>ML785004.1:325294-353538 GCA_009831015.1 Picea engelmannii
CCTGCTTATATACCCATGCAGGGGTGCCCTTTACCAATAGTCATGTCCTTTGAGACATGACCTTTCATTATTAATAATTATTATTTATTAACTATTATTATGTTATGAATATCTATTTATGTATATTTTATGTTCATAACATCAACGCTAGTCAAACAGGGCCACTTCAGCAGAAAATACCCTATTTTAGCCTTAAATCATGGACAGTTTTGGATTTTCATGGGATTTGGCCATATATTATGGATTTGAAGGAGGCATTCAACCTTCCTAGAATATTATGGATCTGATCATGATATTTAGGAGATTTATTAGCATTTTTAGTTTTTAAGCTCTTGTATAAATACTCTTAAGCATAGACTAGTAAGACAACCTTGAATGTGAATGAAGAAACTTTGGAATTTGCACTCTTGAGATCAGTTCTACATTTTGTTCCTGTTAATGCCTATGATATGATGATGTGAATGTTGCTGGAGCTCTTTCTTAGCTGAGACAACTCAAAGTGTACCAGTGAAGCATTGGAGGGCCCCCTTTGCCAAACTAGTACACTCTTTCTTTATGTTCTTTTCAAGTAATCTTTGATACATGTTCTAGATTAGATCTTGTTGTAGATGAGTTTTATTCATATCTTGCTGTAGTTAGATGAATTCCATAGCTAAGTCATATGCTTAATGTTTCAAATCCTTACTCATATTGTGAATGATTTCTTGAATAAGAATTCAATGTATGGTTTGCCTTCAAGCATTAAGATAGTCATGAATGTGTTTTGAGTTATTTACGCTTTCAGTACTTTTGATTTAATTTGATGATAGTTGCTAATGAATGAATGAAAGAAGACAATGAATGCATCTCTTGAATAAGAGTTTTGTCCTTCTATCATTTGATAAGTCTTAGAACTAGTTTGAACATCTCTTGAATGCTTACTGTTGATACTCTTTAGGAAAACAATTGTTGATTACTGTTATGAGATCTATGAATATGACTTCTGAACATAAGCTTAGCATCTCTTCCATATTCATCCTTTAGAATAGGTTTTGGTTTATCTCCATTAAAGATAAAAGCTATCTCTAAATCCATATACTTTGGATGTGCCTCTAAGTCTTACAAACACCGGATTGACAATGATTTGTACTCTAATTTACATCAGTAGATTGGAGCCTAACATTGAGTACTAGACCAGATATTTCACATGCAGTTGGTGTTGTTAGTCGATACACGGCAAATCCAAGAAAAGAGCATTGGGAAGCATTGAAATGGGTGCTTCGATATCTTAGAGGCACAAGCAGTTATTCTATCATCTATGATGGTTCCAGAGATTCAATTTGCGGTTATGTAGATTCAGATTTTGCAGGTGACTTAGACAAAAGGAGATCCACTTTAGGATATGTCTTTACTCTTGCAGGAGGACCTATTAGTTGGATGTCAAAGCTTCAAAACGTAGTCACTTTATCCACTATAGAGGCAGAGTATATGGCTGCTTCACATGCATGTAAGGAGGTAATTTGGTTACAGGGTTTATTGGGTGAGTTTGGAAGGATGCAGGACAAGGTGAAAGTATTTTGCGATAGCCAACGTGCTATTCATTTGGCTAGAAATCCAGTTTATCACAGTAAGATGAAGCATATTTATGTTAAGTACCATTTTGTAAGACAAGTTGTTGATGAATGTCTTTGGAAAAGGTCCATACAAAAGTGAATTCTGCAGACATGTTTACGAAACTAGTTTTGTTAGAGAAGCTACGGTGGTGTTTGGCTTCTCTTGGTTTGCAAAAAAGGTGATGAATTAATTAAGGGAATGATATATCAGGTAAATTGTTGTCAAGGTGGAGATTGTTGGAAACATGCCAACGAATTTCCTCATGTGGTCACATGCACATGTGCATGCATGCAATCTATTTATGAACTGCTCGTGTAACTATGTGATCTATTCTTGATCAATTTGTATAACTGAGTGATAGATATTATATATGTGAGAATACCCATAGAGGTGGTGTACAATGCGAGTGCAAGAGAGTATAGAAGAGGGGAGGAGAGGATGGTTGTATGCCTATCAAGGCTATTGTAATTCTCCCTTGAATAATAAGAAGACCGATAATCATTGCATGTGTTTTTTTCCCTCATTGGGTTTCCACATAAATCACTGTGTCAATTGTGTGATTGTTGTTGTGTTGTCTTTGCTTTGATGTTCACAGTTTTATGCTCTGTTAATTCTTTGTTTTGCTTCCACTGCCAAACAATGTCAACCACCAAGGTGAAACATGGCAAGGAACATAATTTCCAAGCATAAGTTCTATAAACAAAAGCGATTTTAAATGCAACATATTGAAATGCCTCAAGTATTTAAGTGACACTTACCACAATACCTGACTTGTACCTAATGAAGAAAGACCCATCATCTTCTGGAAGCATGCTGATGTGGTCAATGCCATCATGATGAACTGAAGATGTACAATGGTGAAGTGGGTCTCTATCTGTGCAAGTGGACGTTGTCAGTCATATGTCTCTCAGTACTCCATGTCTACAACCTGAGGGCCTCGAGACATCATCTCCTCAATTATCCCTAGAAATTGGGGATAATAGGTCCTGCAAGCTCGTTATGACGAATCTTCACCTTTGCCTCCCATAGACCTTGAGTTCAAAGAAAATTTACCTTAGTGTGATCGCTTAGGCAAACCACAGGCTCACCTTCACCTCCCACAGGGCTCTGTCCTCACCTTTGCCTCCTGCAAACCTCCATCTCACCTCCCACAAATCTATGTCCTCTCGTTCGCCTCGTGCAGACCTTTGTCTCACCTCCATTCAATCAACATCCATCCTCGAGACATTCGTCTCTCCTCTTGTAGATGTTCATCTAGATCACATCCACCTTGATCCCGTCGACCTTGAGTTGTTGCTCCTGTAGAATCCTTTTGAACCAAGATCACACTTACCTTGATTTGTTGCTCCTATGGTAACCCTAAACTAACGTTTATCTTGATTCGCTACTCATGCAGAAACCCTAAAAACTCACTCTGTTACTCCTATGTGTGTGTGCGCATGTATACAAATATAATGTGCTATATGCATCTAAAGAATGTGATTTCCATTTCCTTTTATGAATAGAAACTACATTTCTTAATAAAGAAAAAAACTAAACATGAAAGATTTAAACTTAAACAAGAACCTTTCTAGAAACAAAAATTCATATTGTATTAAAATAAGTTATTACATCAAATTATTAAAGTCTACAATTAACTAACCATTATTATTTAGTAAAAAGACTTTGTCTTTCTCATTCCCTTCCTACATGTTAGTCTTTGATTACCATATTTTTTATCTTTATTTATCTATGCATTCATGTAAATTAATTGAACAAACAAACCAACAAATTTTTATTCAAGCCTTTTTTCTTTTAAACTTCAAACTTCTTATCTTGAATTTTTGTTTCCCAACTTTATTCTTTGTAATGCCCTGCTATTAGTTCGAGAGTTGTTTCTTGATTTGGTGGTAGAGAGTTGTTTTTTGATTTGGTGGAGCCTCTTTGGCTTCCCAGGCTTCAACTCTTCTTTTTATTGTGGCTATAGGACGAGTTATTTCATGTTTTTTTAGTTGTTTGACATCGAAAAGGCCGAGTGTTTTTCCCTACTACTCAAATTCATGCCACTTTGCATGATCTAGAAGATTACACAAAGGGAGGTTAGTTTGTTGTATGGAAAAACTCTATATAATATTGACTCTTCTTTTTATTGTGGCTATAGGACGAGTTATTTCATGTTTTTTTAGTTGTTTGACATCGAAAAGGCCGAGTGTTTTTCCCTACTACTCAAATTCATGCCACTTTGCATGATCTAGAAGATTACACAAAGCGAGGTTAGTTTGTTGTATGGAAAAACTCTATATAATATTGAATATAAATATGAGATAATTAACAGTTTAAATGGAAATTGATATGTTGTATGGAAAAAGCATGTATAATATCTCATATAAACATGAGATAATGGAATGTCCCCCATTCTGGTCCCTCTTTATGGGCATATTCATATCCCATATTTTCTTGCTCTGGCAAGAACCTTGTTTTCTTGGCTATCAGGCTGAAGTTTTCTGTTATTTGATTCCTGTAGCAGGGAAACATTTAACCCATGTGAACAAAACTTGGATTACATGGCTAAAATGGCATGGGTTTAAACTTGGATTTCATGGCTCAACTCTGTCAATGTTGATTCATTTGTTATAGGTGGATGTAATGTCCCAGAGCATTCTTTTCATTTGTTTGCCTGGATCAACTTTGCTTTAATGGAAAAGCTATTATGTGGCCTTGTAATGTTGATGCCATTTCCTGCAACGTTTCTTTGTCTAGTTGCCCAATTTATCAACTGCTTGCTTTTTGTAATATGTTCAGGTTGGCCTATTTCGATGATTGGGATACTAGTTTGATTTGTTCTGGCTGGCAGGTCTTTGACAGTGAACATCTAACATGTGTATATAAATATAGCATTCTAAAATGGTAAAGCGAGCGGTTTCTCCATTGATTAACGACTTGGATTGTTTCTATGTGTTCTTAATGGCAGGTTGTTGAATTCGGACTAGAAAGGGAAATCGTGGGTTTTATCTGAGGTTGCATCAAGACGGTTGCATGCGGGAATTACAAAATCATTGGAGGGAAAAAATATTGCCAATCTAGTTCCAATCTGCACCAAGACGGCTTACATTATTGGCCTCCACGTATCACCGATCCACAGGTATGGATTGAAGCTTGCAACTGAGAGTTTTCCAAGTGGCTCCATCCCAGGCCGCCAAGTCTCTCTACTGAGAGTTCGCCAAGTGTCTCCACTGAGAGTTTGCCAAGTGTCTCCACTGAGAGTTATCCAAGTGTCTCCATTGATAGTTCACCAAGTGGCCCCACTGCCAAGCCACCAAGTGTCTCCACTGAGAGTTTGCCAAGTGACACCACTAGCAGGGGGCCAAGTGGCACCACTACCAGGCTGCTAACTGTCTCTACTGAGAGTTCGCCAAGTGTCTCCACTACTAGGCCGCCAAGTGTCTCCACTGAGAGTTTGCCAAGTGACACAACTAGCAGGTTGCCAAGTGTCTCCACTAGCAGGCTGCCAAGTGGCACAACTAGCAGGCCGCCAAGTGTCTCCACTAGCAGGCCGCCAAGTGGCACAACTAGCAGGCCGCCCAGTGGCACCACTGAGAGGCCGCCAAGTGTCAACTAGCAGGATGCCAAGTGGCACCACTAGCAGTCTGCCAAGTCTCTCCACTAGCAGGCCGCTAAGTGGCACTAGTAGGTTTCCAAGTGGCACCACTAGTAGGTTTTCAAGTGGCTCCACTAGTAGGGTACCAAATGGCACCACTAGCAGTCCGCCAAGTCTCTCCACTAGCAAGCTACCAAGTAACACCACTAGTAGGTTTCCAAGTTGCACTATTAGCAGGCTACCAAGTGTCCACTAGCAAGCCACCAAATGGCACCACTGAGAGGCTGCCAATTGGCATGAGTAGCAGGCTGCCAAGTGGAACCACTGAGAGGCCTCCAAGTGGCATCACTAGCAGGCCGCCAAGTAGCACTGCTGAGAGGCCACCAAATGGCACTACTAACAGGCTGCCAAGTGGCGCCACTAAGAGGCCACCAAGTGGAACTAGTAGCAAGCTGCCAAGTGGCACTAGTAGCAGGCCGCCAAGTGTCTCCACTGAGAGGCTGCCAGGTGGCACTAGTAGCAGGCCACCAAGTGGCACCACTGAGAGGCCGCCAGATGGCACTAGTAGTAGGTCGCAAGGTGGCACCACTGGGAGGCCGCCAAGTGTCTCTACTGAGAGGCCACCAAGTGTCTCTACTGAGAGGCCACCAAGGGTCTCCACTGAGAGGCCGCCAAGCGGCAGTACTAGCAGGCTGCCAAGTGTCTCCACTGAGAGGCCGCCAAGTGGCAGTACTAGCAGGCCACCAAGTGTCTCCATTGAGAGGCCACCAAGTGGCAGTACTAGCAGGCCGCCAAGTGTCTCCACTAAGAGGCTGCCAAGTGGCACTAGTAGCAGGCCACCAAGTGGCACCACTGAGAGGTCTCCAAGTGGCACTAGTAGTAGGCTGCCAAGTGGCACCACTGAGAGGCCACCAAGTGGCATTAGTAGCAGGCCGCCAAGTGGCACCACTGAGAGGTCGCCAAGTGGCACTACTACTAGGCCACCAAGTGGCACCACTGAGAGGCTGCCAAGTGGCACTAGTAGCAGGCCGCCAAGTGTCTCTACTGAGAGGCTGCCAGGTGGCACTAGTAGCAGGCTGCCAAGTGGCACCACTAAGAGGCCGCTAGGTGGCACTAGTAGCGGGCCACTAAGTGGCACCACTGAGAGGCCACCAAGTGGCAGTACTAGCAGGCTGCAAAGTGTCTCTACTGAGAGGTTTCCAAGTGACAGTACTAGCAGGTCGCCAAGTGTCTCCATTAAGAGGCCACCAAGTGGCAGTACTAGTAGGCCGCCAAGTGTCTCCACTGAGAGGCTGCCAAGTGGCACTAGTAGCAGGCCGCCAAGTGTCACTAGTAGTAGGCTGCCAAGTGTCTCCACTGAGAGGCTGCCAGGTGGCACTAGTAGCAGGCCGCCAAGTGGCACCACTGAGAGGTTGCCAGGTGGCACTAGTAGCAAGCCGCCAAGTGGCACCACTGAGAGGCCCTCAAGTGGCACTAGTAGCAGGCTACCAAGTGTCTCTACTGAGAGGCCGCCAAGTGTCTCCACTGAGAGGCCGTCAAGTGGTTGTACTAGCAGGCCGCCAAGTGTCTCCACTGAGAGGTCGCCAAGTGGTAGTACTAGCAGGCACCAAGTGTCTCCACTAAGAGGCCGCCAAGTGTCTCCACTGAGAGGCTACCAAGTGGTAGTACTAGCAGGCCGCCAAGTGTCTCCACTGAGACGCTGCCAAGTGGCACTAGTAGCAGGACGCCAAGTGTCTCCACTGAGAGGCTGCCAAGTGGCACTAGTAGCAGGCCACCAAGTGTCTCCATTGAAAGGTTGCCAAGTGGCACTAGTAGCAGGCTGCCAAATGTCTCCACTGAGAGGCTGCCAAGTGGCACTAGTAGCAGGCCGTCAAGTGTCACTAGTAGCAAGCTGCCAAGTGGCACCACTAAGAGGCCGCCAGGTGGAACTAGTAGTAGGCCGCCAAGTGTCTCTACTGAGAGTCCGCCAAGTGGCACTAGTAGCAGGCTGCCAAGTGTCTCTACAGAGAGGCCGCCAAGTGGCACTAGTAGTAGGCTACCAAGTGTCTCTACTGAGAGGCTGCCAAGTGGAATTAGTAGCAGGCCACCAAGTGTCTCCACTGAGAGGCTACCAAGCGTCTCCACTAAGAGTCCGCCAAGTGTCTCTACTAAGAGGCCGCCAAGTGGCACTAGTAGCAAGTTGCCAAGTGGCTCCACTGAGAGGCTGCCAAGTGGAACTAGTAGCAGGCCGCCAAGTGGCTCCACTGAGAGGCCACCAAGTGGTAGTACTAACAGGCCACCAAGTGTCTCCACTGAGAGGCCGCCAAGTGGCAGTACTAGCAGGCTGCCAAGTGTCTCCACTGAGAGGTCGCCAAGTGGCAGTACTAGCAGACTGCCAAGTGGCAGTACTAGCAGGCTGCCAAGTGTCTCCATTGAGAGGCTGCCAAGTGGCAGTAATAGCAAGCCACCAAGTGTCTCCATTAAGAGGTTGCCAAGTGGCACTACTAGCAAGCCGCCAAGTGGCTCCACTAGCAGGCCACCAAGTGGCATGACTAGCAAGCCGCCAAGTGTCTCCACTAGTAAGCCGAGAAGTGGCACCACTACCAGGGTGCCAAGTGTCTCCACCAAGTGGCTCCACTGAGAGGCCACCAAGTGGTAGTACTAACAGGCCACCAAGTGTCTCCACTGAGAGGCCGCCAAGTGGCAGTACTAGCAGGCTGCCAAGTGTCTCCACTGAGAGGTCGCCAAGTGGAAGTACTAGCAGACCACCAAGTGGCAGTACTAGCAGGCCGCCAAGTGTCTCCATTGAGAGGCTGCCAAGTGGCAGTACTAGCAGGCCACCAAGTGTCTCCATTAAGAGGTTGCCAAGTGGCACTACTAGCAAGCCGCCAAGTGGCTCCACTAGCAAGCCACCAAGTGGCATGACTAGCAGGCCGCCAAGTGTCTCCACTAGTAGGCCGCGAAGTGGCACCACTACCAGGGTGCCAAGTGTCTCCACTGGGAGTTCGCCAAGTGGCTCCATCTATTTGGTCTTCGATAATTATTACATTTATGAAATGTTTAGCGGGTTAATTGTAATGAATGTGGGACGGATACAGGATACGGATGGACCTGGGATTTATTTTTCCATTGTTCAATCTCTGCATTCTGTGAACGACAAGTCGAATCGGAAGTGGAGGCATTGATCGATTCACTCTTTTTCCATTGAGGACCGGCCCTGTGATTCAAGCCGGTCACATCTGCGTGGATTCTGTTACAGCGGGATCGAAAGATTGATACGAAATACTCGATCTGTTTGAATGAAACAGGGTTCTATGGCGAGAACATAGAGTTTGTTTGTTGTCAATGTTTTTCATGTATTTGACATGCACTGCATAAGATGAACGGGAAATTTCATCACTGTGGAGAGAGGGGTTCACCCTTCTAAGCTACAGCAGTAGTTGCTACAGAGAATGCTATGGAGGAAGAGATAAGTTATAACCTCTCATGGTGGCCTGGGAAATAGCTTGGTCCGTAAAGATAGCCAAATTTATTCCACCTATTTTCCTCTCTGCGCATTCTTGGTGCCTACCATTAATGGAGTCCTGGCTGCCCTATTCGGGTCTTCGTGGCTTTTGGACATCCTCGTAACATCAAAGTTTTCAATGTGGAATCCAAGGTTTTCAACGCAGGCTGAGTAAAATTTTAATAACAAAATATTGGAGCTCGGTTTAATTCCCAAAGGAATCTGGGAGCATCTTCAATTCCACGCAATTCAATACAAGATCCTACAGCTTGATTAAATTCCCAAAGTTTCCAACGACAATTTCCAACATGGAGCATCTGCAATTCCGGGAAAAGTTTCCAACTGTAGTTGAGTATGATAATGGCAACCTCGGAGGACAATCTTCTCGAGGTGCTTCAGCTGCCCTATGGACTCTGGAATCTTACGCAGCCTAGAATCTTTCATATACAACTCCATCAGCTCCAGAGGTGCCTGCAATGCTCCCTCTATGTCAACTTTGTGCATTGCAGTATGTGAAAACAACAAAGAAATTTTTGAAGTTTTAGGAAAATAAAAACAACCTTTTGTCTATCAAAGTTTTCAGTGTGGAATGTTCTATCCAAGGTTTCATTATAGCATTTCTAGTGAAATTCATTCACTTAAGGTTGTAATTAGTTTGATAAGTTGCAGCAGAGAAGCTGATTTTCTGTATTGACTTTTTATATAAGTGCAATTTTCTGCTTGGAAAAGGTTGTAATCAATCTTCTCTATACTCTCTTCACAATGAATTTAATTTTTTGTTTAGATATTTTGATTTGGATCAACTAATTTGTATGGAAAATCATTTGATAGGTTATTTATTTATTTATTTTTATTGTATATTTAAGTTTTTTAAAATAAGCACTAAATTGTATGGAAAATTAGATATTATTTTTGGGATTAACTACGTAGTATAAATCATTAATATATGACCCATATTCATGAGTATAAGTTGCAACTGACCAATAATTCTCATGATTGGAATAGTCCACTTAGCACTCATTGCATCGGGTGATGCTCACAGGGGTGAAGAAATGGGATTGAAACCAACAAAATTAATCATATAACATCAATCATCACTTCCAGGGCTTGCACCTGATAACCAGGACTTCCTAGGTGGTCACCCATCCCAAGACGCCTCTGGCTCAAGCGCACTTAAGAGGTGGTCACCCATCCTTATATTAATGACTTACACTATGCACTTAATCCCAAAAATAATATCTAATATCTTGCAGTACGGAAGCCCCTCTATGCATGGAAAATCATTTGCTAAATTAGTTATTTATTTAAATTTTATTGTATATTTAAATTTTTTAAAATACAAACTTATTTTGATAGCAACTATGGTTAGTTGTTTTGATGTTGAATGACTTATAATATCATAAAGAAATAAAATGGAATATTAATTATATTTTTTGGAATTATTAATTATAAAAAATAAAAACAGAATCCAATCATATTTTTAATTAGAAAAAAATATTTATTATAATGGATATTTTTTTATTTAAATTTAATTTTTTTATAATTTTATATTAAATTTTACATTTTGTATTTATATTAAAATTTGATTAATCATAATATAAGAATATTAATAAAATTATTTTATTTTATTTGAATGTATCATAATGTAAGAATTTTAATAAAATTGTTTTATTTTATTTGAAATGAAGAGGAATTTAACCCTCCAAACTAAAAATAAAATAAAATTACAACTTGAAAAATAAAATTACAACTTTTCTTCAAGTTTATTATTGTATATTTTTTTATGATTATTTTTTGGCATTTTAATTTTAATTTTTAGTATTAAAAAATGTATACATTCAAATTGAAAGAAATAGAATGTAATTTTAAATGTATGCTTATCATTTTATTGTAATGTTTACCATTTACTTCTTTTTACATGTATAAAATATATTTTGTTTAAGATAATTTAATATGTATTGCAATGTTATTTCAAATGTAAATATATTTTTAATGTTTAATGTTTAACATGTGAATACGTGAGGAGGAAGAATGGAGGGACTTTTTCCATCTTGGATTTTCTTAGGGTTCAAGGCTTTTGCAGAGTGCTAGGTGGGGGGCTCTTCTTGCGTGAGACCCAGATGGAAGATCCACCTCAATTGGTGGACTACTTCAAAGATTTGTTGTTAGATGATGGTATCTTCTTTAATATGATCTTTACTTTGGTGCTAGATTAATCTATGAAATAGGTTAGTTCGCATGTTGTTTTGGAGGATCCCAAGGTGGGGATCATAAATAGTTTTACCGATCTAGACTCTTCCAACCCACTTTTAGACATTCCTCCTAGATCTCATCGGGCCTTGAGCAGTTCCCCATCTTGCGCTTCTCAGTTGAGTTTTAATGCACCCAGGGACCCCTCATCGTCGTCATTGTCTTTGCAACCGGAAGAGCTTTCAGTCTCGTTGATTCCTTGCTCGAACCTTGGTGTGGTTGAGGTTTTTGAGGGAGTTGGGGGTTTGGATTTTGTTGGTTGTTAGTTGGGAGTTGAAGTTTTGACAGTGGCGAGGTCTATCCAAGGGTTATTAGTGAGGAAGTGGAAAAAAAACAGTTTGTTCTCGAGGTGGCGACATAACACTTATAGTCGGGAAGGACCTCTAGGCTTCACAAATTGTGGATCTAGAAGGGAGGGCTTTAGTTAGGAAATTTGGAAATCGATGGATATCTACGGGGGTCCTCTCATCGTTGATGGAGCTACATTGGGCACCAATGTTGGGGTATTCTCCCATTTTTCACCTTTTATCTAGAGGCTGGATCACATTTGTCTTTAAATAAAAGGAAGACTTCCATAAAATCCTCTCGGTGCATTGGTCCTGAGATCGCTAGGTTCTTTGTGCATGATGCCAGTATTGAAGGTTTCAAAAGTGTCTTGGTTTGGATCAAAATGTCGAATTTGCCTTTCGAGTATTGGTATGATGAGGGACTTAGGGCCATCGGGGATACATTGGGCACTTACATAGTTGTTGATTCTAGTTTCAAATCCTCAGCTAGCTACATTGTGGCTCAGATCCCGGTAATGTTGGATAGAGTTGAATCTATGAATTTGGGCCCATTGATGACATGCAAAATATTCCTAAGGAGATTATGGATGAGGACCTTGATTTTAGGAGGGGAGGGGAGGTACCGAATAATGCTCTGTACCTTTCAAGTTTTTCTCTAAAATTATGTGGTTATTGTAAATTCAAAGGAATCTGCAGTTGACCTTGCCAATGACATTGATCACGTCTCTGCCCCATCTCTGGGTTTGCAAAAGGAATGCTCTTCAAATTCGGTCTCAACATCATCGAGGAGGGATCCCTATTTACTTAGATCGTGTTTGAATCCACATGTTTCATCATCCTATGAGGGTTTGGGTTATGTCTCTACCAAAGAACCTTGGCCCTCAAAGGCAAGGCACAAATTTGCACTAAAACATGTTGAGGAAAAAGCATCCCGAGAGGTATGATAGGGCCACCAAAGACTTGTTTATGGGGTAGTTAGAGTAGGTGTTACCCCCCTTTTCTTCATCTATGAAAATTATTTCGTCCAACATGAGGGGTTTGTTGATGCATGTAGCATCATACATGTATTTCTGCATGGGCTTGGTGTCTAGCTTGTAGAAATTGTCCAAAGCCTTCTATCCTTGAATTTACTTTAATTAAAAGAATTATTAAAGTAAATTTCTTTAGTAATTATTTTTTTAATTAATTGAGTTATTTAAGGAAATGCTAAAAGTAATTAGCATGCAATCTTAACCATTGATCTCAAGTGAGTTGATAAATAATCTCAGTCGTCAATCACTTTGGAGATTAGGGTTAGATTATAATTGAAGATTATAAAAGCAAGACTAGGGTGAAGGAGGAAGAAACTTGACATAACTTGTATTGAAAGAATTGACAAAGAGAGGATTGGATCACGAAGGACTATGTAATATCCCCAATAGAGATATGTTGTGATATTAGTACTATTAGGTGTTTTAGTTGTGTGATTTCGTCAAATAATTTGCATCACAAGAGTTCTTAGTGCTGTAGAATGCATGACAACTTTCTACAAACAATTTGTATGCAATTTATCATCAACTTGATCAAACACATTGCACATAAGACATGCGAGACAATATTGATATTTTATTATGGATGGAATCCGAAACACAATAAAATAACTAGTGGTTACTACAACAACTACAATACATAAAAAAAAACACCACAAAACTCAACAAAACCTGGGATAATGCCATTGTTTCATCAACAATTGATTTCGGGCTTCTTCCAAGGAAACTCAGACCTCCCAAGCACCAAGAGATGTCCTCTCGACCTGTAGAAACCCTCTGTCCTCTATGAAACCCCCTCAGCTCTGCAGCGGTGGCCTACAACCCTCCTTCTAGATCCATGACTCATAAAAAATAGGCCCACAACCCTCTCCTATCACACACGACTCCTCCAAGGGGCTTACGACTCCTCTAAGGGACCCCCTGACCCTCCTCTAGTGCCTCTACAACACCCTTACTCCTCACGACCAACAAATGGAAGGGTTCGACCCTCCCACAAAACTCCACAAACCCTCATGACCTCTCCAAGTACCACAAACCTGCAAAAAAGTAGATTAACCTCCTTAAGAAGCTCCACAGACCCTCCAAGCAAGTCGATACTCCTCTTGGCTGAAGAAAAACCACAAATTGAAGCTCCAGTGAAGATCCTGGGTGGACCCCGCTCTTTGTCTAGCTAGGGTGGATGTTGCACCGTCGAAACCAAACTTAACTAGAAGGGTTTTTCAAAACCCCATCAAACACTTGGCTCTCATGTAACGTCCCCAACCACCAATAGGTCGGGCAACGTCACTACAAGACGTCTCTCTTAGCTCTGATACCAATTTGATACCAATTTGTAGCATACCCAGTCATAACCTGCTAGGTTATGCCACACAAAGATTCTTGCGGAAACATCATACACATCCAGGCCACCTAGGCCAGGACATGCTACCTCATAGAAATGACAATTATCATGTGCATATATGTAAACATAAACATATAACATATTCTGCTAATACACAGACTAATGCAGAAATAATAGTAAAAACATACATGCAGTAATCACAGGCATAATCCATAAAATAAATGCATATACAGGCATTAGTCATCAATTATAACATATGTACATATACACAACATGTAAATGAACATAAAGTGGTACCTATCTTTTAATAGGAGACCATCAACTACTTGCAGACCTTCCACGAACCTCCCAACCTTATACCACGCTGCTCATCACGCTCAGCAGTGGGTCACCCCCGAGTTGGGATTAAACTCCATCAGACAAGGGATTCCTAGGCTAGGCAAGGTCAATAGGAAAGTCACACAGTTTAAGAGGAAGGATTCTCTCCCAGGACCCACTTACGCCCACTACTCACAGACTCTCATCCCCCACATGCCTGTCCCACCCCAAGAGTGTACACCTTCATTGTCACATAGTCCATCAACTGCTCCACCTTCCTTCCGGGGATTTAACAACAGGCCAGACTGGAAGTCTCAGAGCTCTATAGAAACTACGAGACTCCCTCCAGGATAACTCACTTCCTCAACACACTCTCTCACCTAGAGAGAGTTGCTCACAGGCCTGACATCCAGCCTCTTCAACCACAGGCTTGACAACCCGCCTCTTCAAACCACAATAAAAAAGTCGGGTAAGGCAAGGGATGACTCAGCGAATTACAGAGGTGCATGATGGCCACGATTTCAACAATGGCATAATTGACTGGTTGCATGCTTGCTCAGTGCATGAGTAAACTCATAAGGAGAGATGGGGAAGACTGGTCTAGCATGGCGAAGATGGTGAGAGCCAAAACTGTCTGTGCGTGAACCTCCCTGCATGAGTGAGTGAGTGCCCCCTTAAGATTATATGTGCCTGAGCCGACACCTGTCGCTCATGCAACATGTTCCTTTCCCTTTGGAAGTCACCCGTCCTCCCAAAGGAACTTGGGATAAAAACATATCCTTCTAATAAGCTTTTGGAATAATAATAAATTATTATTCTCTTGGACTTAAGCCCGTAGGCTTATCCCCTCTTTCCAACCTATGATCCCCCTCTCCCTTACCCAACCTAGTGGAGTTTAGTCCCCCATTTTCTTTTATCATGGTTGGTCTACACACAACGATGTATATTTTTTATTAACGATCTACATAATTACATATACAAAAATCAGGCTTATAGCCTTAGCATCCTAGGCTCTCCGGCCTAGTCATCACATAAGCCTCCTAACTTATTATAACTCGACTCACCAGCCTAACAAACATGTTTACAATTCATAATTACAACTGGGGCTCTACCAGGGGATATTACAATCCCCTCCCCTTATTTTTACACTGTCCTCAGTGAAACTTGTTTATACATATATAATTCAAAAATTCTTCAAAAATCTCCAAGCTTTAGCTATTGGAAGCCTATTATCCACCTAGTACTCTACTTTCCAGCACCAATTCTAGTGTTCACACTGCAGCTGAAATTCATTTTCTCTACTCTATAGAGTTGTTTCAAGAAGAATCCAGCTCACTATACCATTTGACACACCCTCCTTATGGCAGCTACCATGCCATAACCATTTCTGAGTTGCCTCTTCCTTTTTGAACTCACCCTTCCAGGCTCAGGTATCCTTTCACTGCTACACAGTCCGTCAACGATCCATCTTGCCAAGGCTTTCACATGCAAGGAGAGCACCAACCCACTACCAGAGCCTCTCACCAAGGTCCTCCATTAAAGGGCTTCAGTGTCTCTATCAATAGTTCTTCTTCCAACATTCTCACTTTAGCCAATATTGTCTCATCTGCATCACACACATGCGGTTATCATGAGAGAATATAAAAGAATTCATTTAGGAACTCAAACTTAGTTCAAAAAGGGAATTCAACTTTTCCCCAAAACATGAAATTCTATTTCATAATTCTTCTTGGTTGTTGCCATATTAGGATTGCAACTTTCCTTGTGGTTTTCCACAAGCACAAAACTGCATACCATTTTCTTGCAAGGCTTCATCTTGCATACTACCAACAAAAATTTCAGTATTTCCTGTACATCATAATTCAATTGCAATATGTACAAAACCATATGCAGTGAACTTAGAATTGTCTGCACCTAGCAATTCAATCATAATTACCAAACATTTTAGTAAAATAGAATGACTCATCATTCTATGCATATGTTTGTTCTTAATTAATATTTGTGAGTTCATTACTTCTTTTTCTGAACATGAAATTTTATGTAGTCACTATTCATGTGACTACTTGACTTGCAACTTTCCTGTTGCAATGTCTAATAACTCCCGAAATGTCCTCAGCTTCATGAGTTAACAACATTTCAGTTGTTAGTAACTATTATTTCCATGCAATAATATATATGCATGTACATACAAAACACATTCAACAATTGTATTTAGTACACAATTTTATCACTTACTATGCATGAGTGCAATTCTCAATGCATACTTATTAAGTGCACCTTGCATTGAATTACATAATGCTCTTTATCTCAGTCATGTATCTCACCATCCATAAGTTGGAATTTTGGCTAATGTTTTTACACATTCTCCACAAATTTCCTATTGTCTTCACAATTAATTGGATGCCTTCTTTTTCGACCCAAACACTACACCAAGAATATAATTTTGTGGTATTCATTAGTGTTAGCAAAAATGTTGTAGTCCAAGTTTTATTTAAAGGTAGGAAGTTTTTAGTACCTGTGTGGCTCATAACCTTTCCATATCCATACCTTGCCATATCCAACTATGTCTTGGTCTCACACATGACTAGCTTACTGGCATTCATTCCTATACCAAGTTCTTATCTTTTATTTCTTTGGTTATTACACCATAACCAAATTAACATGACATTCTATGATGCAGGAGCATCCCTCACGACAAGTAAAACCAACGTGGAAGCAGAATCCAGCTGGAAGACGTCCAACGCAAGCTTTTGAATTTTTAAATTTTCCCTTGAAGTTGATGCGCTGAATATAAATGAGATCATTTAATTTAGGCGCCTTGGTAAAAATGTAATCAGACCTCGATCCATACGCTCTCGTCTGAGATAGACAGAGGCATTTATAGTAGTAGTTGCAGGTAGATAGAATTGAATTCTTAGATTAGACAGTTCTAGAAGGAAGAGGGAAAAACGAATATAGACACCCTCATTTGTATCATTGTAACATTAGCAACAGGAAGAAGAAGACTCTAGAGCATAGGAGAATCGCAGAGAGCTGTAGAAGAACACCCATGTATAGATCTGGAATTAATAGAAGAAGTTGATTCAGATTCATGGCTATTGTGTTATTCTCTGTGTATGTGTGTTGAATGCTCTACTTATGAATATCACTTCCTGTTATGCATTTGTTATTATGTTGTGTGTATGATTTCGTGGGTTAAGATCGAAATCTGAGAGGAAGTGAGGTGAGCTACAATTGTTTCTCTCTTGAGAAAGGATTCCTGCAAGGAGTGTAGTTGAAGTCGTCCGCAAGGAGTGCGTTGACAGAAGGCTCAGGAGTTAAACTCTTGTTCTCAATTCGCTCAGAAGCGAAAGTGGGTGTTAAAGCCATGCAAGGAGTGCGCAGGCTAAGGAGAGTCTCAGTCGTGACACTGGGTGAAGTATTGAAGGACTATTGCTACGGGTATACGCAGAGTCAAGAAGCTCGAACAATTGGAGTGTTCGCAGGCTTGCCGCAAGGAGTGCGTGCAAAGAACCTTGTTAAGGTTGAAGTGATTTGGCAAAGTTCAGGAGGGATAGGCCTATGAGTCGCTAAAGATCAGCATAGATTAGTGTGAGGTGAAGTCAGAAGGAACGTCGCAGGTTGGTGAAAAGACAAAGGAATCTCGTGGAGAGATACTCCTTTTCATTTCGTGGGATAACCAAGGAAGAACGGAGGGTCGAAATCTTCTGAAAAGATTTCGCGAAGTTTCGAGGATCGTCAGATCTTGCAGAGGTGCAAGGAGGATACAGAGAGAAGATTCTGAAGGGTTTGAAGCTCAGGAGAGGCAGAGCCGTCGATCCAGAGTCACCGGAGCCGTCAGATCTACACGTGGTATCGTGTATCGGGGACTCGGGAGTTGAAGCCCCAAAGGTTGTGGAGCAAGAGTAGCGATATCGCGAGAAGCGATATCCCTGCTAGATCAGAGCCATCCATCTGAGAGGACAGGTGGCAGAGATCGGTGATATCGCGAACTCGGGAGTTCGCAGAGTGAAAGCCCAAGTATTGGGTATTCAAAGTCGCGAGGCGCGAGGACGCGAAGCGGTGAGAGATTGGTAGCCGTCCATCTGAGGGGACAAGTGGCAAGAGATCAAGAGATCTCATGAACTCGGGAGTTCGCAGGATAAAGGCCAAGTATTTGGTGTGCAAAGTCGCGAGGCACGAGGACGCAAGGCGACGAAGGAGCGAGAGGATCGTAGCCGTCCATCTGAGAAGGACAAGTGGCGAGAGATCGAGGGATCTCGCAAACTCGGGAGTTCACAGGTTGAGACTCCAAACATTGGCTACTCAAAGTTGCGAGGACGCGAGGTAGCGAGAGAAGGACAGCCATTGGATCCGGAACTCAGGAGGACCATTGGATCTGCGCGAGGGATCGTGTCTCGGGACCTCGCGAGAAAAGGTCTGAGAATTTGAGCGTGGGAGTCGCGCGGTAGCGAGAAGGAAATATCCCGACAGCTGGAGAGCAGTGTGGGCCATAGCGGAGCGCAAGTGGAATACAGGTGGCACAGAGGATTTGCGAATCGCGAAGTATCGAGGAGCGATATTTGTGTGGGCACCGAGTCGCGAAGTGCCGAGGAGCCGAGGGTCATGTGGACGCGTGGCAGAGTATAAGGTGGGAATGTGCATCTCGGGGACTCGTGAACTAGGAGGGTGAAAACTCGACGGTACAACCGGCGAGGTCGCGAGGTTGCGAGAGGCGCTAACATTAAGCCTAGCCCACGGTCGCATGTGGAAGGAGTTATACCCGTATCGCCAGATCGGGTATCGCAAGATTTGAAAGGAAAGTCGGAGATTTTAAGTCCCGAACTCGCGAGAAGCGAGGTTTAGCTGATCTCCCAGTAGTAAAGGGGAGACCTCGGAAGAAGATTTTTGTGGGTGCAGATTTCTCGATAGGGAAATAGAAGAACCTTCGAGTTCTTCGGGCCGAGAAGAAGAAGGTCCTGTGAGAGAGGACGTGCCTGGGTGGCGAGTGTCGTCTGCGTCAAGTGGTATTAGAGCTTAGAAAATTTTCTTTGCTTTCTGTAGCAGAGGACAAGGAGAATTCACCATGCCGCCAAGGAGGAGAGGTAGACAATCACCCGATCCAGAGGAAGAAAGGGAATTGTCCAGAGAAAGGGAATTGTCTAGAGACAGAGGTAGGCAGGTACAGAATCCAGACGTGGAAAGAGGAATGCGAAATCTTCGTGCCAGAATGGAGGACATGGAGATAAGACAAAGGCGAAACGCTGATGCGAGAGATATCAGTGAATCTGAGGATGAAGGTGATGCTGGACGTGAAGAAGAAGAAATCCCAGTAGAAGATGCAGCCAATGAGCTTTTAATTAAGGCTATCGCTCGGATGAGTTCAAAAACAAAAATGGACATTCCAGCTTATGAAGGGAGTCTGGATGCAGAAGAGCTGCTAGACTGGATTAGAGCTCTTGATACTTATTTCGATTATGAGGATATCGAAGATGATAAGAATGTCAGACATGCCGTCACAAGATTAAAAGGACATGCAGCCTTGTGGTGGGATGAACTGCAAGCTGACAGGCGTTGCCAAGGCAAGTAGAAGATTACGAGCTGGGACAGGATGATTGCAAAGATGAAGGCAAAATTCATTCCCAGGGATTATCAAATTTCACTATTCAAGAGGATGCAGAACCTGAGACAGAAGCTGATGACAATGAAGGAGTATACTGAGGAATTTTACAGGTTGAATATCAGGGCAGGTCATCGCGAAAGCAATGACGAAAAGGTGGCCAGGTATATGAATGGCCTGAGGTACGAAATTCAGGATGAACTAAATTTGGCAACCATCCGAACTGTGGAGGATGCTTACCAATTGGCTCTAAAAGATGAGGAGAAGCTGAGCAGCAAACAGATTCAAAGGGGCCAAGGCAGGAGTCAACCCAGAGGCAAAGCAGTTACCCAAGATAAATACCAGAAGCCCAAGGAGGAATGGAAGAAACCTCAGGGAAAGGTTGAAAGAGGTGGAACCTCACAGAGAAGGCCATATGTTGAGCAGCGAGGACAACAAATTGAGCAAAGAGGAGGATATGATGATAATGATAGGTTTCCTCATACCAGAGGTAGAGGAAGAGGAAGAGGTGGAGTAATTACATGCTTCACATGTGGAAATAATGGGCACAAGTCATTTGAGTGTCCAGAGAAAAAGAAAGAAACTGGAGAGACTCACATCGCCGAGGCACAGAGGCGAGATGTTGAGACAGAGTACGCTGAAGGCGGAAGATCGCTAGTGATGCGGAAAGTTCTTTTGACGCCAGAGAAGGAGATGGAGAACTCAGCGCAGAGGAACAATATTTTTAGGACTTCTTGCAAGACCAAGGACAGAGTGTGCAAAGTCATCGTGGACACTGGAAGCACAGATAATCTCGTTTCAACCGAGATGGTGGAAAAGCTGGAGCTGGAGACAACTGATCATCCAAGCCCATACAAAGTTTCATGGCTACAGAAGGGACATCAGGTAAATGTCACTAAACAGTGCTTAGTTGACATAAAGATAGGAGGATATAATGATAAAATTTTATGCGATGTTATTCCTATGGATGTCTGCCATTTATTTCTGGGTAGACCATGGCAATATGATAGAAATGTAATTCATGATGGGAGGATGAATACATACACCCTGAAGAAGAATGGGAGGACTCACATGTTGTGTCCAATTGAAGATAAAGAGGTGAAGCCGGAGGTAAGCAACAGAGTACTTCTCATGAGTGGGAAGGAACTTCTTACAGAGGTTAAGAAGAAGGAGGATCCACAATTCTTTGTGGTCAGAAAACCGAGAATTGTTCTGACTAGCACAAGAGTGGACGATTTGCCAGAAGAAGTTCAGGAACTGCTAGAAGAGTTCGCTGATATTGTGGTGGACGAATTACCTCGTTCGTTTCCACCGATGAGGAGCGTGAGTCACCATATAGACCTCATACCCGGAGCTAGTTTTCCAAACAAAGCCGCGTACAGATTGATGCTGCAAGAGAATGAAGAGGTTAAAAGACAGGTCCAGGAGTTGTTGGACAAAGTTTTGGTCAGGGAAAGCTTGAGTCCGTGTGTTGTTCCAACTGTACTCAGTCCGAAGAAAGATGGAGGCTGGAGGATGTGCACTGATTCAAGGGTGATAAATAAGATAACTATCAGGTATAGATTCCCATTGCCAAGGATGGATGATCTAATGGATTGCTTAAGTGGGGCAAATTTTTTTTCAAAGATGGATTTGAAGAGTGGATATCATCAGATTCGTATGAGAGAAGGTGACGAGTGGAAAACAACATTCAAGACAAACGAAGGTTTGTATGAATGGCTTGTCATGCCGTTTGGCTTGAAAAATGCACCAAGTACCTTTATGAGGTTGATGAATGAAGTCATGAAGGATTTCATCGGGAAATTTGTCATCGTGTATCTGGATGACATATTGGTTTTCAGCAAAACAAAGGCTGAACATTTGAAGCATTTGGCCATTGTGATGAGGAAGCTACAACAGGAGAAGCTGCTGATAAACATGAAGAAGTCCTCATTCATGAAGACAGATATCATTTATTTGGGGTTTGTCATATCTGCAAATGAACTGAGGATGGATCCAGATAAGGTGGAGGTAATCAAGAATTGGCCATCACCAAGGAACGTATTTGAGGTGAGGAGTTTTCATGGACTGGCTAGTTTCTACCGGAAATTCATTAGAAATTTCAGTGGAATTAGTGCAGCAATGATGGATACAGTGAAGAAAAGACATAAATCTTTTCACTGGACAGAAGAGGCTGAGAAGAGTTTCAATTTATTGAAACAGAAGATTACAGAGCAACCGATTTTGGTGTTGCCAGATTTTCAGAAAACATTTCAGGTGAAATGTGATGCAAGCGGGTTTGCAATTGGAGCAGTCTTGAGTCAGGAAGACAGGTCGATTGCATATTTTAGCGAGAAGATAAATGAGGAAAAAGAAAAATATTCCACGTATGATAAAGAATTCTATGCCATCATACAGGCATTGAAGAAGTGGAGGCACTATTTCATCCCAAAAGAATTTGTTTTATATAGTGATAACCATGCATTACAATTTGTGACTCAATAGGAGAAGTTGAATCAGAGGCATGTTAAATGGGTAGAATACATGCAAAATTTCACTTTTGTGATAAAACATATTTCTGGTACTGCTAACAAAGTTGCTGATGCTTTGAGCAGGAAGTGTTTGTTGTTGCAGGAGTTCAAAGTCAGGACGTTAGGCTTTGATGATCTTAAGGACATGTATGCAGATGATTTAGACTTTAAGGAAGCTTATGAAGCAGCTGAGAATCCAGTTCTCAGAGACAGAAGTCAGTGGATAGAGTACGTGATCCAGGAAGGATTGTTGTTCAAGGGAAATCAATTGTGTATTCCAAATTGCTCCATGAGGGAGAACTTGTTGAAAGAAAATCACAGTGGTGGATTGGCAGGACATTTTGGTCATGATAAGACATTTGCAAAGCTGAACGAGTCATACTTTTGGCCAGGGATGCGGTCAGAAGTCAAGAAGTTTGTAGACAAGTGCAGGATTTGCCAGCATTCAAAAGGAAGGAAGAAGAATGCAGGATTTTATCAACCATTGCCCATACCTGAGAAGCCGTGGGATGAGATTAGCATGGATTTCGTATTGGGGTTGCCGAGGACACAAAGAGGTGTTGATTCGATCTTTGTGGTAGTTGATAGGTTTTCTAAGATGGCACACTTCATTCCATATCAGAAGACCAGCGATGCGACTCACATCGCAAATTTATTTTTCAAAGAGATTGTTCGACTTCATGGATTTCCGAAAAGCATAGTTTCGGACAGGGATACCAAGTTCATATGGCATTTCTGGAGAACGTTGTGGAAGAAGCTGGGGACTAATTTGATGTTTAGTTCTTCTTATCATCCCCAGACGGATGGACAGACAGAGGTGGTCAACAGAAGTTTGGGAGACTTGTTGAGGAGCTTGGTGACAGAGCACCATAACAGTTGGGACAACATACTACCGCAAGCAGAGTTCGCTTACAATGAATCAGTGAATAGGAGCACAGGGAAAAGTCCATTTCAGATTGTATATGGAATGCAGCCAAGAGGAGTTTCTGAACTGAGGGATTCAGAACAGACTGATACTAGCAGTGCTAGTGCAGGAGAATTCACTGAAGCGATGAAGGAACTTCACAGCCAGGTGAAGGAGCGATTATTGAAGTCAAGCCAGGAGTACAAGCGCAGAGGAGATCAACATCGGAGACAACTTCAGTTTGAAGTTGGAGATCTAGTTTTGGCACATTTGAGGAAGGAAAGGTTCCCAAGGGGAACATACAACAAGCTGAAGATGAAGAAAATTGGGCCATGCAAGGTCTTGAAGAAGATGGGACAGAATGCTTATGAAATTGAGTTGCCAGAGGGCATTGGAATATCTCCGATGTTTAATGTTTCGGATTTATACCCATATAGAGCTGATGAAGCAGGAGCAAAATGTGATGATCAACCAAAGATCCAGTGGCAGAAGAAGATGCCAGTTGCAGAAAAGACACAGATGGAGCAGATACTGAATAAAAGAGTGGGTAAGAAAACCAGAAGGAAAGAATATTTTGAATATTTGGTCAAGTGGAAGGGACACCCAGTTGAAGATGCCAGCTGGGAGACTGAAGCAGAAATTCTGAAGCATGGACATACCGTGCAGGAGCTCATGGACAGGAGCCCATGCAAATTTTCAAGCGAGGGAGTATGATGCAGGAGCATCCCTCACGACAAGTAAAACCAATGTGGAAGCAGAAGCCAGCTGGAAGACGTCCAGCGCAAGATTTTGAATTTTTAAATTTTCCCTTGAAGTTGATGCGCTGAATATAAATGAGATCATTTAATTTAGGCACCTTGGTAAAAATGTAATCAGACCTCGAGCCATACGCTCTCGTCTGAGATAGACAGAGGCATTTATAGTAGTAGTTGCAGGTAGATAGAATTGAATTCTTAAATTAGACAGTTCTAGAAGGAAGAGGGAAAACCGAATATAGGCACCCTCATTTGTATCATTGTAACATTAGCAACAGGAAGAAGAAGACTCTAGAGCATAGGAGAATAGCAGAGAGTTGTAGAAGAACACCCATGTATAGATCTGGAATTAATAGAAGAAGTTGATTCAGATTCATGGCTGTTGTGTTATTCTCTGTGTATGTGTGTTGAATGCTCTACTTATGAATATCACTTCCTGTTATGCATTTGTTATTATGTTGTGTGTATGATTTTGTGGGTTAAGATCGAAATCTGAGAGGAAGTGAGGTGAGCTACAATTGTTTCTCTCTTGAGAAAGGATTCCTGCAAGGAGTGCAGTTGAAGTCGTCCGCAAGGAGTGCGTTGACAGAAGGCTCGGGAGTTAAACTCTTGTTCTCAATTCGCTCAGAAGTGAAAGTGGGTGTTAAAGCCGTGCAAGGAGTGCGCAGGCTAAGGAGAGTCTCAGTCGTGACACTGGGTGAAGTATTGAAGGACTACTTCTACGGGTATACGCAGAGTCAAGAAGCTCGAACAATTGGAGTGTTCGTAGGCTTGCCGCAAGGAGTGCGTGCAAAGAACCTTGTTAAGGTTGAGGTGATTTGGAAAAGTTCAGGAGGGATAGGCCTCTGAGTCGTTGAAGATCAACATAGATTAGTGTGACATGAAGTCAGAAGGAACGTCGCAGGTTGGCAAAAAGACGAAGGAATCTCGTGGAGAGATACTCCTTTTCATTTCGTGGGATAACCAAGGAAGAACGGAGGGTCGAAATCTTCTGAAAAGATTTCACGAAGTTCCGAGGATCGTCAGATCTTGCAGAGGTGCAAGGAGGATACAGAGAGAAGATTCTGAAGGGTTTGAAGCTCAGGAGAGGCAGAGTCGTCGATCCAGAGTCACCGGAGCCGTCAGATCTACACGTGGTATCGTGTATCGGGGACTCGGGAGTTGAAGCCCCAAAGGTTGTGGAGCAAGAGTAGTGATATCGCGAGAAGCGATATCCCTGCAAGACCAGAGTCGTCCATCTGAGAGGATAGGTGGCAGAGATCGGTGATCTTGCGAACTCGGGAGTTCGCAGAGCGAAAGCCCAAGTATTAGGTATTCAAAGTCGCGAGGCGCGAGGATGCGAAGCGGCGAGAGATTGGTAGCCGTCCATTTGAGGGGACAGGTGACAAGAGATCAAGAGATCTCGCGAACTCGGGAGTTCGCAGGATAAAGGCCCAAGTATTGGGTGTGCAAAGTCGCGAGGCGTGAGGACACGAGGCGACGAAGGAGCGAGAGGATCGTAGCCGTCCATCTGAGAAGGACAGGTGGCGAGAGATCGAGGGATCTCGCGAACTCGGGAGTTCGCAGGTTGAGACTCCAAACATTGGCTACTCAAAGTTGCGAGGACGCGAGGTAGCAAGAGAAGGACAGTCGTTGGATCCGGAACTCAGGAGGACCGTTGGATCTGCGCGAGGGATCGTGTCTCGGGACCTCGCGAGAAAAGGTCTGAGAATTTGAGTGCGGGATTCGCGAGGTAGCGAGAAGGTGATATCCCGACAGCTGGAGAGCAGTGTGGGCCATAGCGGAGCACAAGTGGAATACAGGTGGCATAGAGGATTTGTGAATCGCGAAGTGCCGAGGAGCGAGATTCGTGTGGGCACCGAGTCGCAAAGTGCCGAGGAGCTAACGGTCGTGTGGATGCGTAGCAGAGTATAAGGTGGGACCGTGCATCTTGGGGACTCGTGAACTAGGAGGGTGAAAGCTCGACGGTACAACCGGTGAGGTCGCGAGGTTGCGAGAGGCGCTAACATTAAGCCTAGCCCACGGTCGCATGTGGAAGGAGTTATACCTGTATCGCTAGATTGGGTATCGTAAGATTTGAAAGGAAATTCGGAGGTTTTAAGTCCCGAAATCGTGAGAAGCGAGGTTTAGCTGATCTCCCGGTAGTAAAGGGGAGACCTCGGAAGAAGATTTCTGTGGGTGTAGATTTCTCGATAGGGAAATAGAAGAACCTTCGAGTTCTTCGGGCCGAGAAGAAGAAGGTCCTGTGAGAGCGGACGTGCCTGGGTGGCGAGTGTCGTCTGCGTCATTCTACTATGTCAGTGTGTGCATTCAAAAGATAAAAATCTTTGAATTAAGACATGTCTCCAACCTTTACCACATCTAGTGGTATCTTATTCAAATAATATAATCATGTGATTTTATAAAATAACTCTGGCTGAGGAAATTCTTACCTAAATTCCCTTCAACAATTATGCAATAAGAGTAATAAACTCATACCTGTATGATTTCTATTAATAAATTTTATACTACCTGAATATCTGATGGCAATAGAAGATTTCATGCTTCTTTTATCAGACTTATAACCAACACTTCAGCTTTCTGTTGCTTCCCTCCTTATGTAGCAACATCATCAACAATAGTTGCAACATGAAATAATTTCTTTTTCTGCTTATGGTTGTTCAACCAACCCCAATTCAACTGCTGCTACCACAATTTCAAAAGCTTCTTTCCCATGTGAAACCTTTCCTTGCTGATCCCAAAAGTCTTCAATTCTTCTCGGATTCCTGAATCTTCTTGTGCTCCCACTGTAATCACTGTGCATGATTATTCCTTCCCTGAGCACTTTCTAGCCAAATCACTCTTGGCGACCTTTGCATTTATAGTCCCAAACTAAGCTGATATTAACCTTCAAATTTCATTAATTTCCTGGATCCAACTATCCCAACTTGTACTTGGATGAATTAAATTCCAAACCAAGTTGTTTTATAGACTCTAGATTCTTCAACCATCAATTACTCTTCAGGACTGAAATTCTTCAGCGCTTTCCCGACAAAATACTTTAGTACTTGAGGTTTTATTGTACTCTCCTCTTCTAATTCATGAGCCCTCACTATAAAGAATACTTATCTGTCTTTATTACCAACTCAAGGTTTATCTAAAGTTAGAGGGTGGAGACAAGCACTATGGATCTGGGACCTGCTACTCTAAATCAAACTGTTTATCTAGTTGGCACTGAAGAATAAGATATTGACCTGGGAAAATCTACAAACTAGAGGTTGGGAAGGACCTAGTCCCTGTCATCTTTGTTATCAAGATATTGAAACATCAGTCATCTCTTCATTCACTTCTCTTTCACTAAATCAGTCTGGGAGAGACTGGTAACGATACAGAGTTTAAAAAATTGTTCGAATGGGAACACCCTGACTGTCTGTTTTAAAAACTGGGTGGAGGAAAAGTGTGTCCCTACATTGATTGCTGCCCACATTTGTTGGTTTAATTGGTTAGAGAGGAACTCAACAATTTTCGAGAAGATTAAGCCATCTATCCACACAATGATTTATAAAACCTTAGGCCTTCAGAAAAGACAATTGACAACTCAAAAGCCTGCCCCTTTGCTAGTTATTAGATTCCTTTTCAAAGGAATATTACCACAACATGGTTTGATGGAGTTGCCCAGTTGGATGGCCTTAAGTGTGGGGCTGGTGGAGTCATTAAAACCCTAGACTTAACAGTCTACAGATGGGTTTTTAATTGTGGGGGTGACACAAATACTAGAGCTGAGTTACTGGGAGTATGGACAACTCTCAAGTTGGCTTCACATTTGTCTTTCCACAGACTTCAAGTCATGGGCAATTATAAAGTAGTGATTGATTGGCTATCCAATAGAGGTAGACTTCAGTCAAGTACAATTGAGGGCTGGAAATCTAGAATAAATGATTTAATCAAATCCTTCCATGATATCCGGTTTGAGCACATCTATAGGGAATACAATGTGGAAGGTGATCATCTTTCAAAGCTGCCATTGAGGGAACCATAAGGCCGAATCACTTTTTACCAATGGATTAATGGGAGTGAAGGTCCCAAGCGATATCTTAGTCTTTACTAAGTCACCAGTCTTTTCAGCTAGTGTTTTGTATTAGATAGCTTGATAATTATCTATAGGCTATTTCGGAGTATATCATAGACAATTTTTTCACTTTGATGGTTCATATTTTGTTGTTATGAAGATCTCTTCTGGATCCTATTTGTTCCTTTTGCATGTGATCGGAATATTGTATAAGGGGATTGGTTTATAATTTCCTTAGCCTCTCCATTTTGGGACTGTTTGTCTCTTGTATTGATCCTAGTCATGGATTTTGAAGATGTAAACAAATTATATTTACTAATATAATTGAACAAATTTTCTATTGAAAAAAAAAGCATAGTGAGTGGAATAACACAATAAATTTACACACTGAAGACTTTCTCATTAATGGTAAAGGCTTAAATGATAACTTTAGAATGGAGCATCATACACTAAAGTCTATCTAATAAATTTATTTCAAACTTTGAAAAATAACAATGTATTAAATAAGAACAACATAATATTTTTTCCACTAAAACACAAAATTTTTAA
>ML785004.1:360351-397783 GCA_009831015.1 Picea engelmannii
TGGCCTAAAGCCGACATAAATAAAATAACATTACTAATCTAAATCACAACTAATGGCCTAAAGCCGACATAAATAAAATAACATTACTAATCTAATATGCCCCAATTAAGTGGTAATGAGCCAATATTAGGGCTTAACATGGTTGTTGATTTTTCTATAAGAGATAATATGAGTTCGTCTTTATCTTTAAGAAGTGGTGGTTGTATCACAAAACCATCTGGCTGCTCGATGTATGCTTCTTCCTCGATCTCTCCATTGAGAAAGGTTGTCTTCACATCCATACGATGTAGTCTCCAAACCATGGATGTTGCAAGGGAAATAATCGTCTGAATAGAAGTGTATCGAGCAACAAGAGAAAATGTCTCCTCATAATATATTCCCTCCACTTGAGAGAATCCTCTAGCAACAAATATCACTTTGTGCCTCTCGATGCTCCTGTTAGCTGTGTGTTTGATCTTATAGATCCACTTGGAAGTCACTACAGACTTCCCTTCAGGTCATGTTACAATATCCCACACATCATTATTCATGATGGACCGATGCTCCTCCATCATGGCATCTCTCCATACTGGTTGACTAGATGCATCCTCATAATAGGAAGGCTCAAAATATATGATGTGGCTCATAGCTACGACATAGTACAAATATATTTGAGGTCTCTTGCTCTCTCGGAAGGTATTGCGCAGAGCTTCATATCCTTCTTCCTCCTGTAGAGTCTGACGATCCCATGCAGGTCTCTTATGACCTATTGCAATATCTCTGTGAACATCAACTAGAGCTACAAGATCAATGTG
Source organism: Picea engelmannii (assembly GCA_009831015.1). Lineage (NCBI taxonomy): Eukaryota > Viridiplantae > Streptophyta > Pinopsida > Pinales > Pinaceae > Picea > Picea engelmannii. Next base: position 361,146 of record ML785004.1, read on the forward strand.
ATCAATTAGATTAATATGTTCATCTGTCTCCCTCTGAACTACTGGAGGGTGAGAGGGAGAAGGCACCATCTCTTCCTGTCTCTCACTATCAATCTCCATGTGAGATCCTCTAGATATTCTGAGGGCTACCTCCTCCTCAAAGTTAACATCTTTGCTTGCCTCAATCTGTCTCTGACCATGGATGTAGATATGGTATTCCTTCAAATACTCACTCTACCCCAAATATGTACCCTTTATGCCTAAAGGCTCTAGCTTGGTCCTTTTCTCCTTGGGTACATAAATGTATACTAGACACCCAAATATCCTGAAGTGTCCAACCTCAAGATTCACTCTAGTCAAGGCCTTCTCGAGCATCATGTTCCTCAAAGTCTTATGAGGACTTATGTTTTGAACATACATTGTAGTCATGGATGCCTCTTCCCATAGAAACATAGGTAAATGATGATCATGCTAAGTCATCTTGGACCATACTTGATATCTCGAGGTTCCCTCATGAAACCAATATCTCAGGAAGTTGAAAACATCAACACTCCCTTTGGAGCTGGAGGTGATTCCTCCTCTATCTCTGCTCCCTATGACACTAAAGGTAGCTCTTCCTCCTTCTCTGGAGGCAACTCAATCTCTTCTTCCTCTGGATGTAGTACCACCTCCCTCTCTGGGAGTGCCTCTACATACAATGGAATTGTTTCCATGCCTACTCCCTCAACATCTCATGGCTTGACTCATGTATTGGGACTGCTACACTTTCTCCCTCTGAGTCTCATAATGTGATTTTCCTCCTCTACTGGATCTATCATCATAGTTGTGCTATAGTCGGTCTTGACTAGATTTATACATGATCATTGGAACTGTATCTTCTATCTGGTATGATCTTGTCGTGGAGGTATACTGCTCCTAGATACTTCTTGTCTATGAGAACCATGTCTGGAAATGTCTCTCCCTGACATCATGTTGGAATGTCTTTCCCTCCATGTCTTCCTCTTTGCATGAGACAACTATCTCCTTATTTCTAGGAGAACCCTGGTAAAAAATCGTAGTTATTGCCACACCAAGCATGCTTTTGTTCCCTATGTCTTGAAGGATCTACACTACTTATACATAGAAATTGGGTGCTTTGTGACTGTCAAGGAGAATTGAAGCTAGACCATCCACAACACTTGTATGGAATATGACCTCTCAATTATTCTTGCATCCATACGTAAAGGTGATTTCAACTGCGGAAACATTCTGTATAGGTAACAATATATGATCTCCGACAAAAGATCTCATTACATTAGCCTCTGTCGTGAGTCTGGAGCACAAAAATTTGCTGAAATTCTTGTCCTTATCGAACCATCCAATATCAAATGTCATAATATAGGAAAACATCCGCTCTTGAACCCTTTTCATGAGATATTCCCCCATAGCTTCGAAGTTGTAATGCTGCAATAGATTTACTACGAACGATATTACTCCCTAGCCCACAAAACATGATGGAGTATTCTCTGATTTTGGATTTGATCTGGTCATAGTCCTTGAGGAAAAATATAGATACCACGTTCCCCAGGAAGAAGTAATAAACATGATGAAATTCTCCAAAACCCAAGGCTCCTGGATAGCCTAATAGGGCCTGCTTCCATTCTGGAGCATTTAAAAGAAATAGTCGACAGAATGAAGGGGTAGAAGGAGCCTTATTTTCCTTTGCCACTTCTTGATGGCATGATGTAGACATGTTCGAACTTGATCTACTATATACATCAGATCTCTTCACTCTCAAAGATGAGGTTTGGATATTTCCCCCTTTGGCTCTCTTATCTGGCTTATTTTTTGCGGCTTTTTGTAGGTTTCACCAAAGTAGCATATGCTCTGTTGGATCTATATATTAGATCTTTATGCAGGCTTGTATCAATCACTTGACCCGCTTGAACCACTGCAATCATGTCCATGTTGTAGATGGTGGAGAGGCGATGAGCAACAATAACTATTGTTTGTTTGACTTAAGCTTGGTCTAGAGCATCATGAGTGGTCTTCTCCGACTCCACATTCAAAGCACTAGTCACCTCATCAAGAAGAAGTAGATGAGGATCTTTGAGCATAGCTCTAGAAATGGATATGATCTTCACGATGTTAGAAATATTTACACAAAATGCAAACTATCTCTCTCATTTTCCTTGGCTCTCTAGTGAGGGAGTCAAGCCCAGTCCTGTGCTGATACCATGTTGATTTTTCTATAGGAGATAATATGAGACGATATATGATCAAAGTATTATTACAATAATGAGTGTTCCATATATAGAGAGCATATGGTGACCATTCATGAAAGGATGCGTCCCTTGGATAATCAATAACTATTTATTATATATATTATTTAATGATTAATAATTATATTATTAATTATTAATCTAGGAGAATGTCTTCTCGATGTTGTCCAAACATCAATAGTGACAACAAAATTAGTAGCTAGAGATTGAATATTAAGGTTATTCTATTCAACATGCACATAGATATCATCATATAGGGCCATTGCATAACATATAAAATTGTAGGAAAACCATTTTCTATGATGCATTTTTTAGATAGGTTTTTTGATGCCAATAGAAAACGATCATGAATTTCTTTATAATACCAATGTACAAACCTAGCTCAAGCTTTTCGTCCACCTTTTTATATGAATAGAATGATTTACCACACCCGTCTCTTTCAATATTCTAGTTGTCATTCACTTGTACCTGTATATTACAATCATGGGCAAGGGAAATTGTTTAAGGAGTTTAAAATGATTCTAATATCGAGATAGTGGTTTTCTGCAGCACTGGGTACAATTCTATTGCACAAGCCCCAAATCTGTTCTTTTGGATGAGGGACCTTCTCTACAGATAAAATATGAGAGATGAGACATTATTACACACACAAACAAAACTCTATTGAATAATTGAATTCTTTGCAATAGATTGTGACTCCATTTTATAGAGTTCACAACTTGTTGTAGATTTTAGCCTTGTACAATATTTTACTGCAAACATATTTTCAATATAATAACAAAAAAAATATAGTGGAAAATACACACATTACACAAAGATTTTTCCCCTAGAAACCCAAACCGGGGAAACCAACATATTCTATATTCATTCACACCATACATTGTTTACAAAATATACATATAGGAGCCAAGGACATCCAAAACCCTAATCCAATAACCCAGATTAATGAACAACCCTAATTCCTTAACCGGAAATAGGAAACCATTGACGAAAAACCATGTGTTGAAAAACTACTCATAAATGGACACGAAAAACAAGGATCGCCCAAAAGTGGAAACAAAATCTGAGGATTTTCTTTTGGGAGGGTTCTTCCCCCGAACCCCCGCGCGAAGAATATAACACATATCCAACACTTATTATTCTCAATATAGAAGGAGAGGTTGAGAGAATATCTCAACCACACGCCAAATTATGAGACTTTGTTGGAGAGAATCTCTCTCACAACCAACTAGCTAACAACCTCCTAAATAATAAACTCAAACAACTCACATAGAGAATAATCTCTACATTACAACAAACAAATCACAATATTAATAATATGAAGAAGAATATCACATATTAAGCACATAAAACAAGTAGGAGTTAATTACTCCAACATCCTTCCTTAACGCGTACTTGTCTTGATCTCTTCCATGTATGGTCTTCATGAGAATTTCTTAACCATTTCCTAATATTCCATGTTACTAAATCTATCAAGCTATCTTTTAACCCTCGTAAAGGTGTATCTCTCGAGTTGAATTCCCAAGTTCCCTCCTTGAACTCCCGAATCACAAATCTCTCAAATTCAACTAATGGAAAACAACTTAGACACATGTAACCTCTTTAGTAGACCACTGACATGTCTTCAACAACTAATGGGGGATCATTCCCTAGTCCACAACTCTCAAGCTAACTAGACAAACCTACACTTGATCCCTTCTAGCTATGGAAATACAATTACTTTAGACCAAGAAATGAATTCAAATTTTACTACAAAGACTGAACAACTGGCCATATTATGGACATACTTCCATCTACAAAGACACTTAGGTACCCAACCATGGTGCTCGCGAGTTATGTAAGAAATCATTATGGATAAGTGATGTATCCGAGTCAATCTTACATGACATTTCATTGCAATATAACCTCTTTTCTTTGATTTGGTGATTTATCATCGTTTATTTCACAAAAGGATAAATCTAGCAATAAACAAAAAAAAATATCACCACGGAACAAAACATAGAATCACACGCATTAATCTACTCTAACTTATGCTAAACTACTCCTATGGAGTACTACATCTCATGGGTTCTCATTTTCCTAGGCTCTCCCATCAGGGAGCTAAGCCCAATCTTGCTTTGATACCAAGATAAAATATGAGTGATGAGACATTATTACACACATAAACAAAACTCTATTGAATAATTGAATTCTTTACAATAGATTGTGACTCCATTATATAGAGCTCACAAATTGTTATCAGATCTAATGTATTCCCAATATAGAAGGACAGGTTGAGAGAATATCTTAACCACACACATAATTAGGAGACCTAGTTGGAGAGAATCTCTCTCACAACCAACTAACTAACAACCTCCTAAATGATAGACTCAAACAATTCGCTTAAAAAATAATCTCTACATTACAATAAACAAACCACGATCTTAATAATATGATGAAAAATATCGCACATAACACAAGTAGGAGTTCATTACTGCAACATCTACAACGTTTGCAAATAAAGTTCTCATAACTTCAAAGAGAGAGGACTCCAAATTATTCCCTTGAGACTTGATCAACACTAATATTCTAATTCAGTAAATCAAGTTGAAGGCCCTCAAAATTCATTAATGCGCCTGGGGATTGGTTACTGTAAATATCTGGAAATTAAAAACCTTCGACTCCACTCCTCAACAGTAGTTGAGCGAACTTAGATGTATAAAAACTGATAACAGATATAATTTCGAAATAATACATGCTAGAAAACGCAAACGTATTGCGCTCATTGACAGTAGGCATACCATGGATTCACAAAACGCGAATTCTTTGTGTTGATATATTGTTGGGAGTCATTTCAGCATCATATATGGTCTAAATAGAACACCTACATAAGGAACATGTGAAGAGCCATGTATAATCATGCACTACGCGTCAAAATTTTTTGTATCGGCCTGGATATATCAACAATGAAATATTTTGTTTTCTTGTGCATGTGGGATTATCCTCAGTGCACAATAAAGTTAAAAGGTGAGCACATAAGTGCCAAATATCACGGTGAGCATCAGGAGAGCCGACGAGGAGTAAACACCAAAGGAAAGTGTGGGAATGAATGTTAAACATCCAAGTGCTAAGTGCCTAAGAGCGCCAAACAAATATCCAAGTTCTATTAACAAATGTCAATTATCAAATATTCCCAGATGATGAGAACATGTTTAGATTCGATGGGCTCTCAGGCCTCCTACATTTTTCAAGAATTGGCATATCGGTGTTCGGGTTTAGAGCACCAAAAAGTTGGTGGTTTTTCATTGCAGGGGTTTTCATCCCGACTCCTATTACCACTTTCCAGTACTGGCATAGGTCCTTAAATCCAAAGAAGCTCTTCGAGTGTGGACTAAGAGCTCGGATGAATGTGAGCAAGACTATAAAATTTTATCGATAGGAAGGCCTGAGACTTTGGAATTGAAAATATTTAGGATTTAACTCTAATTGAATATCCTAAAGGTGAGGCAATGAATCGTGGCTTTTCCTTTTTGAAATTCTCATCCTGTTCAGATGCTATAAATGCAAACAAATAGTTGCAAAAATGAGATGTTGTATTGGGTATCAAATTATCGTTACCTCTTGAACTTTATATCATTCATATCTACGATGAGAAGCTTCATTTATACATAGGTAATTTTTTTAAAAGTGGATATGAGAAGAAACAAAAGGTGGAAAACATATCTAGTAAACAAGTGATAGAGCATTTGTCAAAGATAAGCAAGTGATCACAGGTTTCCAAGTCAGCATATCAAACAGAGGATAAGCAGTGATCCGAAAAGATCTTTTACACGACTATGGTTGAGTTATTATGCATGTATTGATTAACCATTTAGGAAGCTTAAAGAAAGAGGAAGAATATATGAGAAGTTATCACAGCCTTATAAACATGTATATAACTGAAATGAAGCATAAAACAACAACAAACCATAACACCAATGCAATAATGGAGTTCGACAATCTCGCCTACGTCTCCGGGCCTTTGTCTCAGTGGGTGAGGTTTTCTTATTTATGTTCAAAGTTCAATAAGTACATCACAATAGTGCCAAAAGGTTACAAAACTGATATGGTCTTGTTCTACCAGATCTCAAGAACCCAACAAAAGAAACGACACTCAAAATGGATGACCGAAGCTCCTAGAAATGGCCCGCAAATGTGCGCTCCTCAACAACTTCCCTGCATAAAAAATTGCTTTGGCTTGATTTTCCTTCAACATAAATCTTCTCTGAATCTATTCCATGGCCTCAAGAAGGCCTAGTTTATATAGAGCTGGAGTTGGTAACCATCTCCCAACTTCCTCCCAAAATCTGGCCTCAAAAAGAGCCCAATATCCTCTAAAAATGGGCAAAAAAACTCCAAAAACGCCCAATCTGGGCCAAACTATAGCAAAAACACCCACCTGTGTATAAAAAATCAAATTTAGCCCAAAAGTGTTGGGCGCATGTGCAAATATAGGGACACATGGCATATAGGTGGCCAAGCACCAGCACAAAGGGTTGCGTGCTGGCCCCTTCCCCGAAAACATTGGTAATGTGGTGTTTTAACATATGATCGCGTCCTACAGGTAGTTATAGCCCCCTATATGTATGGTGGAAGGTGCATAATCCATGCCCCTTTGTTGACTTTTATAGTGGAGAGCCCCCCATGGTTGTATCTGTGGTGCTATGGTAAAGGTAATTCCGCGGGCTAGGGCTTAGCCCCAATCCCCCTCCGCCTCCACATAAAATACAATGCACTTTATATAACATAAAAGGGGTTTGTATTAACAAGTACCACCTTCAGTGTGTTGGTTATCAGACCTTTCCCAAGGCGTTGTTATACCAAGAGGTCATGGGGTCGAATCCCATGAGCTCCAAAATTTTTAACCAACCATCAAATGATAGGGTGCCACATGGCAGCCCACGTTTGGGCCACGTGGCACCTCTTCATTTGCCCGAAAAATGCCACTTGTCCACATCTGAATGGATCTGTCATCTACCTAGTCAACTTGCTACTGTGATGCCACGTGTATCAATGCTACATCAACATTATGACGTCATCATAATGTCATGCTGACGTCAACAATGGCTTTTGTTTTTGCCTATTGACTTTTTACCTGTTTGACAAAACGAACATAACGTGATATAAGGAGCATACGACATCTGTTTGAGCCCATTCAAGTTACGTTGGGTTCGTATCGACGAGGCCTACGCACACGTCTGTTTTGAATCCATTATGAGAACTTTGATTTTTAGGCCTTTCTAAGCCCCATCAAGCACCTAGATCCGATTATGGATCACACCTCCCCACTAAAGGACCTTTTGGTCCCCAAAAGGCTACTGAACAGTCAATAAGATAGGGATAGGCCACCTGACTTGATCTTTGTCTCTGAACTCTGTCCTGTGCACCTGTCTCATCAAGATCAACTGTAACACAATCATGACAACGGACAACATATTGTTAGCCATTTGAACCCTATCACGTCTTACTGAAGCTACTATCATCCATGTAGACAAAATTACTAATGATAGCATAAAAAAGATGACTGCAAATGAGCTGATATACTTGTAATATTTGCACGACATGAACTTATCTTGAAGCAAACTGTGATTGATTTTCCATTCAACAATCATCTCATGTTCTTGCTTAAGATCAATCACTTGATTTGAAACAATTATAGGTTTTCTGATTGCTTGAGTTGCCTTCTTTAATTGTTCCATAGTTTGAAGAGTTTTATTTGCTTTAACATGATGAGCATGAACCACATAATCTTGACCTTCTTTGGTTAATTGATATTGATTCTTTGTCTTGTAGAAGATTGATTTACGATCATATAAGTATGGACTACCTAAGACCATTCCACATTCACTTAGTGGTACTACATCACATGTTACCTCATCCACATACTTGGATGAAATTGCAAATTTTAATGTGCACTGCTTGGTTATGTGCATCTGATGATGATTTCTTATCCATTTAAGTCTGTAGGGCTTATGATGTATTTGTGTTTTTAACCCCAATTGGTTTACCAATTCCTCTGAAATTAGGTTAGATTTAGATCCACTGTCAATTATTGTGTCTATCTTAGTGTGTCACATGATGACCCTGATGTAAAACAAGTTACTTCTAAAATCAATTCCTTCACCAATTTTACTTGTCATACCAACCAATGAGACCTTTGATTCATCACCTGAATCCAATCCCAAGTCTGTCGGTCATGTTTTCGCTACAACTGTTTTCCTCCCCTTCTTTTCCTTGAACCACTTTGGCCTCTTCTCGGGATGCAATTGCCAACAAAGGTCCTCATCATGCCCCTCTTTCTTGTAATGCTTGCAAGAGGGCATCTCTTCCTTTCTTGCCACTGAACTTGACTTCTTGCCATGCCACTTCCTCTTGTCCTCTTTCCTTGTAGACGATTTCCCCGATACATATGTTTTCCCTGCTTCAATGTATGTTGCTTGAATATAAACCTCATCAAGGTTAGTGGGTCCAAACATGAAGAAATTGTTTCTAATATGTGCAGATAAACCTCCTATATACTTCATAAGGGTTTCTTGTGTATGTAAAGGGACATCTAACATCAATGCCATTTTTCAAAATCCATCTGTGTATTCTTGCACTGTTTGTCATTTTCTTAGTTTTAAAGCTTTCCATTCAATTAACACTTTTTCTTTATAACCCAAATGATAGAATTGATTCCTAAGTGTAGAAATAAAACTTTGACATGATGGAAATACATTACCCACTTGTTGCTTTCTGTTTTGCAACTTGCTTTGCCATCAGATGAGTGATGTGCCTGCAAGTCTCAATGATGCCAACTTGATTTGTGTGGCCTCATCCTTGATCTATTGCACGCTGCAATAGACCTCCATTTGTCTGACCCAATTGTCAAGTCTCTCTGCATTAACTTCACCATCATACATGGATAATTCGAATTTAACATCAAGTTTTAATAAAGGCATTTCATTCTTATGTTTATGAACATGTTTCTTTGCATTGGATTTAGAACTTGAACTTGAAGAAGAAAGAGAAGAAGGAGGTGATGATGGAGGTGAAGGAGGAATTTGAGGAGGTTCCTCTCCTTCTTCACTTTTTCCCTTTGAAGATTCAGCCAGATTGGGTCTTTTCTGTTCAAAGTAATCCTCGTACAAAACTTTCATCATCTTCGACATGGCGAAGAAAGTGTTTCGAAACTATTTATCATCAAGAGAAAGTCCCTCTTCCGATGTCATCTTCTCACTTTGAGAAGTTCTCTTTCTCAATCCAATCAATGGATTCTCTGCCACAAGCTCGCCTTCACCACGAAGTAGCTTTTCCCTGGTTAACATGCAAAACTCAAATCCAAATGTCAACTAGCTCTGATACCACTTGATCCGAAAAGATCTTTTACACGACTATGGTTGAGTTATTATGCATGTATTGATTAACCATTTAGGAAGATTAAAGAAAGAGGAAGAAGATATGAGAATTTATCATAGCCTTATAAGCATGTACAGAACTGAAATGAAGCATAAAACAACAACAAACCATAACACCAATGTGATAATGAAGTTCGACGATCTCGCCTACGTCTTTGGGCCTTTGTCTCAGCGGGTGAGGTTTTATTATTCATTTTCAAAGCTCAATAAGTACATCACAACAGTGCCAAAAGGTTACAAAATAGATTTGGTATTGTTCTACCAGATATCAAGAACCCAACAGAAGAAATGACACTCAAAATGGATGACCGAAGCTCCCAGAAATGGCCCGCAAAGGTGCGCTCCTCAACAACTTCCTTGCATAAAAAATGACTTTGGCTTGGCTTTCCTTCAGCATAACTCTGCTCTGAATCTCTTCCATGGCCTCAATAAGGCCCGATTTATATGGATCTAGATTCGGTAACCATATCCCAACTTCCTCCCAATATTTGGCCTCAAAAGGAGCACAATATCCCCCCAAAATGGGCAAAAAATCTCCAAAAACGCCCAATCTGGACCAAACTATAGAAAAAATACCCACTTGTGTATAAAAAATCAAATTTAGCCCAAAAGAGCTGGGTGTGCATGCAAAGATATGATCACATGGAATATAGGCGGCCAAGCGCCAACCCAAAGGGCTGCGCACTGGCCCCTTCCCTGAAAACATTGGTCATGTGGTGTTTTAACATAGGACCACGCCCAAATAACGCGCCCAGTAGGCAGTTATAGCCCCCAATACATATGGTGGAAGGCGTATAATTTGTGCCCCTTTGTTGACTTGTATAGTGGAGTGCCCCCCATGGTGGTCATTGTGGTGCTATGGTAAAGGTAAGTCTGTGGGCTGGGGCTTAGCCCCAACCCCCTTCTGCCTCTACATAAAATACAATGCACTTTATATAACATAAAAGGGGCTTGTATTAACAAGTACCACCTTCGGTGTGTTGGTTATTAGACATTTCCCAAGGCGTTGTTATACCAAGAGGTCATCAGGTCAAATACCATGAGCTCCAAAATTTTTAACCAACCATCAAATGATAGGGTGCCACATGACACCTCTTCATTTGCTCGAAAAGTGCCACTTGTCCACATCTGAATGGATCTGTCATCTGCCCAGTCAACCTGCTATTGTGCTACCACATGTCGCAATTCTATGTTAGCATGATGATGTCATCATGACGTCATCATTGAATTTTTTTACCTGTTGACCTGTTGACTTTTTCCCTATTTGACAAAACGAACAGAACGCGATATCAAGAGCATACGACGTCCATTTGAGCCCATTCAAGTTGCGTTGGGTTTGTATCGACGAGGCCTAAGAACATGTTCGTTTTGAATCCATTATGAGAACTTTGAATTTTAGGCCTTTCTGAGCTCCATCAAGCTCCTGGATCCGATTCTGGATTAGGGAGTCAAAAGTTAGGAAAGATCGATCCAACATATTGAAGGAGCAGATGGACATAGATCCTCCTTTCCAGGAATAAGATTAGAATGAACTCTATATATGAAGGCAAATACCCTAGTTTTTAAGGAAAACAAACATCAGTCATAGTTCGATCTCATCATTTCCAGATTTTTTGTCATGAACTAGAGATTTATTTTTAGTTCAATGATAAACTATATTCCTAAGAACTAGTAATGACTAGAGATTTTATTTTAATATAAAAGATCTTGAATTTTAATGTAAAAAAGAGAGGGGGGTTTGATCCAGGAGGCTAGAGAGAGAAACTTTGGGCAGCTAAAGTTGTATTCTATTTGTAATCCCAATGGGTAAACTTGTTATAATATTTGATTATAAAATATTTTCATGGGTTATGTCACCATATTGTTACTCTCTCTATGTTTTACGTCCATTCTCTTCTTATTTTAATAGAAATTATGCGTTATAGAATTCCTATGCATTAAAGCATTAGGGTACTTGCTCTGTTTTTTGAAGTTTATTCAGATATCTTGTTTTCATTAACAAAAAGCATTTTTGTTTATGAAACTTCTATCTCATGAATTATACTTGTCTAATCTGCTAGTGATGCTTGTATCTTTTATGATTGTATCCCTTATTCTTCTACCTATCCATGTTATTTACTAAACCTGTCTGATAAGTAGTTCACTTACCGTTGATCCATGAAATACTATAGGATACTCCATGCCCAATGTTAATGATCACTAATATTTAAACTTACCTGTGTCAACTTCAGTTTTTTTTTTTTCCCCTAGTATTCTTCTTAACCATGTCTACCTGATCCCAACCTATCCAAACAAATCATTTTCAAGATGTGCTAGGCATTCTCTTTTGCAGTCAAGAGCAATCTCTGGCTCTAACATCTTTTAGCACCGTTGTTGGGGAGCGTGTTTAAGTATTATAACTTTGAAGAATATTCTACCTGAGAGAGAGTTGAATAATATTATTATATTATATTTAATTAGGCCCTATTGTGCATCAATAAAAGCCGACCTTGTTATCCCCTATCCTAGGGATAACTGAGGAGATTATGTCTCGAGGCCCACAAGTCCTAGACATGGAGTACCGAGAGCCATATGACTTGAGCTTGTCCCTGGAGGGCCCATATTTTCTTCACTGCCTCACATCTATCAACAACATCAACATCCATCCCATCGACCTAGTTCTAAAGTAGTAGTGGGTCTTGCTCCATGAGGTAATGAGTCCGGGTATCATGGTATGTTTCACTCTGATTCTCAAAACATTTGAATACGTGCATTGAATTCTCTTTTGTTTCATGACGTTTGCCTGGAAATTATGCCCTTTTACTTGTCCATACCTGGGGAGGATGATTGAGTGCCCTAGTAAGTTGGTTTCCATAGGGATGAGCTTGCAATGGGTGGGTCTATGAAAGTTCATCATTCATTCCTTCCATACTTACCACTTTTTATCATTATCCCTCTCATCTATCCCCTACATTGGTTCATGCATTGGATTTTCCAAGCTAATAAGGGTTGTACCTTCCCTTGTGGGAAGAAGGGGCTAAAGGCCCAGAGGGTAAAAGTAGTTGGAAAAAGTTAAAATCCAAGATGAAACCTTGAGATGCTTCGCCCTGCGATTCCTGAGAAAGAAATAAAGGCCTTCTCAACAAGAAAAGGGGACCCATAAAATAAAATAAAACTCAAGGCCTAGTTGGTGGATAGGAGGTCTCATCATGAGTCGACCTATTAGGTCCATGGGCATGCAGCGGTATGACACTATTATTCATTCGATCACCAAACTAGGGTAGTGTCTCTTGGTGGCACATCCAAGAGAAAGGGGGTATCATCACAAGCCAACCTTCTCATTTTTGTGAAATTCTTGTGGGTAACGTTGTCACCAATGGTCACCATGCTGGGACAATGTCCTCCAACTATTCTCTTGAAACAAAAACGCAAGAATACAAAGAGTAAAAAGACATTGAATGGGCTAGGAAACAATGGCATCCATGACAATGTGCAACTCTCCCTCTACAGAGGCACCCACAGGTAAGAACTACATTTCCCTATTATCACTGCACCCTTTTCCCAAACATCCCCTACACTATCTCATGTATTTACATGATCTAGATTTATCTTCACCTGGAAACACCCCACACCCAAGGAGGATTAGCCCAATAGGACATCCTCAGACCCTCTCCAAACCTAGCTTGTTAAATAACATAACGTATTTGAGCATTTATCTAGGTAAAGGGGGGTTTGATGCACTTGTTTGGGTAACTTGATTATTAGATGTGATTGACATTGCTATAATTCCTATGACTTATGATCCATGGAGGGCATACTTGTTGTTGATGTAGGACCATGCCCGACGAACAGGTAGATATGGGGAGATGATTAGTTCAGACCTCCATGGGGCTAAAAGCCCACCAGATGGATGTTGTAACCCCAGCCAGGGGTAGAGGGATACTAGAGGCTTGCATCGGAGAAAAGGGATGATGTTCCACCAGAGAAAATTTGGAAGGCTTGGACCTAGGGGGTCTTTCCCTCCCACCATAACGTTGTCTCTAGAAGGCCCTTGACATCATCATATGGAGCTTTGACAACATCCAATTAGGGTTTTGGCATGAGGACGACTTGGTTGGCACATGTGGCAGATTCTGAGGCCTTTTGAGGCCTAACGTTTCACTTTGGAGGACTAGAGTTCTAAGAAGGGGCCTAACATCACCCTAGGAGGGGCATGACATCATCCCTAAAAGACAAAATTAGGGTTTTAATTGTTAATTTTATGTAAAACTAGATTTTTGATGTAAACTGGCCATGTCGGCCTTTTTTGACCAAAATTGTAATTAAAGGTCATGATTATTGTATAAATAAGGGAAAACTCTCTTATATTTTTCATAATCTTTCACTCACACAAGTGTGAGGTCTGAAATTCGGCCCTCTTTAAGGGTTATTGGCTGAAACTAGTGATGCACACTTCTTGAAGGAGGCAAATTTTGGTGTTTTTTGGCTATTTTCTTGTGGAGGATCTTCAACTAGGGTGATTTGTTATATTATTCTTGGTGAAGTAAGTAGAAATTTTTCGTTTCTTTATTGTTAATGAATTCTATGGTTATTTTTTACTTGTTTCATTTCTAAGATTATGAAATTGCTAGCTTGAAACCCTAGGGGAATGACATGTGTTATCATCTTTTTCCCTATAATCTTCCATAAGTTAAAATATCTTGAAAGACACCTAATTTGAAGTAAATACCAGAGCCCTAACATTGTAGCACTCTAGTAACCTTACTTCCTTTTGCAATTGCATAATTTATTACATTTTGTTCAAGGAAAGAGAAAATCGCTAGGGCCTAACCCTTGTTACTTTCTAGCAATTTTCTCGTGGAAAAGGATTTTTGAGGCCTTGGGATACCAACACCTCTTTGTCCTCTCCATCCCTTAACATATTATTAACATTTGCTACATTTCCTTTAAGAATTTGCTGCTGCAATTAGTGACTCCATTAACCCTAGAAAGGCACTAGACTAACTCTTACAAGTGGTGATTGAGCAAACAAACACTTAAACTCTTATCTTTGAACCCTTTAATAAATTTTTCTAACCCTAGATTAGACTAATTCTGAAGCTAACTTCTTGTTGTATAAAAACATTTCTACATCCATATAAATTTGCATTAATTTGGCACATTTACCTACATAACTCATACTAGAACCAATCGAAATCTAATTGTGATAATTGCTAGTGAATCTACTAGGTAAGTGCTAGTTTGTGTATGGTTTTCTTACACTTTTGACCATTTAATCTTGTTGCTGTTACAAAATATAGCTACAACCATCTAACTGCAACAAAATCTCTGCAAAAGTGTCATTAAAAGCTATCCTATCATTGCTAATTTTTCTTGTGACAATTTACTATCAATTTGCCTAGTTAAAGTCACATTTTATTGTTTTTTTCAAGCAATTTCAAGGCTTGAATCTTGTGGTTGTTGTAAGATATTAATTTCTGTTATAAACTGATTCATAGCTGCAAATTCACAATCAACTAGCTTATTTTACAAAGGTTTATTGTCTTATGAAGTATTAACAATCATCTGGTACATGGCAAGTACCCCGTTTGCCTTGTTGTCTTGTTTTGGGAAGGTACACAATACTTTTCATGGCAAGTGCCTCGTTTGCCTTTTTGTCTTGTTTTGGGAAGGTACACAATACTTTTCATTTGCTTCATCCTTAAGACATAAAATAAACCTCTTATTAGAGTGATCTGTGATAGGGAAAGGGTTTCCTTGTGACTATTTTCCTTAGCCTTCTCAAACCCCCCAGGTCACTGGGGACGTCTGCCATGGGGTAGCTTAAACATATTCCTAAATATAAAGGGATCTCCTATTAAGATGATAGTGATAGGTTATTCCCAGTTACGCCAATTTTGTACCCACTTTCCTTGGGATTTTGGGGCAAGTACAAATTGTGCGATAACATTTTGGCGTCGTTGTCGAGGATAATCGAGTCAATTTTGCTCGAACAACACTTTTTCGGTAAGCCTTTATCCAAAATCCTTTAATTCACAAAGCTTACCTGGCGACTCCACTGAGGGTGATTCCCTCTTTTCTCTTTGATGATCCCTAGAAGGATTATCTGGTGACTCCACTGAGGGTGATCCCCTCACCTTTTTTGATAATCTCATGAATATTGTCTAGCGACACCACCAATGACGACTTGTAGCAGACGTCAGTATACACTCTATCTTCCTCCTATCCCTTTCATCCATGTAGCTTCTCCTAAATGGTCTCTCAAAGAACTTTTTGGCCCTTTGGACCTAGCTAATGTCCAAGGGGGATTACATGATCTTCCGAAAGAAGTTGACTCCTGGATACCCAAATTCTCGGGAGAAGTAGCATCTTATGGAAACACACATTTGACTAAATTTGTGAGGGTTATGAATTCCATCAATCTGGAGAAGAACATCTTGACACGTTTATGAGACTTTTCTTGAACTCACTCACCGAGAATGCCAGGAATTGGATTAACACATTCCCAAGTGGAAGCCTTAAAACACCTGAATATTTGGAACATGATTTGATGAGGAGATGGGGTAAGGTTGAAATTATGGCCTCTATTTATTCTCAATACCTCAAAATTTGCAAGCAAAGTGACGAAGATGTTAGGGAATTCAATGATAGGTTCAACACTCTCATTAGCAAGCTTGAGCCCAAATTTCACCAAGAGAGCGTTATTCTCCAACACTATATAAACTCCTTATAAGGAAGATTACAATTTACCCTCAAGAACCAATTTCCTTCAAGCCTAGAAGAAACACAAGATGTTGCTTGCTAGTTTGAAGAGAATCTTAAGTTCAACGACTCCATCCATTAGGTCAATTTTTTGAACAATGATGATATTTTGGAGCTGAATAAGGAAAGCATGGGAGGACTAGAGCATGACCTCCTAGATATTCTAGAGTAATAAAATAATGCTTTCCCTAGGAAATGGAGCACATGTTTCTCAAACATGAAAGATGCCTTTAATTTTTCAAAACAACATGAACCCTCTAAGGATCTGGGTACCTCTGAATAAATCACTCAGTTAGAAAGGTCACTATCACAAACCCAAAATTCTTTTTCTATGAGACTTCCTCAGACAATAAAACCTCATGCTCCAAAAGAAAAAAATTGTCTGAACAATTTTAAACTACAAAATGTTGCAAGACAAGAAGATGATCCTAGGTCCTTATCATGTAAAGACTCCCATTTTGAACTTTATCACCCAAAGGATACTCATGATAAATCTAATTATGTAGATTCCATATTTACCTTGTTCACCCCAGATAAAAACCAAGAAAATCAAGACATGAGGAAGCCTAGGATTGAATGCTTGGGCCAAACAAGTAAGGACTCAAGGGAAAAGCTTGAAGAGCCCCAGGTGTATGCTAGTGATCTATCCCAACATTTCTCAAAACCTAGCAACGATAGGACCAACCTAAGCACTAGTATGGCCTATATCTTACAAAAAGTCAAAAGGATTCAGGGAATGTTGGAAATCCCTTATTTGACAAAACAAACCCCAGATGACCAACAATCGTTCGAAGAAACTTCCACACTATTACAAACTAGTCATTTTGAGAAAAATGAGCAAACACCCTTTCTCACTTCCTTTCTAATAGATGATCTATATATTCACAATTGCATGCTTGACTCCGAGTGATATGTCAATATGATGAGTTTGAAGGTTATGGACCACTTGAGGCTGGTAGTTACATGGCCTTATACCAATGTTCATAGATTTGAGTCAAGAGGGATCAAGGTCTACGACTTGATGGAAGGTCTTCAAGTACACCTTGTTGACTACCCTGATTTACCCATCATAATAGACATCGTTGTTGTCGATATACCTGACACTTGGGGAATGATATTATCTAGGGAATGGGATACTACTTTGGGCGGAAGTATACATATGGACTTGTCCTATGCAACTATCCTCATCAGAGACCAATATTTCATCACCTTGCATAACAAGCTAAAGAGAATGGAACACATCGAAATGTGTAATCATGGACATAGTGACTACAACTTCACAGATCCATGCTTATTTCAAGATTGGACCACTCTTCCCTTGGTAGAAGAAGACAATATTAATGAGATAACATGCACCAAGGGAAAGGGTGACCATAATATTCTTCCTAGCAATCACAAGGACAACATTACACAAGGTAGTGACAAGACGTTACATTTGCACAAAACATACATAAGGGATAGTGATTTTATAGGACCCCACCCCATCGTTTTGGAGCAAGAAAGAGATACAAGTTAGGGTGATTATTCTGACAATGCTTCTGACCTTTCTGGAGACTGGGATGACTATTTTTCTACATAAGAAGATGACAATTTGATAAGGTTTATAAGGAAAGGAGTTGGCTTTGTCAAATGTAAAGGGGATGATGAACATTCGTTGACTGAGCCAAACCAAGAAGAAATACTAATTACAGAACCCCACCCCCTTCCCTCGACACAATACAACGAAGTACACGAAGCAGTTGATTCTGAAGGAGGGGACTACAAGCAAGGAGATTTGGTTTTAGAGTGGGATACAAATATGGGGGAGCCTGACAATATTAAGTGATGCACAAAGTTTTGGCTTGGATCTTTTAGAGTTGGAATGAAGTTAGTCAATAATTCCTACTATCTATCCACGTTGGAAGGAAGAAGACGTCCATTACCAGTTAGTGGACACCTCCTCAAACCCCATCAAGGGGAAAAGACTTGACTTCACAGGTATGTACATGTAAGTACAGGTAAGTAGGTAGACATTTGCATTCATTGTATATACCATCTGTATATCATGCTAGAGTAGTTGTATTTCCATTTGTATATATTATTGCTTACTTGTATTTCGTTTTATCATATATGAGCCAGGGGTGATATCACCACCCCAAGAGATTACTAATCATTTTTCTTGAGATCTAGCAGGTCACAGGTCATGCCAGAGATGTTGAGGTTCTCATGCGCTCTACCGTGAGCACATGTCCCCAAGTTGGAGCCAGATGTTATCCCCTATCCTAGGGATAACTAAGGAGATTATGTCTTAAGGCCCACAGGTCCTAGACATGGATTACCGAGAGCCATATGACTTGAGATTGGCCCTGGAGGGCCCATATTTTCATCAACGCCTCCCATCTATCAACAAAAACAAAAACATCCATCCCATCGACCTAGTTATGAAGTGGCAGTGGGTCTTTCTCCACAAGGTAATGATTCTAGGTATCATGGTATGTATCACTCTGATTCTCAAAACAATTGAATATGTGCATTGAATTCTCTTTTGTTTCATGACGTTTTCTTGGAAATTATGCCCTTTGACTTGTCCATACCTTGGGAGGATGACATAGTGCCCTAGTAAGTTGGTTCCCTTATGGATGAGTTTCCACTGGGTGGGTCTATGAAAGGTCATCATCAATTCCTTCCATACTTACCACTTTTCATCATTATCCCTCTCATCTATCCCCTACATTGGTTTGGACATTGGGTTTTCCAAGCTAGTAAGGCTTGTACCTTGCCTTGTGGGAAGAAGGGGCTAAAGGCTCAGAGAGTAAAAGTAGTTGGAAAAAGTTAAAATCCAAGATGAAACCTTGAGATGCTTCGCCCAGGAATTCCCGAGAAAGAAATAAAGGGCTTCTCAGCAAGAAAAGGGGAACCGTAAAATAAAATAAAACTCAAGGCCTAGTTGGTGGATAGGAGGTCTGATCATGAGTTGGCCTTTTAGGTCCATGGGCATGTAGCACTATGAAACTACTATTCATGTAGTCAGCAAACCATGGTAGTGGCTCTTGGTGGCATAGGTGAGAGAAAGGGGGTATCATCACGGGCCAACCTTCTCATTTCCGTGAAATGCTTGTGGGTAATGTTGTCACCACTAGTCACCACGCTAGGACAATGTCCTCCAACTAGTCTCTTGAAAGAAAAAAGAAATAAGACAAAGAGTAAAAATGCATTGAATGGGCTAGGAAACAATGTAATCCATGACAAGGTGCAACTCACCCTCTACAAAGGCACCCACAGGTAAGACCTACATTTCCCTGTTATCACTGCACCCCTTGCCCACACATCCCCTACACCATCTCATGTATTTGCATGACCTAGATTGATATTCACCTAGAAACACCCCACACGTGAGGAGGACTAGCCCAATAGGACATCCCCAGACCCTCTCCAAACCTGGATTGTTAAATAACATAACGTATTTGAGCATTTGTCTGGGTAAAGGGGGGTTTGATGCACATGTTTAGGTAACTTGATTATTATATGTGATTGAAATTGCTATGATCCCTGTGACTTATGAGCCCATGGAGGGAGTACTTTTTGTTGATGCACAACCATGCCCGACAGATAGGTACATATGGGGAGATTATTAATTTGGACCTCCATGGGGCTAAAATCCCACCAGATGGATGTTGTGACCCCAGCCAGGGGCAGGGGGATACTAGAGGCTTGCGTCGGAGAAAAGGGAGGACGTTCCACCAGAGACAATTTGGCAGGCCTAGACCTAGGGGGGTCTTGTCCTCCCACCATGACGTTGGCTTTGGAAGGTCCCTGACATCATCATATGGAGCCTTGACGTCATCCAATTAGGGTTTTGGAATGAGGACGGTTTGGTTGGCACGTGTGGCAGCTTTTGAGGCATGTTGATGCCTAACATTTCACTTTGGAGGCCTAACATTCTAATAAGGGGCCTAACGTAAGCCTAGGAGGGGCATGAAATCATCCCTAAAAGAAAAAGTTAGGGTTTTATTGTTAATTTTATGTAAAGATGGATTTTTGATGTAAACCGGCCATGTCAGCTTTTTTTGACCTAAATTGTAATTAAAGGTCATAATTATTGTATAAATAAGGGAAAAATATATTATATTTTTCATCATCTTTCACTCACACAAGTGTGAGGTCTGAAATTAGGCCCTGTTTAAGGGTTATTAGCTGAAACTAGTGATGCACACTTCTTGAAGGAGGGAAATTTTGGTGCTTTTTGGCTATTTTCTTGTGGAGGATCTTCAACTAGGGTGATTTGCTAGATTATTCTTGGTGAAGCAAGTATAAATTATGCATTTATTTATTGTGAATGGATGCTATGGTTATTTTTTACTTGTTTCTTGTCTAAGATTATGAAATTGCTAGCTTGAAACCCTAGGGGAATGACATGTGTTATCATCTTTTTCCTATAATCTTCCATAAGTTAAAATCTCTTGAAAGACACCTAATTTGAAGTAAATACTAGAGCCCTACCATTGTAGCACTCTAGTAACCTTACTTCATTTTCCAATTGCATAATTTATTACATTTTGTTCAAGGAAAGAGAAAATCGATAGGCCCTAACCCTTGTTACTTTCTAGCAATTTTATCTTGGAAAAGGATTTTTGAGGCCTTGGGATACCAACACCTCTTTGTCCTCTCCATCCCTTCACATATCAATATCATTTTCTACATTTCCTTTAAGAATTTGCTTCTGCAATGAGTGACTCCATTAACTCTAGAAAGACACTAGACTACCTCTTATAAGTGGTGGTTGAGCAAACAAACACTTAAACTCTTATCTTTGAACATTTTACTAACTTTTTCTAACCCTAGATTAGACTAATTCCTAATCTAACTTCTTGTTGTAGAAAAACATTGCTACAACCATATAAAATTGCATTAATTTGGCATATTTACCTGCATAACTGATATTAGAACCAATCAAACTCTAATTGTGATAATTGCTAGTGAATCTACTAGGTAAGTGCTAGTTTGTGTATGGTTTTCTTGCACTTTTGACCATTTAAATTTGATTATGTTTCAAAATATAGCTACAACCATCTAATTGCAGCAAAATCTCTGCAAAAGTACCATTAAAAGCTAGCCTATCATTGCTAATTTTGCTTGCGACAATTTACTATCAATTTGCCTAGTTAAAGTCACTTTTTATTGTCTTTTTCAAACAATTTCAAGGCTTGAATATTGTGGTTGTTGTAAGATATTAATTGCTGTTATAAACTGATGCATAGCTGCAAATTCACAATCAGCTAGCTTATTTTACAAAGATTTATTATCTCATAAAGTACTAGCAATCATCTGGTACCTGTAAAGTGCCTCGTTTGCCTTGTTGTCTTGTTCTGGGAAGGTACACAATGATTTTTATTTGCTTCATCCTTAAGACATAAAAGAAACCTCTGATTAGAGTGATCTGTGATAGGGAAAGGGTTTCCTTGTGACTATTTTCCTTATCCTTCTCAAACCCCCCATGTCACCGGGGACGTCTCCCCTGGGGTAGCTTAAACATACTCCTAAATAGAAAGGGATCTCCTATTGAGTTGACAGTGATAGGTTATTCCCAGTTATGCCAATTTTGTACCCACTTGCCTTGGGATTTTAGGGAAAGTACAAATTGTGTGATAACAAACCCTATTGTGACTTGACAACTAAATGTAAATTAAGAGGGTAAAGTGACAAGTTGGCCTGTACCTAATTATAGGCTGCCCAAACCACTATTTGTACGAGAGACCAACACCTCATTTGCAAACATAGCATCCAACTCTGTAGTGCACAAGTCTTGGATGAGAAAGTGATGCAATTGGGGTTGACACCAAGGGGGGTTTTGGTCTATCTCTTGGTATGTCTTGGTTAAGTGGTGCACTACTCTTCTTAGTGAAGGAGTAGAGAAGGATCTTATGCTCAATTTTTGGTCTATCTATATTGAGGAAGTTTTTCCTGGGTTTTATCCCCCATGAGGGTTTCCCAAGATAATCTATGTTTCTTTATTTTTATGTGATTGTCTCTCTTTCAATGATCTTATTTATGCAACTAATGTGCTAAATTATTATAACAATAAATAAGAACAGTAAATGCTAGTTATATAAGTAAAAACATTAGCGTGGTATCAGAGAAAGCCTGAAAGAGACCAACTCGCAGTTTATAAGAAGTGGCTAGCCTCAACGCACCCTCTCCAAGATTCAATTTCAGTGTTGCAACTGCCGCAAAATTAGGGTTTCTACATAAACCCTAAGTGTGACGTTTTCCTTGTTTGAGGAGGACGTTGGAGAAATTAACCACACCTAGGAACTCACCCTAGGAGGGCGCATCTAGTCCCTGGATGAGAATTCCAAAATTTGAAGTTTGAGAAATTAGGGTTTCCTCATAAAACCA
The DNA here is from genome assembly GCA_009831015.1 of Picea engelmannii. Classification (NCBI taxonomy): domain Eukaryota; kingdom Viridiplantae; phylum Streptophyta; class Pinopsida; order Pinales; family Pinaceae; genus Picea; species Picea engelmannii. The sequence continues at coordinate 383,917 of ML785004.1, forward strand.
TAAGTTGTAGTTGCAGTACCAGTTGCAGTTGCAGTATCAGTTGTAGTGCTACTTACTTCATGCCAATTCCTTCATGCCATTTGCAACATCAGTACCGGTTACAGTGAAAGTTTTTGTGAAGTGTTGGGACTAATTTTTATTGACCTAGTGAGCCTTACCCTAGCAAATATCCAACTACCTTTAAATTACAAGTTGTAGAAGCTTTGAAGTTTTAAAGGTTTGTTATTTATTTCCATTGTTTTCAGTTGGTACCACTACCCGTCGATGGTATTAAAGGTATGTACTTACATATGTTTAAACTGTATCATTATTTTTAAAGGGTATTTGCAGGGGAAAGGATATTTTGTCTAAACAACAATCGTAGATTCAGAGGGATCTCAGGTCCAACACATTCAGAGGAACAATGCACCCCAGGTTTTTCATCTATTTTTTTATTACATTATTTTGATCTTATGAACATATAGGTTGTATGTTGAATTTATGACCATCATACTAACCATTGGTCAAAATTAAAGTCAAAGTATTAGATTGATTAAAGTTGAGATTATAGAGTTTATTCCTTAACTCAGATTTATGTCAAGATAGTATATTGTCTTAGTACAGAGGACAGGTTGAAGAAAGCACTCATCATCTTGAGTAAAGGAGACTTAGAAGAAAAGAAAAATCACTCATTCTTGAGGACAAGACTCCAGGTTATAGGTTTGATTGATTAAGTTGATAAGATTCAAATTTGCACATGTCAAGTTTGATAACTATTGTTGGCACAGGGGCAGACCCAGGATTCAACGTTTCAACAACGCACCAACAAAACCCTAACTACCGACCCTTTCGGCAACACTTGTGAAGAAGGCGAAGTCTCACGTGAGGTAGAGGCAGGGGGGGTTACAAGACTTAGGTGTCTGTAACCAAGCTGGGAAACAAATATGTGATTACAACACTTCACAAGGTACTTAGGAACAATATATAATAATTCATTCACATCGCAAATCAAACCCTAAGTACAACTCAACGTAGTAATAATGACAAAATACACATCACACTTAGCATCATAAGTCAGATATAACACATTCAACATATGCAAAGGATTAAATATTCATGGATCTATCTATCACTCATGACATTCAATGCACTAAGCAAATTCACAGCATAAACATTACAGCAAAAAGAAAACCATCAACACAAGATTTACGTGGTTCACCCCAGTGTGGGGCTACGTCCACCGACGACTTCTTGTTCTTTATTAGTCTTCAATATCTTATATCCATCCGCTCATGTGCACTAAGCCACAGAGCCAAGCTTCACACTGGACATGTGATCTTTTCACTAAGCACCAGATCCACCTTCCCAAAATCAGGTCAAGGCACAGAGCCAACTCGCACAGAGAATTACATATACAGTATGTTGCAAGAAGAAACTCAGAGCCACTTGCACTTAGCTACATACACATCACTTGTCTCTTGCACTTATCCCATCACTACATTGCCTGCACTAAGCACACTTGTTGCTTCTACATTACATTCCTTTCTATATATACTTTCACATCCCTTACAAAAAGGCCTAATCATGGGTAAACCCATGGGACGACATCCCAAAACCCTAATACAAAAACCCTAATGAACCCATTGCTAGGTCCACAAAATAAGTGAGATCCCTCGATCTTAACTCCGCCTGGGTGCTCCATCTTCGACCAGCCTGTCAAAGTCCAAAAGTGGTCAAACCCGACCAATGTTTCCTCAAAACTTGGTCAAGGGCCAACATGCCCCCAACACTCATCTGTGACTCGTCTCGTGTCACTCAAATCTAGGCAACACTGCTTCGAAGGCCTCAAGCTTAGATCGAGCTGCCTCGACCTGTTGCTTCACCTGAGCCTCCTGCTCAGCGTGCTCCTGGAGTACTTGCTTGATAACATGCCCTTCCAGGTGTTGTTCCACTGTCGCAACCACTTGGTCTAGCTGCGAGCCTTGTCCTTCGATCTCTTCAAAAACCGTGCAGGCTTCGTCCTACACTAGTTGTAGCCTCTATGCAACTTCCATGAATCTACCTTGGATGGCAGTAATCTTCTGCTAGGCCGCACGTTGTTTTTGTGATCTCTTAATTCTCTCGACCGCAGTGAGTAACTTCATCTACGCTTGAATTGTCAATGTCTGTTGCTGCGCTTCAAATTTCCTAAGCTCTGGGTATTTCGTGAGGCGTTCGTAATTCTGCACACTTCTACTGCTTAACTGTTTTCATTCTGAGGCGAGAGCCCTAATCCTTCCTACTACGCTCTTAGCAGATTCTTCCCTCTAATCGTGCACTTCTTGTGGAGTGCTTGGTACTTCTTGAAGCTCCAACTCCGTTACTCTTGCTTGAAGCTACTGGATGGCCTCAATAAGCTTCGTTACTTGAACTTCAACTGCCTCATTTTCCTCCCATGCCAAGCCTGGCATAGAGTGAAGTGTTTTTCTCAGCACTTCTTTGAATGCAGTCTTCTCTACGAGCAACTGGTCCTTTTCCATCTGTATCTTCACCTTGTCTTCCTTGAGCATCACTCATAACTCATCTTTCTCATTTTCATAAGCGGTCACATAGTACCACGCAACTCGTAGTTGCTCCAAGATTTCTTCTTTCTCTTTCTTCAGGGATTCTATAGCATGTTCATTTTCTTCTTGAACTTTCTGAAGCCTAGCCTCTGTTGCATCTGCCCGTCATCGAAGTTGGGCTGGATCATCCCCCAACTCTACAGTCTCTGACGAGGAAGGCGCAGGAGGTACTGCATGGCTCAATTGAATGGATCGCTGGATTTTTTTAATTTCCTTCTCAACTCTTACATAGAACTCTTCTTGCTTTGCACCATATCTCTGTAAGAGGTCCTTAGATGCATCTTCCATTTCTTTGCGGACTAGACCGATGTCATCCTCCATGAGTGTGGCCTCCATCTGGGGCTTTCTTGTGCGGGTTTTCTTTCTAGCCAAGGGTTTCTGCGGAGAAACCTTCCTCTTCTTCGATGATTTTGTCTCAGTAGGGTGATCCTTCGACGGTGTAGCTTCGCCTTCTTCTTCTTCCCCTCCTCCTTCTTGATTTACTTCATCTCCTCCTCCTCTTGCGGGAGAGCTAGTTCCACTTTCTTCTCAGGCGTTGTCTTCCTCATCAGTATGTACATCCTGGAATTCCTCCTTTTGCTTCTTCTTCTTCTCACTTGTCTGCCCAACATGCTCGACCCGAGTGACCAAGGGGATTCCTACGATATCAGGGTCAGAGAGTTCAACATCATCAACTGGTACGAGGAGCTCTGCCGACCACTCCTTTGTGATCTCCTCCATGTCTTCGTCGATCAACTTGTAATAGGAATTCAATTCCTCCTTGCTCTCATCCTTGCGCACAGTGATATATATAAAATGTCGATCTGTGTGGAACTTAGCTAATGGTCTGTACTGGTGGAAGGTTTGCGGTTTCATGCAAGGGACCGATTCTATGGAAACCTTCAGTTGTTGGTAGTAGGTGTGGAACACCGCGTTCGACTGCCACTGCTTGGACATATCATTCGTGTACCATAGAGTGGATAACTTCACGGCCAATGGCTCCAAAGGTTCAATCTCTAGGAAGGAAGCTCCTTCTGGCATTTGCCAAGCGACAAATGTGATCAACACAAACAACAAGATGAAATGGAACTTGTATCCTTGATCCTGCGACAGTCTTTCTCGAGCTCGTTGACGAGGTATCTCACCTAGCTCATTTGCATCCCCTCCACGCACTTCCTTGTGAGGTCCACCATGAACTCGATGACCTGTGTGGGGTGGTTCTTTCTGACAATCTTGCCAACGATGAGTTGACAAGTTAGGCGTACTATGCCATCCTGGATAGAGGCTACCTTGTAGCCTTGCTTCCCCTTCTCAACTTCGTCGTATTCCTCCTTAATGAACTGCGACAGGGAGAGGTCCAAAGCCTTCCCTGGGTAGAACTATTGAGGGTCGGGTCCCTACATGCTCAGTCCTATGATCCGGTGGATAAACGCTGGATCCAAATTAATGCACCTGTCGAGCCATAGGTATCCTCTGTGATAGCATGAAAAGAGGATTTTAACGCAAGCATTAACCTCCTAATGTCGACCAAAGTGAGGAATATTCATGACGTTCAATATCGTGGACTGCGTGAGCTCCTTTATCCACGATTACGAGACTATGCGAGGCTTTTTCCCAGTCGTCTTCATGAGGTATCTATGCGGTGCGAGAATCGTGTAGTTCTTCCTGTCTTCGAGATTGAAATCACTGTTCTTCAGAGATGGGATCTATCCCAACTGGCTTCCAGCCATACGTATCCCCTTCGGGATGTACGTGGTGATCAATGTGTACTCAAAGTCCCATGGGATGTTGTCGCGGTTGACTGCGCCAACCAAGGGCAGCATATAATCAGGCAAGACCGTTGAGATCTACTTCGTGTTAGCCGGATCGTTGTGATGCTTACTTTGCTTCTCGGTACCAGGGTTGAAACAACCTGAATGATGTCTAGTCGAGGGGGAAGCATGTAGTCCCCTGGTCAACGAAGCCTGTATTCCTTCAGACATGGCTTTATCAGCCATAAAATTCTTCAGAACTTCTTCAACGGACTTCTCTAGCTCAGTGCACTTGACCGACATTCTCACTATTCCCAGATAAGTCAAGGTAGGTGAATAGATAATAGGATAAAAAAATTATGGCAAGGTCTGATAGCATAGTTCGACACACACAATCAATTCGTTTCTTATCTCAGATAATCACGGGCAGCAAAAAGTGGTCCCGGCGCAGCATCCGACGGGTTAAGTAAACAAGCGTCGTAACATATTCCTCCAACAGACAAGAATGCCTCAATCAATGTGAATCCATTCATTATGGCATGATCTCAACGTCTAACGACGACCTATCCGCCCATAAATGCATTTCTTAGCCATTCCAGATCATCGTTCTAACGGTCACATAGCTTCATCGAGGCGAAGTTCCATTCTGCGCAGTTCTGCTGTTCCGACGAGGTTCAAAGCATGCAAACCTACCTCCTGCAAAGTTCCAATCTGTGAAATCTTCCATCTGTTCTCTGTAACTTCTTGTAGCTTTTCCAACTTAGCCTTCTTTTTATTGATCTTCCTTGACTTCTTTCCTGTGATATGAGTCTCTCTAACTGTTTCTGGATTTCTCTTTCCATTCTTATTCTTATCTTCTCCTATCGTAGTGACTTCGTGCTACTGATGTACTCTCAAAGGGTTCGAAGTTAATATCCCTTCCCTTACTGATTCCTGGGTGGATATACTTTCTTCTTGCATGGATAGGTCCTTCAAACCTTCTTGCGTTCTTTCAACCTCGATAGCTAATTCTCTGGTCTTTTGTTGCTTCGACTCAACTTCTCGTTCTTCTATCAGTCAATCTATTCTTCTAGCTATGAAATCCCTTAGTTCTTGATTTTTCTTTTCTATAGCTTCTTTTTCTGATTTCCTTCTGATCTGATCTTTCTCAATCCAAGTCTTTCCTAACAAAAGAGGGAATGGGGCAATGTTCTCAACAAACTTAATAACTTCAAATTCCTCTTCTGTCAATGTTCCACGGATGATAATATGTATATTAGCAACTCTTCCACACAGGGTTATCATTTTTCCTTTAAACAAGCCTATTCTTCCCAATGAAGGTATCACAGTAGGCTTCCACAAGATTTTCCAAGTGTTTTTTGTCATAATATTCACTTGTGTCTCTGCATCCAGGACACAGTCTATGTCGAAATTTCCTATTATTGTATCATTCATCATTTCTTTCAACTGTTCTAATGCAGTCTGAACTTTCTCTGATTCTTTCTGATATTCTAACATGTTCTTATTCTCTTGACTCATGTTCATTCTTTCAACTTTAGCAATCATTCTTGGACAATCCTCAACTTCATGACCAACAATTTTATAACAAAGACAAATAGGACCTATACTAGGGAATTCTTTAGCAAGATGTCTCGGTCTTCTGTAGTTATAACATAATGTCAATCCTCTCTTTCTCTTGTAAGTTCCCCAACTTCTCCTGTACTACGCACTAGGATCATAGTGCTGAGCCTGTAATCTGCAAAAAATATTTCTAGGTTCCTGCATCCATTCATTAGTCCAAAAATTCTTTCTATGCATGAGAATAACATATCTTTCTTTATTTCTATCAAATTTATTGAGATCAAATTTTTCTTCTAACTGTACCCTAGCTTTCAGACTAGGACATAATTTATCAAACATACTTAGATTCATGCTTTCAAAACAAAAATTTCCACTTATCTTACTCTATCCAAGCATAAAGCTTTACCTCTTTCAAGATCTTACCTCTTTTATTTAGATTAGGTTTATTTCTTAGCACAGAGCTTCACAAGTCAAGTAGAGTATTGCACACTACAACAAAATATCTACGCACAGAGCTTCTCGTTTCTTTACTTCAGTTCCCAACAATCACAGTTTCAAGTCCTAACAACAAAACTATTTGTTGGCACAGGGGTAGATCCAGGGTTCAACGCTTCAACAACGCACCAACAAAACCTTAACTACCAGCCCTTTCGGCAACACCTGCGAAGTAGGCGAAGTCTCACCCGAGGTAGAGACAGGGGGGTTACAGGATTCAAGTGTCTGTAACCGAGATGGGGCACAGATATGTGATTACAACACTTTGTAGGGTACTTAGGAACAATATATATTAATTCATTCACATTGCAGATCAAACCCTAAGTACATTTCAACGTAGTAATAATGACAAAATACACATCACACTTAGCATCATAAGTCATATCTAACACATTTAACATATACAAAGCATTAAACATTTATGGATCTAACTATCATTCATAACATTCAATGCACTAAGAAAATTCAAAGCATAAACATTACAACACAAAGAAAACCATCAACACAAGATTTACATGGTTCACCCCAGTGTGGGACTACGTCCACCAACAACTTCTTCTTATTTATTAGTCTTCAATCTATTATATCCATCCACTCCTGTACACTAAGCCATAGAGCCAAGCTTTGCACTGGACAGGTGATCTACACACTAAGCGCCAGATCCACCTTCCCAAAATTAGGTCAAGGCACAGAGCCAACCTGCACAGATCATTACATATAGAGTCTATTGCACGAAGCAACTCAGAGCGACTTGCACTTAGATACATATACATCACTTGTCTCTTGCACTTATCCCATCACTACATTGCTTGCACTAAGCACACTTCCTGCTTCTAAATTACATTCCTTTCTATATATAATTTTACATCCCTTACAAAAAGGCCTAATCATGGGTAAACCCATGGGACGACATCCCAAAACCCTAATAAAAAACCACTAATGAACCCCTTGACGGGTCCAAAAAATAAGTGAGATCCTGCGATCTCAGCTCCGCCTGGGCGCTCCATCTTCGACCAACCTTTCGAAGTCCAAAAGTGGTCAAACCCAACCAATGTTTCCTCAAAACTTGGTCAAGGGCCAACAATTGCGTCATTACAAGTAAAAAATATAGTTGTGATAGAAATCTTTGAAAAGTTTTATACTTGGTAGCATGTGAGCATTATTGAGAGAAATTCTTATTGTAATAATTTACTAGATATAACTAACATCTCATCTAGGAGAAACTTCTTGTTTTATTTCTAGGTTACCATGGATGAATGATTGATCACAACACTAGAAGAGTTTTGCTCTCATTTCTTATTATTGTATTTCTTACTTTTAACCCTTGGTTGAGGAAGGTCACAAGTGATAGCTCTAAAGGAGCTACTGTGACAATTGTTCTTACTATTGTTTTATTATTATTATAAAGAGTATTATTCTTGTCTATTGCTTCTCCCTTGTTGTTCTTGTTCCAAGTAGGTCATGCGTGATAACCTTGAGGAAGCTATAGTAACGATTGCAGGAGGAAATATATATTATATTCAACTTGGAGTAGACTATCCAAGTTGTATATATGACCATATACATCCATGCACCGAAGAAGAAGAAGAAGAAAATACTTTTGCTAGATACAAAATATCTCATATGAAGACATATCATGAGGAGCATAAGGCTCCAAAGATGACCAAACATTAGAATAGAACTCACAGTAGAATTGGTCTATGGATAATGAAGTCACCTTGACAGGAAGCATAATTCATTTGAATTTTGACTCATTTTTTCATATGAAAGGATCAGATGGGAAAAGGAGACATCTTCCAGGACTGGAAGATAGATGCCATGAGTTGAGAAGACTATATTGTAGCTTCAGAGACTTCTAGGAGATGTGAAATCTCCTCGGAAGATTCCCTTGTTTCACTAACAAAGAAGGAAACCAGTTAGAAGGACTAGGATATGGATTTTTCCTTGAGATTAGAAGGGAAGTCAGTGGTGACTTCCAAGATTGATCTAACAGATCAATCATGTTGTAGATAATAGTATAAAGATGTACAAAGCCTGATTTGTGTCTAGAATATTCTCCCAGAAAGAGGGAGAAGACTATGACGAGACACTTGCTCCAATAATCAAAGAAATAGTTTCAATGTTCGTGAAGAAAGTCAGAACAACCATGATTCTGATACAGTATGAGATTCAGAGGGAGTAGTCCATGTATTTGTGCAAGATACCAGATATAATAAATATGCAGAACAAAAATAAAATGCTAGAAATGACAGAATAATAGTAATATATCCAACATAATCTCCACAATAACACATAAATGATATAAGAACAACAACAAAATTAACACCTTGATTCATAAAACAATGTTCATAGGCATCTTCGAGGGGGAAACCTCCAATCGAGCAGCGCTCTGTTACAATAATCTCCAAGCTAGGGTTTTCATACCCTCGACCCTTATTTATACTAAATATGTCTATCAAGAGAAGCACTTAGAGGAAGATCCTTCTAGAAGTGGAAGCTTCTATTAGGTCTTCTTACATCCGCCTTATTCTATTTTATTGAAAGGCCTTATTAATATTGACCTTTATTACATCCGAATATATTGATCTACCTATGTGTGGGTTAGGACCCTAACATGTCCGCCCCCTTAAAAACAACCTTGTCCTCAAGGCTTGAGATGTGGAAACTGCTGCAGAATGGTAGCTGGTTCCCAAGTGGCATCTACTAGAGTCGTATATTTCCACTGGACTAGCACTTCCTTGATGGTTCTCTGACGCAGGCAACGCTCACGCTGGTCCAAAAAGGCTTTTGGTTGTAGCCAAATGGATCCTTCTTCAGCTGACTCGGGAAGGTTGGTTTGAATTTGTCAGCTAGTTCCAATCACCTTCTTTAAGCATGAAACATGAAAAACTGGATGTAGCTTCGACTGACTGGGCAGAGCTAACTGGTATGCAACTTGTCCCACACGCTTGAGAACTGTATAAGGACCATAAAATTTGGGCGCTAGCTTCTGACAATACTCTGCCTTGAGGGAAGTTTGCTTGTATGGTTGCAGTCGCAGAAACACATGATCCCCTTCTGCAAATTGACATTCAGAGTGACCTTGATCTGCTTGTTGCTTCATGCGATTCTGTGCCATGACCAAGTTCTCTTTAAGGGTATGAATAATATCTTCTCGAACTGTAAGTGTTTGGTCAACCGCTTGGACCTTTGAGGTACCCGGTAAGTATGAGAGAATTGAAGGTGGCTTCTGTCCATATACCGCTTCAAAAGGAGTCATGCGAGTAGCTATATGGTAAGAAGTGTTGTATCACCATTCGGCTAGGGGTAGCCATTGAGCCCACTGATGTTGTTTTTCAGAGGCAAAACACCTCAGATATGTTTCCAAACACTTGTTGACAACTTCCGTTTGATCATTAGTCTGGGGATGATAAGTTGTGTTGAGATGCAATTGGGTGCCTTGTATCTTAAACAGTTCTTGACAAAAATTGCTTGTGAAAGTTGGGTCACGATCAGAAACAATAGAGTGCAGCATCCCATGAAGCTTGAAGACCTGGTCCATGAAAAGTTGAGCCACCATGGATGCAGTAAATGGGTGTTGAAGAGCGCAGAAATGAGAATACTTGGAAAGGTGATCCACAACCACCATTATGACTGATTTATTCCCTGATTTGGGTAAGCCGGTAATAAAGTCCATAGAGATATCCTTCCAAATAGCAGGTGGAAACATAGTTGTAGTGTGCCCAGAGATTTGATTGTTTCTCCCTTGTTGCATTGACACACCTCACATTCAACGACAAAATTACGGATGTCCTGTTTCATACCATCCTAGAAAAAAGAACGTTTGACCCTGTCATATGTTTTGGTGAACCCTGAGTGCCCCGTTGTGGGTGTAGTATGAAGCTCAGAAGGTACCGTAGATTTAAGCTTTGATTGTTTAATTAAATACAAACGGCCTTTGTATCGAAGCTCATCTTGGAGCCAAGAGTACCCTGGGGGAGCCGGAGCCTTGGTCTGCAATTGCTGGATCAGATGCGAACTTTTGGGATCTTGAAGCCATTCCTGGCGCATAGCTTGGAGCCAATCGGGTACAATGAAGGAAAGGGAAAAAAGGGATCCTTCTTCTTCATATTTTTGGGACAGTGCATCCGCCACTACATTGTCTTTGCACTTCTTGTAAATGATTTCATAATCATAACCAAAGAGATTAGTCACCCATTTTTGTTGCTCTTGGGAGGAAATGCATTGTTCCAGAAAGTACTTGAGGCTTTGATGGTCGGTCTTAATTTGGAAGCGTTGCTCCAAGAGATAAGAGTGCCACAGTTCAACGACATGCATAATAGCCAACATTTCCTTTTCATAAATGGGTTTGCCCAGATTCCTTTCAGACAGTTGCTTGCTGGTGAAGGCCAAAGCTCGACCCTCTTGCATAAGGACAATGTTGATTCCTTTCCTTGAGGCATCACATTCCAACACAAAGGTCTTTTTGAAATCAGGAAGGGCTAGAACCGGAGTGGTGCACATGGTTGTCTTCAAGGTTTGAAAATCTTGAGCAACGGCTAGAGTCCAAGTGAAAGAGTTATTTTTGAGGAGAGCAGTGAGAGGTGCTGCAATCTTTCAGTAGTTCTTAACAAGCTTGCGATAATACCCTGTTAAGCTCAGAAATCCATGCAATCTTTTGAGAGTCTTTGGGTGCGGCCAATCTTGTATAGCTTCAATCTTTTTCAGATCCACCCTAACACCGTCATTGCCAACCAGATGACCCAAGTATTCTACTTCTGAGGCACCAAAAGCACATTTAGACTGTTTCAGGAAACGTTGGTGCTGGGAGAGGAGATGGAGAACTTGATCCACATGAGTAAGATGGTCTGTCTAGGTTTTTCTATAGATGAGGATATCATCAAAGAAAACTAAGACAAAATGACGAAGAAAGGGATGAAAGACATGATTCATGAGGCTTTGGAAGGTGGAGGGGGCATTACACAAGCCAAAGGGCATGACCAAAAACTCATAGTGGCCCTCATGAGTGCGAAAGGTCGTCTTGGGAATGTCTGCCTCTTTCATATGTATATGGTGATAGCCCGAGCGAAGATCAAGTTTAGTAAAGAATTGGGCGCCACTCAATTCATCCAGGACGTCATCAATGATAGGAATGGGAAATTTTTCTTTAATGGTCAGTTTGTTGAGGGCACGGAAGTCAGGACACATTCTCCAAGAACCTTCTTTCTTCAGGACCATGACTATAGGAGAAGAGTAAGGGCTCATACTAGGGCGGATAATGCCTGCATTAAGGAGTTCCTGGACCATTTTCTCAATTTCATTTTTTTGTGAAAAGGAGTGGCGATATGGACGAATATTGGAAGGAAGGATTTCGGGTACAAGGGGAATGGAATGATCATGAACACTGCAGGAAGGAGGGAGTCCTTGGGGAGTGGAAAATACCATTTGATGTTTAGAGAGGAGAGCTTGGAGGTCATGCGGCACCGTGGGTGTCTTTGTTGCTTGGATGGCATGGAGTTGGGCAATGACACCAAAATGACCTTTTTTGAGCAGCTTTTCCATGCGATGGGAACTAATGACCTCAGGTGAACCAGCAATGATGCATTGGAATTTATATTGGTGGCCTTCCTGGTCGAATTGCATGGCTAATGCCTTAAAATCCATGAGAATGGGACCCAAATTTCTTAGCCAGTCGACATCCAACACAATGTCACAAGCACCCATGTCGATAACAAACATATGGGATTTTAGGTGGTAGTCACCGATTTGGAGATGCACATTTTCATAGCGCCCTCCATATTTCATGGAACCACAATTGGCAATCATGATTTGGAAATTGTTGATAGCATGGATGTAGCAATGAGTTTCTTGGGAAATGTAGCGATGAATAAAATTATGGGTGCTTCCACTATCAACCAGAATGATGACCTTCTGATTCTTGATGTAACCGATTAACTTGAGGGTTTGGGGAGCGGAAAAGCCAGTGAGAGCATTGAGAGAAATGATGGGTTCTACTTCAAGAGGGCCTAAGGGAGGGGTTATGTCAGTGATTTCAGGTGACTCAGACACAAGGGGAGTTTCAACATCCTCTTCCGAAATATCCTCAGAGATGGCCATAAAAAGATTTTGTTCCTTACACTTGTGGCCCGAGAAATATTTGTCATCACAATTATAACAAATGCCTTTGAGTTGGCGTTCAACCATTTCAACCCTGGTCAATTTTTGGATCTTTAATGGGGCGGAAGGAGTAGTGGGAGTGACGGGTTTAGGGCGAGGGATAAAGGAGGGTTTTCGGTTTTGAGATGATACAACTTGTTGTGCTTCTTTAGCTCTTTTAGTATCCTCCACCCAAGTCGAGGGTCAAGCCATGAGGACATGGGCTCGAATATCCTCCTTGAGGTCACTGATAAAACACTCTCGAAAGAAAGCATTAGTCATGCCCTTTGTTTGAAAAGTCAGGCGCTCAAAGGCAGCTATGAAGTCTTCTACTGTTCCAGATTGTTTCAACTTTGTCAAACGGCCCAAATGGTTGGTGTCCGTGTCAAAGCGTTCATAAAGCTCAGTCACAAATTGGGTCCAAGCAATATACCCTTGATGGGAAGTTTTTCTCCATTGCCACCATTGCCAACGTTCTTGATCTAGACGGAGAACACCATACCGGAGTTTGGCCAAGTCATCTGTGATGTCGTATAAAGAGAAATAATGTTCCATTTGGGTTACCCAACCAGTGGGGTCCGAGCCATCAAATTTGGTCACATCCACCCGCGGAAGGCGTATGTCACGTTGAAAGTGTTGGTGCTGAAAGGTATGGGAATGGGAGGAATGTTTGCCTTCGGTCTTTGGAGGTGCTTCAAAGAAATGGTCATCTGTAGGGATCTTCAGTTTGGTGCAAAGGGATGCAAAGACAGATTCAATCTGGGTGGTCAGTTCTTGTTTGACTTTCTTCATTGAGGACTACATGGTTGTATTTATGGTTGCATTGATGGATGAATTGATGGAGGAAACAATAGCATTGAGTTGTTTCACTTCTTTTTGGGTCTCGAGGAAACCAAATTGCAAGGTGTTGAAGCAAGTTTCCAGATCTTGGCTACAGGTATGGGCCATGAGGATGGGTGAACTGAAAAGGGGCGGGTGGGGTCAAAAATTTTGCCGAAAAATGATATGGATGAATGTGATAAGGGCAGAGAGATGAATCCAATGGAATAGGTCTCAAATAATGGTGAAAAAATTTCCAGACTTTTTTTTATTTTTTATCTACACCTATGGAGTTATACTCTGGTCTGAAGAATACTGCGGTGATGAAATCCCCAAATGCTTAACCAAAAAGAAATGTGTATTTACTTGGCAACCCGAACACAGTTGTGCGGCAATAGATCCGGTATGTTTTAATTTGTTTATGTTTCTGTCCCCCAAGGGTTAGGTATTCAAGGGTTCTACAGACAAGGGTTTGCCCTGTGCTATAGCTCTCTGATATACGTGTGGGGTCCAATAGTAGTACTCGGCCCAATATCTCAGGGCACT
>ML785004.1:414999-453897 GCA_009831015.1 Picea engelmannii
GATTTAAAGAGGAAATCCCTTCGATACAATCATTACAATGCATATTTGAATCCTATCCTAAGTCGGATCTTCTTTCTAAATCAGCATAGGATGTCCTAGTCTCACGCAACCGAATGCTATTACAGGAACTGAACGAGGTATTGTTGTTACGGCTGGTGTAACAGCTTCTTCTCATCGTTGTTGATGCTGTTTCAGCATCGCAATTCGCGGGTTGTTTCAGCCATGTGAATTGCGCTCTGATTGCGTTGACTGTTGACTGTGGCGGCTTCCTTGTGTTTCAGCATCGTCGGTTCTGGCGGTTTCTTCTGTGTTTCAGCATCTGCAACTCTGGACTGTGTAATAGTTTCGTGTTTCAGCATCTGCGACCTCGGACTGTGTAGCAGCTCCATGTTTCAGCATCTGCGACCTCGGACTGTGTAGCAGCTCCGTGTTTCAGCATCAGTTCTGTGTTTCAGCAACGGCGGCCTTGGACAGTTCTGTGTTTCAGCAATAGGCCTTAAGTACAAATCTGCAGTTTTGGACACTTATGCATTTCTAATCAATGGTTAAGTACGAGAGTGATGTAAAATATCATGCAAAACAGATTAAACATATAGTAATGAGAAGGGACGTTGTATACCTTTGAGATGATCAGATAAAGTGATAGTATGAGTCTAAATGTAGGTGATCAAGAGTATAATGGTGGCAAAAAGTATAGGCAAAAAGGTACATTGTGTGGTCCTAACAACTACCATGTGGTATCTTAGTTAGGATTCTATATCCTAGGGAATCTTATGATTCCTGGGAAGATTGCGAAGGTCCGATAAGGATGGTTTGTCAGAGTACCACATATGTTGTTGTTGATGCACCTGCCTCATTCTATTACCACATATAGACGTTGATGTTCCGACTTCGTGTTGTTAATGATGTTATTATAGCTTCGTATTGTTGATGATGTTGTTGTTCTAGCTTCATGTTGTTGATGATGTTGTTGTTCCAGCTTCATTTTGTTGATGATGTTATTCCAACTTCGTGTTGTTGATGATGTTGTTGTTCCAGCTTCATGTTGTTGATGATGTTGTTCGAGCATCGTGCTATTGATGTTGATGTTCCAGCTTCATGTTGTTAATAATGATGATGTTACTCCAGCTCTGTGTTGCAGAGGATGATGATTTTCAGTTTCTACTGATGTTGTTGATGAGAAGAACTTCCGATGACCTATAGTTATGACCGACAATGTTCCCGTTGCTAATGACGATGTCCCCTCCTCTTGATGATGTATTGAGTCCAGTCAGTTGTTATAAATGTTGTCAGTAGAATACCCTTCTTGTTAAGGGGGAGTGCTGAAATATTTTAACTTTGAAGAATATTCTACCTGAGAGATTATTGAATAATATTATTATATTGTATTTAATTAGGCCATATTGTGCCTCAATAAAAGTTGGCCCTATTGTGCCTTGAAAGCTAAATGTAAATTAAGAGGGTAAAGTGACAAGTTGGCCTAGACCTAATTATAGGCTGGCCAAACCACTATTTATAAGAGAGGCCAGTGCCTCAATTTCACACACACAACATCTAGCTCTGCAGTGCACAAGTCTTCGAGGAGAAACCGTTGAAAATGGGGGTGACATCAAGGATTTTTTTGGTCTATCTCTTGGTATTTCTTGGTTAAGTGGTGCGCTACTCTTCCTAGTGAAGGAGTAGAGGAGGATCTTCTATCCAGTATTTGGTCTATCTATATTGAGGAAGTCTTTGCTTGGTTTTCTCCCCCATGAGGGTTTTTCAAGATAATCTGTGTGTCTCTATTGTTTCTGTGATTGTCTCTCTTTCAGTGATCTTATTTATGTAGCTAATGTGCTAAATGATTATAATAATAAAGAAGAATCGTAACTGCTAGTTGTATAAGTAAAAACATTAACATAGCAGAGGAATGAAGTATCTTCCCTGGGCGTACGATAACGAATAGATCTGATTCTTGATGGTGAACAAGGATCAACATTAAATATTGAATGCAGATCATTCACATGGTGACTCCATTACTGAAGAATCCATCGGTGGTTCCACTAGTTTAGAATGTCAAAATCATTTGATACTCAAATGCAGACTATTATAGTTGCAAGGTTTGCTCCATTTGAATTTTCTGTTGTTCCTGGTTTTCCAAATGTTGTTCCTATTATGGATGAGTGGGGAGACTATCTTCCTAGATTTAGAGGAGATGAGGATGATAATCCTACAGAGCACTCGTTATAATTTCATAAAATTATGCATCAAATGAGGATTATTCATGAAGATTCCCTTATGAATATGTTCATGTATTCTCTTGAGGGAGATGTCCGACAATGGTACATATCCTTACCTCTTCCAACATTTCTTTCATTAAAGGAATTTCATGTAGCCTTTTATAATCATTGTAAAAGGCATTTTTTAGCCGAGTCTCTTTTTGAGCACTGTTGTGAGGAAATTGAATCTTATCTTCAACATTCAATAGTTTTTTCTTCTAGTAGTGAGGAGGAAAGATAATATATTGTTGAAAAAGTGGAAGATGATTCAATCACACATGGATCCTTTTCTAGTTCTTTTATCCAGAAGAAAGATTTGTATCATTATATTGATGATGAATATAATGGTAGCAAAGTTGCAGATGCATTTGACATTGTCTCATATGTTTCTAACAATTATTTCTATGATGAAATTATTGTTCCAAATATTATTCATGATCATCCCATTTATGATGAGTATGAAGATGATTTAGAGGAGTATATATCTACATCGGTGTTAGATTTTATAGCTCGGGAGGTACTCCACATGTGTTGTCTTGTATGCGGAAGTAACCTTACATTTTCACTACTAGGCACTTGTCTTTGTAATGTTTTTTTTTTAACTTGTAGTAAGGTGATTCTTTTATTAACGTGACTTTTTATTAAGTGTACCTCCTAATATTAAAGTGACTTTATTTCAAAAAGTGCACTTATGTTATAATTTAGTGAATTTTAAAACTTTAAGTGATTTATTTTGGAGGGAACGAATCATGTCCCTTGATCATGTAAAGGAAAGATTAGATCTTGGCCTTTGGATTGAGGGATGAGGAAGGTGAAAAGACACTTGGAAGATGAAAGGTCACTTTCAAATTATAAGAGAATGCATTGGGTAGTGTGCAATAAAATGAGAAGAAGAGATTGAGAGATTTCCGAGAGAGTTTTGAGGAGGATAGGAAAGGGTAGCAAGCTAGGCGCATTTCCCAAGAGAGATTGGGCACACTTACCTGTTGGGTATGTGTTATATTCTTTGCATGTGTGTGTGTGTGTGGGTGCGCTACAATAACTGCGTTGGGCGGTTATTTGCTATTTTTAGCGGATTTTGCTATTTTTAGCTGATTTGTAAATTAATCCCGGATTAAGGGATTAGGGTTTTGGTATCTACGGAATACCTAAAAACATTGTATATATTGTATGGCGAATGGTGAAATTCGATATAATGAAAAGAAAGGTTTTCCCGGTTGAGGGTTTCCGGTAAAGATCTCTGAGTATTCTGTGTATGAGCCATTGATTAATTTCTGTATTGCTTAAGAATATATATGCATTGCTTTACTTCGCAGGTTTAAAACTTACATTACCAAGGAAAAACTTTGTTTTGAGTGTGCTGAAATTTATTGATACGAGGAAGGCCGAACTGTATGGATCCGTATAGTTCGTACAACAGAGAAGTGGGCATGTTTTTCGAGGCAAGGAAGGCACGTAAATCAAGGCAGCTTGAGGGTATTTGTCATTGAAGGACATTCGTATAGAACAGTTCGTACAAAAACTGATTGACGTGATTTTTGAGGTGTTGTTTTATGGGTGGATCGTACAACAGTACAAATTTGACACGTTTTCCAAGGAAAAAATTTGGAGGGATGTTTTGGGTGTTGTAAGTGGTTTTCTCTTGGCTTCCTAATGTAATCTTGCTACTAATATAACTTTCCTAAAGCTAATAAAAAATATCTTTCTTTGGGTTTCCCCACATTGGGGTTTTCCCTGGCTGTTTGCCTAATATTCGGAGTATTACATGGATGTGTAATTGTTATTCATTGTGTTTATTTCGCTACAAAAGTGATTAGAAATGTGTATTTATGCTTATGATATTTTTTGAATGTGGGTTTATACATTTTAGAGTTCATTTAAGACAATTATCTCTAGTTTGATAAGTGTATGACAAAATTTGTGGATGCTGGTTTTGTTATTAAATTTATACATGGTACAGAGCTTGGTCTCTAAGGTACAATAAGCAGTGTTAATTTTGGCAAGAATTGAAGAGGGAATTTTCTTTGGTCACTCTAGTATCCAGTGTTGGTAGTGTTGGATTTGTGGGTGATAACATGTGGATTTTTGACATGGAGCCTCTTGTCACATGACATGAATATGGCATGTATTCCTTATTATCAAAGAGATAGGTCTTCACCGAATGGTGGTGAGTGAAGGAGGTATGGCACAAGTTGTACATGGAGTTGGAAGGGTTAGATTCTGAGTCGAGTATGGAGGAATCCTGGAGGTTGATGGAGTTCTATTTGTTTTGAGGTTGAGGGTTAACTTGCTCTCGGTCTTAGCCTTGGAAGATGTCAGATATTGTACATTTTTCAAGAGGGGACATGTATTTATCTACATGGAGGGAGTGGATCCTATTGAACCACATCTGATTGGTGATCGGATGGATATGTTGTACATGTTACGAGGACAACCTTCAGGTTATGATTCAGCATTGGATGAGGAGCATGAGGATCCTGAGACTATAATGGTACCAATGATTTAGTCTTGCATTTCAAGGGAAGAGAGAGAGTCTCTTCAGAGCACTGGAAGGAGGCTCAACCGGTGTGGGGGAACCACAACTCAGAGTGGGAGGATGGAATCTTCGAGGAGCTCAGGCTTTATATTAGATGTCAGGAGGATGTCTTATGGTTCGAGTTATGTGCATGTGTTGGGGTTAACTCCATGTTTAGATGGGGATCCTACTGCAAATAATGTGATGGGACCAAATGATGGTGATTGAGGCAAGTACATCCCTTGCTAAGAGGGAGTGTTAGATTTTATAGCTCGGGAGGTACTCCGCATGTGTTGTCTTGTATGCGAAATTAACCTTACATCTGCACTACTATGCACTTGAATTTGTAATGGGTTTTTATAAAGTTGTAATAACGTGGTTCTTTTATTAAAGTGACTTTTTATAAAATGTACCTCCTAATATTAAAGTGACTTTATTTCATAAAGTGCACTTATGTTATAAAGCGAATTTGTACTTTAATATTTTAAGTGATTTATTTTGGAGGGAATGAATCATGTCCCTTGATCATGTAAAGGAAAGATTATATCTTGGCCTTTGGATTTAGGGATGGGGAAGGTGAAAAGACACTTGGAAGGTGAAAGGTCACTTTTGAACTATAAGAAAATGCATTGGGTAGTGTGCAAGACAATGAGAAACAGAGATAGAGAGATTCCCGAGCGGGATTTGAGGAGGAGAGGAAAGGGAAACAAACTGGATGCATTTCCCAAGGGAGCTTGGGTACATTTCCTAAGGCAAAACTCTGTTTTGAGTTTGCTGAAATTTAATGTTGTGAGGAAGGTCGTACTGTACAAATCCATATAGTCCATACAATAGAGAAGTGGGAACATTTTTCGAGGCAAGGCATGGGAATTGAGGAAACTTGAGGGTATTTGTTGTTGAAGGACAACTGTACAGAACAGGTCGTACAACAACATATTGGCACAATTTTCGAGGTGTTGTTTTCTGGATGGGTCGTACAACAATATAGATTTGGCATGTTTTCCAAGGCATAATTTTAGAGGGACGGTTTGGGTGTTGTAAGTGATTTTCTCTTGGCTGCTAAATGTAATCTTGTTGTTGATATAACTTTCCTGAAGCTAATAAAATCTCTCTTTGGGTTTCCCCACATTGGGGTTTTCCCTGGCTGGTTGCCTAAATTTCTGAGTATTACATGGGTGTGTGATTTTTACTCATTATGTTTATTTTTCTATAAAAGTGCTTAGCAATGTGTATTTATGATTATGATATTGTCTGAATGTGGGTTTATACATTTCAGAGTTCATTTAAGACATTTATCTCTAGGTTGTTAAGTGTATGGAAAAATTTGTTCATGATGATTTTGTCATTAACTTTCTACAATCAACACATATGGTCTTTTACAATAGTGAGCCTGTGTTTTTGAAATTATGAATTTGATTTTTTGGAAGGAAGCAAAGGGCACGTTGAGGAATTACCAAATCAATTCATAATGTATTTTTTCCACAAAATGTTGAGCATTAGTTTCAAGAAATCAGTGATCCCAAATTTGACATTCTTGAATCTGAAATTAAAGAGATCAATAATGGAACGATGAAAATTGAGAGCACACAGAGGAATCTCATTCAGCTTGAAAATAAAGAAGAGGTATTGATTGACTATAAAAGTAGTATCTATTTTTACTTTATGACCCTCTGGCAACCTATTTACAGGAGTTTATCAACTTATATCTAATACTTATATGTTGTAAGAATGGATCTAGATTGCATGGTATTTTCTCTTTTGTCAATTCAAAATGGAAGCAAGATCTCATTAGTGAATAAATCACTTAATTGGTTGCATTGGAAGTGTGATTCCACATGAGCAGAAGAAACTAGTTGGTTAGCTTAGGATATGTACATAAATAAGTTCGCGGATAAAGCATTTGGTTTTCATATTGATATTAGTTTGCAGTTTGTTTTCAAGTGTGTGGTATGTTTTGACTTATGAATAATGAGAAGGATTATAAGTTCAAATTCATACATATTTGGAAATAATAGGCTACAGGTTTCAGAAGGCACGTGATCTACAGATCTTGGTGCCTCATAGGGAGGACACCATCTCCAGTTGGAGCCAATGTTAACACCTATAAATTTACTATGTTTCATTTGTTTTTACCTTTTCCAAGCCTATTTAGGTTCATGAGATATAGCAGGAATCATTATGTTAGAGGAAGTTTGATCTTCCTGGAGCACGATTTCATTTCAAGTAGATTTTGTTACTATAGGAAATTTTAATTTCCGGTAACAAAATTAAAAAATATTCAAAAGGAGCAGCTATACGAAGTTGAAACTTCTGGTAATGAAAATCTCATGATATTCAAATGATTTTTTGTGGGAATTTCTTGATTCCGATAAAGTGTTATATTATTCATGAATCAAGGTCTAGACTATTGATCCTTGTCTCCTTTTGAAAATGATAAATTGGTCTTTTACCCAAATTCAAATACTAAAAAAAATATTCTTAATACTTTATATCTTTTTATTATTGATTTTGGGAAAATAAAAGTATATTGGGTTTCTTAACCAATCTCTTGTTACAATGCTTACTCCTAAGTCAAGTCCCAACCTCCAATTCACGATTGAATCCAAACCAAGTTCCAAGAAGAACGCCCACATAAGAAACATGGGAAGAGCCATGTATAATCATGCACTACGCGTTAAAATTCTTTATATCATCCTGGATATATCAACATTAAAATATATTATTTTCTTCTACATGTGGGATTATCCTCACTGCACAATAAATTTAAAAGGTGTGCACATAAGTGCCAAATGTCACAGTGAGCATCAAGAGAGTTGATGAGGAGTAAACACCAAAGGAAAGCGTTGGAATGAATGCTAAGTGCCTAAGAGCACCCAAAAAATCTCCAAGTTTTGTTAACAAATGTCGATTATCAAATATGCCCACATGATGAGAACATGTTTAGATTCAATGGGCTCTTAGGCCTCCTAGATTTTTCAAGAGTTGGTATATTGGTGTTCGGGTTCAGAGCACCAATAAGTTGGCAGTTTTTCATTGCAGGGGTTTTCATCCTGACTCTTATTACCACTTGCCAGTACTGGAACAAGTCCTTAAATCCAAAGAATCTTTTCGAGCGTGGACTTAGAGCTCAGATGATTGTGAGAATGACTATTAAATTATATCAACATAAAGGCATACGACTTCGGCATTGATAATATTGAGGATTTAAATCTAATTGAAGATCCTAAAGGAGAGGGAATGAATCGTGGTGTTTCCTTTTTGAAGTTCTCATCCTGTTCAGATGCTATAAATGCATACAACCAACTATAAAAATGAGATGTTGTATTGGGTGTTGGTGCGAAGTGGGCAGACCCAGGGTTAATCATCTATATACCAACAAAACCGTTAGACATCGGCCCTTTTGACATCACCTGCAGAGCAAGTGAAGTCTCACCCGAGGCATCTAGAGGGGTTGCAGAAACCAGGGTTCTGTAGTGATGAGGGGAAGTGAGGAATTCTTCATGTTGTTACTACCATTTACCCATGTGCACAGTTCCCATTACTTAACAACTACTTAAAATTCATTCAATTACTAGAGACTTTAGTGTGCGGCATTATAACATCGTATATGAATAATACATTTAGCATATATCAACATTGTACCATAACATGAAACATCATTAAATGAAAAGACAACACATCACAACACATAGGTTTAATGTGGTTCACCCAACTTGGGATACGTCCACAACGATTGGATTCTTTTATTAGTCATTGATAATTCCCTTACAATTGTGCATTACACTACAAAATATGCAACAGTAACATTACCCAAACTTGCCTAGTTGTGTTGCTGTAGTGTGAGCTTCACTCCTCATCCATACCTCAACCCTCTTCCTTCACACGACTCAACTTATGCAAAAATCATTAAGAAATTCCCCAAAACATTCAAACCTCAGACTCCTAACATTCAAAACCTCTTTCCACCCAACACCCATTACACATTTTCATATAAAAATAGGGTTGATCCCATTACAAAAGTGGACAAAATGTCCTCAAAATCCTAATGGTCTATAACCATCTTTTGCCTTATGCATGCTGCTATGTCATGTGCTTTGACTCCTTAAACTTCGCTCCCATCGCACACTCTGGTCCATATTATAACTTCCTTTTGTTATTTGACTTTTTCTGGTGAAGATCTCAAAACTTAACCAAAATGCCTCTCCAACAGGCCCCCAACACTCACATGTGGCTCGTCCCGAGCCACTCAAGCCTTCTTCCAGTGCGCCCTGAATTTTTCGAAGGTCTCTCTTATTGTCGTGACTTTTTCCTTGACCTCTAGTTCCTTCTGCAAAATTTGGTCAATTGTTTCCACAGTGACATGATCCTACATCTTCTCAACACCTTCATCAGCTTCCTATGTAATTATTTCTTGAGTTGTTTTTTGGTCATTATCACTCTTTATGCTTCTTCCTATAGTACTTCTATCTTTTGTGTGCAATCCTACTGCTCCGCCCTTAGCTGATTCATTTCTGAATACAACTTTCTGTTCTCATTCATTGTAGTTACCACCTTAGCTAGCAGTGATGTGCCTATCACATCTTTGAATTTTTGTGCATTTTCCTATGCATCTTGGATCTTCTGATTTGATCTCTTCTTTCCCCTTATCCTCATTGAGTTGTGCCCAAATTACCATAGTATCCATATACAGTTGAGCACACTCTACTGATAGAGTCTTTATGCTTTCCACCGTTGTTGCCACAGTTTTCTTCCTCGTCTCCCTCTCTTCAGGTGGAGTGCTTGGTGTCTTGCAAGCTTCTATATCAACTATTCATGCATGGAATCCCTAAATGGATTCACTTATCTTTGTGACTTGATATTCCACCAGGACCTCCTTCTCTATCTGGAATGCATGTTGCATTCTTTCTACCTTCTACATGGCCTCATCATGCTCATATTTAACTTTGTTGTACTCCACCTCTAATGTGACATTTTCTATCGTAACCTTCACTAATTCATTGGATGTCTTCTCTACACACACTTTCAGCTCTTATGTTGCCCACATTTGTAATTCCTGCAATACATCCATTGGTAGTTGTGTTAATACTAAGTCAATGGGACCAATTTCCCTGGCCTGTTCTTGCATTCTGTCATGGGGAACTCGAATGCCCCTATCGCTATTATTCATTCTCCTACGACTTCTAAGGATTGTGATATTATCAACCCTACCTATCGATACTTGGTAGTGTTTTTTATTGGTTCCTCCTCGATCTGTCACCCTTACACGATGTTTGTTGCTTCTATTAGTTGTTTCAATTCTACCATTTGTTCCTGCATGTGTCTGTTCATCTCTTGTTGTTGTTGTGTTGCACGCTGAAATGTGTCATCAATGACTTATTTTACTTGGTTGCCTATATTCTCCAAATCATCCTGAGTCAAAGCATGGATAGACACTTACTTAACAACTTTGCACTTCAATCGTTGTTTTTTGGGTCTCCTTGTCTTTGGATCCTTTCTCTCCCTGACATTGTGTCGTGTTTTTTGTTGAGTTGTTTTCGCTAGGCCCTTTCCCCTATCCTGGTCTTCTCCTTCTTCTTCATCCTCGTCAACCTCTTTTATTTTTGGGTTTTTCTTCTCTGATGGCCCTGTCTCTGTTGATGGAATCGTCCACTCATTGTCCTAATCTAACATAATGTGGCCCATATCCTCTTCCATCAATATGTATTATGTTGGAATGCACTGTTGGTCTGGGTCCTTCTTTTCTTGCATGTACATGTGGTGATTCCTTGATTTAAATCATTCCACTACCTTATATGCTTCAACCACTTGAGTATGTATGCTCAAGGTCCTCTCTTTGTTGTCCCTGATAGTTTCGTTGTAAATATAGAATGTGACATTACTATACATTAATTTGGTGCACCTTATGTGTAGTATACCAAAGGTTCTAATAGTGCATAGATAAACAAGGCTTCTCCTTGACTCCCAAAAACAAAATTTCATATGTCTCTCTCCAATATGATAGCATGATTAGAATTAGTAAACATGAGTAGTGGAAATCGATCCCCTTGTCCTGCGCTTCCTCAAAATCAATAAAAAATTGGTTTAACAAAAACATTTCTTAGTTCATCTAGACACCCTCGACACATTGTTTTGTTGCCTCTATGACCATTGCTGGCACTTGATCTTTTATGTACTTCCTTAATAGCTTACAGGATAAGTCTTGCATCGCAAACCTTACTGCCAAGTTGCAAATGCTAGCGATGTCCAAACTACGTTGTCCATGGAATGTATGGAATTTCTCTTTCATGCTCTCAGAGAGAGTCTTTTCATTCTTCTTGTAAAAGAAAAATGATGTGGGGTCCTCCCCCTACAACATAAGACCTGAAATGTGAACTATTAAATCAATATCAATGGACACTATATTTTCAAGCCACATGTATCCCCCATGAACA
This sequence comes from Picea engelmannii, assembly GCA_009831015.1. Lineage (NCBI taxonomy): Eukaryota > Viridiplantae > Streptophyta > Pinopsida > Pinales > Pinaceae > Picea > Picea engelmannii. The sequence continues at coordinate 426,204 of ML785004.1, forward strand.
CAACTTAGTAGGATTTTTACACATGCATTGATCTCCTGTCTCCTTCCAAAATGTGGTATATCGAAAAAATTTAGAAGTCCTTCTTTTTGCAACCCCTTAGCCCACGTCTACGACTCGATTACTATCATATGAGTCTTTAAACTAATGGAATTTATTAAAAACTTGCTAGGTACAAGCTTTGGAAAATTATTTTCATCTGTGATGTTGTGGTCAACATATTTCAGAGCTAGTATTAGACCTAACATACCCCCTTCCACAATGACTACCTCGGGAATTGGTGGCTCCACTAGCGGGTACATTGCATCCTTCTATAAGTTAACATGCTTCACGGATGGATTTCTTGGTGGGATATAATCCCTAGAGAATATTTCTACTAAGGACGATGCCTCCTGTGTCTCTTCTACTAGCATCGATGTTGTGGGTTGGCCGCACGGTTTCTTCAGTACTGGAACTGATGCTCCTGTTTCTTTTGGTGGTGCCATCTTCTTCTACAATTGGTGATCTATAACTATTTTCTTAACTTCATCTCTGTATCTTTGACTCTGAAACTTGGCTCTATATGAAAACTGCAACTGACAATAATCTTCCCTCGTTGGCCCTTTTCGTGTTTATATACTGCATTTCTAGTTGTAGTTTCCCTTCACACCTAAACTTTTTGTCTAATCCACTAGTGGTTGGCATGCATTACTTGCTTTGATGCTCCATTACTCTGTGTTTTTGGTGAATTCTTCATTCGATTATGCAATCTATCAAGATTGTCTGTCCATTCTGCATTTATTCTTACGTGGCGCCACTATTTCGTCGTCATGGCAGCTCTTTACTGCACATCATGTCATGGACTGTCTTAATTTCTCTTAGCTTTCATCTATGCAAATTATTCTCTTTGGGTGATCTCTTTTCTTTGTGCCAGCATGCTTCCTTTGTTTGTGTGTTCTTCTTCCTTCTTCTTTCTCGTCCATGACATTTTCTTTCTTTTCCTCTTTACCTGCTAACCTTAACTTCTTGGACTTCTCAACTGTAACATCTCGGTTCTAACCATTATAAACTATAATGTATTATGTAAATATGACTTAGTCTAGTGAGCCGATAAAGTTGAAAAGGGGCCAGAGTGCTTAGGAAATGTAACACTTCCTATACATTAAAAAAATACACCGCTGGATGCAAGACCGACAAGGAAAAAAGAGATAGGGGGCTATGATTCCACGAGAGAGGGGGCTTGAGAGGCTAAGTCTTGTTATTATTCTTTTATTTACCCATAATTGATTTTATGGAGAAGAGGGGGTTACACGAGATTCTTGGGAGGGAGGCCATGTGGCTCTTGTCTTCATGTAATTATTTAAACATCCCTTGGGGGCTGTTTTGGGGTCATTCTTCCTTTGGTTTGTCCTCTTCTCACTGGTTCACTCGTTCTTCTTCCTCTTTATTCACTACTGCTAGTTGTGTGCTCTTGGGTTGAACATGTAAATGAATGGCTGGAAGAGGAGAGCCATCGTTGAATGGATGTAATGATTTACTGATAATTCTCGAAGGGAATGGATGCCTACATGCATGAATTTGATGGCAGTTCAGATGGAACTATCCACAACTTAGAGTCCTTGGAATTTCCAGTAGGGAGATTTCCTGACCAGTAGCACTGGAACCCTGGAGAGAAATGGAACAACCTCAGGGACTGCATGGCAGAGAAAGGTGTTCATTTCTTGGGGTTGTGCAGGCTGAGGGGGAAAGCGAGTTGGAAATTAGGATTGCTATGAGATTGGGAAACCTGAGAGATACTTAGCCAGCTACTGTATATTTAGACTTTACCTAGGACTCATCATTGTGGATTCATAGCCCTGGCTCAAGGGTGACCTGCTGTTGAGAGTAAATGAACAACATCGTCTATGGTTGGGAGGAACATCCTTGGTCTGTAACCAGTTGGTGAACGTTTACTTGCAAGGATAAGTGCTCTCTGTGTTTTCTGTTTAATGTATTTCATTGTGTATTTAATTATCTCTGAGATATGTATTCTAATGTGCTTGTTTGCTGGTTATTTGTTGTGCATGGCACATTGTTTATCTCTTTTATGATGTGACATGGATCTTGTCTTATGCATGTGGTGTGCATGCTTCTAACATTGTTGAGAAGTCCTTTGTCTTCTAATTAGAGATAAGAGAACTGAGTCTTGGGACTACAGTGTGCCTAGCCTGCGGGTGGTTGGGTGTGTTGCAGCCTGTATAAGTGGCATAGCCCGGCCTTTGGGTGGTCGGGTATGTTACAGATTGGTATCAGAGCTTCTGGTTGAAACACCGAGCCGGTATGGGTCGGGTCTGTTGGTCATAGTCTCATGGTTGAGATCAAATTATGACCGTGAAGTTGAAAAGCTCAGGAGGAATGACATTGCAGAATCTATGCAGGATTTAGATCGTCAGAGATCAGTTGTAAGGGGTTTGAAGGATCATGACCGTCCCCCTTCGAATTCGGGAGCGATCGCCACTGTAGGATCAAGAGAGATCTGGGATAGTTGGATTGGAGGATCGGTGAATAGGGGTCGTCCGATGTAAAGGAAGCAAGGGTTAAGGTCACAACCGTCGGATCCCATGGGAGAGAGAGATCAACAGACATGAGGCATTGCAGGGAACCAAGTTGCACGAGAGATAATTTCCCAAGGCGGTCCCGCAATCCAAACCATGGTTTCACCAAGGGGTTACGTGTCAGCATCAGGAGAATTGCGGGGCAAAAAGCGAGTTACTCCAAACCGTCGATGCGTGCCCCCGCAAATTGAAAGGCATGCAGTGATGTGACATGTTAGTACTCGAGAAATGAACCTCTGAAGAGAAGAAGTAGTTGGGGAATGTCAATCTGTAGGAGGACACGCGTCAACCGATCATGTGCTTCGGGTGAAAGAAATCTAGGAAAAGGCGAGCAAGGAGAAGTTGAGAATTGAGATTTCTGGACCCCGGAGATCCGAAGTGAAATGTAGCTGTCCGATCCAGGAGGACACGCGGAAAAAATCCACGCACTTCAGGGAAAAGAAAAGGCTGAGAGTTGAGTTCTCCGAAGTACGAAGACCTAAAGAAATCGTAGTCGTCGATCCGTGGGAAACACGCGTCAGTATATCGTGAGGTTCATATAAAAACATTTCAGAAAAAAGTTGAAGTTTGAGTTTTCCAAAGTCTGAAGGCCTAAAGGAATTGCAATCGTTGATCCTTGCAGTGGTAACTTCCGAAGTCCCGAAGTCTGGGGTTAATATGGGCCGTCTGATAAGGGAGACACATGGCGACAGTTTGGTTGGTTCGGGAAATCGGAGTTCGGTATAATTGGAAGTGTGCTAGTTTGGAAACTCACAAAGTCCCGAAGCTCAAAGAGCCTAAGTGGTGGGACATGATGACATCACCAGGGGGTGATGTGGACCCTGGAATTTCCGAAGTGACGTGCCTTGTGGACATCACTGGGGATGATGTGGACACATGGGATGTGCACCACATGTCAGTAAGTTTTGAGCATGCGGATGATTGCAATGTCAGATAGGACCTGACACGTGTCACCTGCCTGATTGGACCACGTGTCCACTTATAGTATTTATCTACGTGGCGATGGATCATGGACTCCGGAGAAATTAATCTGAGAGTTTTCAGTTGAGAGTTGAAATTCTCAAAGCCCAAAGATCTGGAGACTCGAAGTAAACGTTGACTGTCGGATCGTCTGAAGTAGACCTGAACTGTCAGATCAGGAGAACAGGTGGCGTGAAGCTGTGGATTCCAGGTAAGGACCCAAAGTAAACGTCGACTGTCAGATCGTCCGCAGTAGACCTGAATTGTTAGATCAGTAGAACAAGTGGTGTGAAGCTGTGGATTCAGGGTAAGGACCCGAAGTAAATGTCGATCGTTGGATCGTCCGAGTAATTTCCCACCGTCCAATTCAAAAGGACGCATGTCAGAATCCTGTGTATCTCGAGGGAAGTAAAGTTTGAGATTTGAGAATTTTGAAGTCCAAAATTATGAAACGACCACAACCGTTGATCTGGGAGAGGTAAATCTGAACCGTTGGTTCCCAAGAGGTAGATCTTGGTTGTCCATTTGGAAGCACCATCAAGATCGCGAGTTCAATGGTCACCTCGCATTGCAGAGACGGGAGGTGCTCGGGCTTTACGACGTCGAGGGTGGGCCGCAATCAAGACCATAGTTTTGGAAAAAGGACATGTGGTGGCTCGAGGTGAATTGTGGGGTGAAAAGTAGTTTGGCTCCAAACCACCTTTGAGCGTGGCCGCAATCTCGCATCTGCGTGAGGTCACTGCCTAAGGTCACATCTAAGGAGGGGCCAAGAGAAAAAGGAGTTAGCGCCAACTCTGAGATTTTTCACAAGGACGAAGGAGAAGGTCGCGGGGGCTATCGAACCTGTGCCAGAAAGCCGAAAGGGCCTGTGTTTAGGTACAAAACAAAACCATCAAGGTTTCAGAGAGCCAATTCAGCTCGGGATTGAAGACCCTTGATCGAGAGGTTGCACAACCTTAGGAGAAGGGGGTTTGCATTAAGAAACAAAGGGAAAAGAAGAGGAAACACTCAAATTAATAAGCCCGTGGTTTTTCACATATGGTCATATGTAAATGGTTTGAAGGAAGTGCCTCATAAAGATTTAATTCGACAGAGAGTTAACACTAGAATAATACAAGGAATTGATAAAGGGTCAAAATATGATCTCTTTGTGAACTGAGAACACAACAGAAGCATGAGTACGATATAATGAGTCAATCCATGTCTGTGATCAACTCATGAAGACAAAAAAACCAACACACAGTCATGATTAAAAGAGAGTTAATTCATGAGCATTACTAATAAAGGGTAAAAAAGAAAAATGATATTAATTAAAGAATAATATTATCACTTAAATGAAAAGGTACTTGTAAATTTAATTGGCAATTTTTGTATGATATGTATATCTCTAACAAGATGGTTGCTTGCAGGTTTATTAGGATTAGAGGTATAACCAGATCAATTAAAGAATAGAATTGGATTTTAGGGTCATGGAGGCATGACTTTGCTTACAAAAGTTGGATGAGGTACTACAAAAGAAAGAATCCCCACATGGGACATGAAGCTAGCAGGTGAATAATGTCATCAATGGGAATAGAAAGGAAAAGTAAGGCTCCATAACCTTGAAGGTAGAGATGTGTAGACAGTTGCAAGATTGATGTGGAAGGAAACAAAGAGCTTAAGAGGTGGTGTGTGAATAATCTCTATGTGTCAAGCATAGGAGTTCCAGGGAAGGATTTGTTAGATATGACTTATCTATTGTCTAAAAGATTAAATCAGAGTTCACAGTGGAAGCAAGATGCCAATGCAGAGGAATTGGAATGCTCTCTCACTTCAAAAGTGGCACTCAATGAAAATGGATTTCCATTGGGGAATGGTACTAAGTGGGAAAGAATGGCCAGGTGGAACGTGGCTGGAAAAGTGTTCAGACCCAAGGAACCATAGTGCAGATGAGAAGAATGGGAGCACACAAGGCATCAAGGATCAAAAGGAATTCAAGAACAACCAACTACAAGAGAAATATATAAATAAATAAGTGAATTGAAATAGAAATTCCCTAGAGTGCATGAAGCATACAATGAAGTTAAATTGCATATGCATTAGTAAGCATGCTGACAGTAAATGCTTGGTGCATATAGATGTGTAATTTTTCATATGTACATGCTTGGATATGCATATAACATGTTGGTGAACTTAGAATAGTCTGTTATTATGAAATAGTGTTTGAGTATGACTAAGGATGGATTATGTATTCAGGAAAAATGATACAGTAGGGTTAAATATGTTGATGTTGTTGTTGCTTAGAATTTCCATCGAGGTGAAGACCCATGAGGATGGAAGGAATGGTGATCAAAATGATGAAGGGGGGAGTATGTGAGCTTCTACAAATATCAGTTGGTCAGACAACAACAAGTAGTTTGGTAACAACCAGGCAGGTATGCATTTAGTTTTCATTGATGCATACATGTTGAAGGGGATCGAGGTAAGGATTCCCTCAGTTAATTTTCAGTATTTAAATTGATATGTAATGGCCAAAGGCCCAGAGTGTGTAAGTGTTGTTGATGCTAGAATGCACTTAGATAAAATTTCAGTTGCATATTATGTTATGATTGGTTATGGGATCATAACCAGGTAATTCAGGAGACATACTCCTTATATAACAATGAATATCCATAGAGCTAGTAATGTGTGAGACCATAATATGGTTGGATATGGAAGGGTTATAACGCTATGTGAGTGCTCGATAGTATCTACTGTATATCTGATGTTTGGATTGCAACCTCTTTGCCAACATTGAAGAGCACTTAAGGATTATATTCTAGGTGTTGTGTTTGGGTGGAAAAGGAAGGTAGCCAAATAGTTAGGAAAGCAATCGGAAGTGTGTGGATGATGTGTTGAATCATTGGCTAGACCTTCCAACTCATCATGGTGGAATACATGACATAGTTATGTGGTATTATGTAGTCAATGCATGGATGCATTGTGTATATGTGACCGTGGGTATTGGCACATTGATTGTTATCTTATTAACTGTTGCATTATGAAAAGTCTGTGTGACTGATAATACATGTGTATGTAATGATGAGTTCATTCCAATTGATAGTTGGATTAATAGAAGTAATTGAATTATAGTTGTAAACAATTCTGAGAGCACTTTGTGATTTTGTTTTGAATCATTGCCATGAAAATATATATCTTGTACATGAGATATTGACAATTTGTTTGGCTGAGGAATGTTGAAATTGTAGGAGGAAAGGGGTCTGGGATATGGCAGTGTTGTAAGCCCATAAAGAAGACCAATGCCTATTGTTCTAAGAGTCAAATTGTTATGAGCAGAAGCTCATGTCTAGAAGTTTTGTTTTTCCTATATAAAAGAATTTTGGGAATTATGATTTGATAATTACTGACTAATTATTTTGGCCAAATGTAAATTGAAGAAATTACAGGTAGAATGGTCTTGGATATGGCAGGGATGTAAGCCCATAAGGAAGACTGATATCTACATCTGTAGAGCCAACCATTATGAGCGAAAAGATCATGCTTGGAAAATTTTATTTTCCTGTATAAAACAGATTTGACATTTATGTTTGAAATGGTTATAATGATATCTCATGATGACTGTATGTGTATAATACAGATGAGACGTTGGATATGCAAGTTGGAAAGCATGGAAAAGGCTATTGTTGTGACATGAGAACCCTGTGTCCCTAGAAAACTTCTTGTGCAAGAGAACCTTGGTCAGGCAAGATGGATCTCCTGAGGGACTGCATAGCAGAAAAGGGGATGCCTGAGCCTGGGCCTAGAAAGTGAGTGACCACAAGGAAGAGGAGACTTTGATGGCTCTTGATTGGGGTCATGCACACAATGGGTACATCAAAGAAAACAGTGAGCCAAGTTAACGAGACAACCATATGGATGCAGATCCATGAACCGCATAGATAAGTATTGTATTGGATTATGAAAATTTACTCTTACAATATGAGAAAGAATGAGAATTTTATGCACAAATTTTGAACTGACATGCTCGCTAATTTCAAATATTGTAGGAAAACGATGAATGTTGAAGATCTAGAAAAGTACCAGACTATGAGAGAAAATAAGGTGATGTTGGAGCAACTAAATGACAAAGGCATGGAAGGAAGAAAGTCCAATGGAATTGCTACAACTGGAGTTCTGGAACCCACAACTCTGAAACTTCCTGGCCAAGTGCATTGAAGTCGGGGAGAAGTGGAACAACATGAGGGACTCCATGGAAGAGAAAGGGGTTAATTTCTTTGGGTTGTGCAGGGTTGAGAGGTAAGGAGAGCTTGTTGGTTGGAACTGCTGCCAGAAATATAAATTTTGAAGATCATCATACATGTTTTGGGTCAGAATGCCCATGCATACATGTTTTAGGCCAAAGTGCCTATGTATATAAGATTGGGCTGGATTGCCTTAGTGAATTAAGGCCAGAGGGCCTGGAATTGTAATGTTAATAACATTGGAATGGTGTTGTGCACTGAGTACAGTGCCAAAATAAGGGGAGGGGGGTGTAACATCCTGGTTCTAACCCTTATAAACTATAATGTATTATGTAAATATGACTTAGGCTGGTGAGCTGGTAAAGTTGAAAAGGGGCCAGAGTGCCTAGGAAATGTAACACTTCCTATACATTAATAAAATACATCGTTGGCTGCAAGACTGACAAGGACAAAATAGATAGGGGGCTATGATTCCATGAGAGAGGGGGCTTGAGGGGCTAAGTCTTGTTATTATTATTTTATTTACCCATAATTGATTTTATGGAAAAGAGGGGGTTACATGAGCTTCTTGGGAGGGAGGCCATGTGGCTCTTGTTTTCATGTAATTATTTAAACATCCCTTGGGGGATGTTTTGGGGTCGTTCTTCCTTTGGTTCGTCCTCTTCTCACTGGTTCACTCGTTCTTATTTCTCTTCACTCACTACTGCTAGTTCGTGTGCTCTTGGATTGGGCATGGAAACGAATGGCAGGAAGAGGAGAGCCATCGTTGAATGGATGTAATGATTTACTGATCATTCCCGGAGGGAATGGATGCCTGTGTCCATGAACTTGATGACAGCTCAAATGGAACTGTCCACAGCTGAGAGTCCTTGGAATTTCTAGTAGGGATATTTTCTGACCAGTAGCACTGGAGCCCTTGAGAGAAATGGAACAACCTCAGGGACTACATGGCAGAGAAAGGTGTTGATTTCTTGGGGTTATGCAAGCTGAGGGGGAAAGAGAGCTGGAAATTAGGATTGTTGTGAGGTTGGGAAACCTAAGAGCTACTTAGCCAACTACTGTTTATTTAGACTTGGCCTATGACCCATCCTTGTGGATTCATAGCCCTGGCTTGGGGGTGACTTGTTGTTGAGAGTAAATGAACAACAACCTCTACGGTTGGGAGGAATGTACTTGGTTTGCAACCAGTTGGTGAACGTTTACTTGCAAAGATAAGTGTTCTCTATGTTTTTTGTTTAATGTGTTCCACTGTGTATTTAATTATATTTGAGATATGTATTCTAATGTGCCTGTTTGTTGGTTATTTGTTGTGCATGGCACATTGTTTATATATTTTATGCTGTGACATGGATCTTGTCTTATGCATGTGGTGTGCATGCTTCTAACATTGTTGAGAAGTCCTTTGTCTTCGAATTAGAGATAAGAGAACTGAGTCTTGGGACTACAACGTTCCTACCCTGCGGGTGGTTAGGTGTGTTGCAACCTGTTTAAGTGGCGTAGTGGGTGGTCAGGTATGTTACATCAACCTTAGACTCCTTTCTTGAACCATCTTCGTAATGTTTCCTGTTTTATTTGATTTTTCTTTCTTTTCTGCCTTTTCTTGCTATAGTACACTATGATCCAAGGTAGTCTACACAACTCCCCTAGTGCACGAAAGGATGATCATCCCTATAAAGTTTCAGTCGACTCCCATTCACTAGTCCTTCCACGACTTGTCCATCCAATTGTTCTAACTAAACAACACCTGCGTCAGTCACATGTATGATTATGTATGGCCCTAGCCAGTGGGTCCTGAACTTTCCTAGGTGTTGTAAGAACTTACTATCATAGAGAAGTACTAGGTCTCATGTCTGGAACTTCTTCTTCTTGACGTGTCTATCATGCCATCCATTTTTACATGCCTTCTGCACTTGTTGATGGAACCCTGCAATAAATCGATCTTCCTCTAGCACTAGTAAATGTGATAGTCTTTCTTCTATCGTGTCGGAATCCATAAGGTATATCATCACAACAATGCGCAAAATCGATACAAGAAACTCCATGGGCATGAATTCTTTCTAACCATATCCTAATCTAAAGGGTGTCTATCCCGTCAAATTCTTGCATGTAGTTCTATAAGCCCAAAGCACTACAAGGATCCTTAAATCCCAGTCATCTCATATTAAGTTGCACACCTTGGTCAATGCATTCTCCAATATATTATTGAAGGCCTCCACAGTTCCATTAGCTTGTGGGTGATATGGAGTTCTCTTCCGATGCTAAATATATAACTCTTTTGTTAATGCTGCAATTTTCTTTTTCAAAAAGTGAGTCCCTCGGAAGATTCGTCTCGTCGGGAGAGTTCTCTTAAGTAGATTTTATACTTTTTCGGGCTAAGGAGACTAAATCTAGAAAAATGATGCGAGTCCATAGTTAAGCTCTTTTCAGACTCCTTAAAATTGAAAATATTGTCGAGTGATCTTGTTGGTGTCACACTCGTTAAAATGGTTTTGAATAGATGTCTTTTTGGTGCTAGTTTATCCCTTTTTCAAGCCGGCTAGAATACCTTTGAAAAAGGACTAGAATACCTTTGAAAAAGGTACCCCAATGGAGTCTTCTTTTATTTTTTTTCAGACTCTCTAAACGTGAAAAAACCACCGAGCTTACCTTCTCTGGGCTCATGAAAAATACATTGAAGGGGGTTTCATCGTGTCTTGCTAATCACAGTTGCATCTCTGCGTCTTTGGCCTAATGTCAGCTCCATGTTTCTCTCAACTGAACCTTTGAAGCATGCCTTATACACAAGCCTTGTAGCACTTTGCCTCTATGACCTGACACCTTGACCCATGGAGGAATTTTCCCCAAGTGTCTTTTTCCTTCACATGTCTCCTTGCTATGAGCATTAGTGTGTTACTTGCGCTTGGAACTAGTATGCTTGCGACACTCGTTCCTCATGTGTAATATAACATTCTTTTATTTTTTTTCAAGCTCTTCAAAATATTGAAAAAGAGAAAAAAAATCAAATATACCCCAAAAAGAGGATGAGAAAAGTATTTTCTTTTTATGGCAGCACAATGAGTCTCCCTTGGACAAAGCACATCCTTTTGTTTGTCGTCAAGCATTGGGATTTAATATGACCTTAGGAAGTTGTTATTGCTACATAGAGTTGTGTCCTCCTATGTATGGTTATTCTTTCAAACACATGGAGAGATTGTGTTGCCTCCTGCATCATGAGCTTATGTCAATGTCATGTTGCCTGAGTTTGATCATTTGTCGTGTTGTTGTTCAAGGGAAGTTTTACCCAACTTGAGTCAGCCTTTCTGCAGTTTGTCTCTTTCCCTCATGCCTGGCCATCCCCATAAGTCCAATCAAGTCTTTGTTCGAAATCACTGAAGTTCTATGCCTGATCACTAAGATCCTCTTGTTTGTTCCCCAACGAGCTGTCGAATAACTCTGGGTAGTGAAGTCCTACACTCACATTACACTCTTACCCGAGTTTTGAATATCTTGAAGTTGTTTCTCGAGATCTGAAGGCCTCATCTACAACCATCAGGCATCATTGGATTCTTGAACATGGATACTATACATGTATATCTTTGATTTTGAAATGTAGATCCACTGTGTATTGCTCGCGGCTACACTTTATATAGTTTTATGACATGTATATGCAATGTATTCGATTGGCAGCCATGATTTATTTCATCCCGAGCATGAGTATACTTGCCTCGGTGAGACAATTGTTATTTTGCAGATGGCACCTCCCGAACTTTGGTCTCGGGCTCACTCGCTTCGTACGTTGGTGAAGATTTGTAATGTATTTCGGCCATCAGATGTTCTTCTAACCTCACACATTAGGGGGCATCTTTTATAACCCTAACTTGCACCATACATGAAAACCTGGCATCATGCCCTTTTACTTGCTATTTTTTCCAAGCCATCACTGAGCAGCTCTTCTTAAAAACACTATTTTTGAAGATGTACGCGCCCTGCTTCACTATTTCCTGCATACACACGCTTGTTTCACCATTACAGCTCGTGTACGTATTCTAGCTGCACCATTACAGCCCGTGTATACCCACAAATATTGCAAAAATTAAAAAGTTGCAAGGATTTCGTTGAGATTATGGGCTTTTGGGTAGTTTTCCAACTGTCTCGCTGCCTATAGCCCATCACCCAACCGAATAACCATCCTTTTTTCATATAAAAGGAGGTGTTGGGGTATCATTCCAAAGATAAGCATAAGAACAATGAAACTCTGCGTGTTTCACCTCCCCTCCTTGTCCTAAGAATTACAACCACTTTGTGAGATTTAGATCATAATTTCCCATTCTAGCCCTTTTTCCTGCATCATAAGCCTATGCCATTTCCTTAGAAGAAGTGTGAGAGGATAAAGATACGTGGAAGCGCAGTTGGGTCTTAGTGAAGAGGAGCCCAGACCATGTTCACGGAGCAGTCGTCGATCTCATTGTAAGTAAACTTTGTGATATCAATAAAATGAATACTTTTTTTGTCCTGAAATATGATTTGTTCAATCTTTATGTTTGATTTATGTTTTATACTGGAATCTAACCCACTAATTCATATATGAGATACATGTTTGTAGTTTCTTGTTTGTATTTTTGTGAATGCAAGTTGGCCTTGGGAGGAGATTTGTAGTTGAGGAGCAATCGAACGCGAAAGGATCAACACCGAACGCAGAGTTTAAGGTAGAGTTATTGGATCCTTCTACTTTGTATTTCTTGTATGATTGTGGGGTATATTCAAGGTACTCTAAAGAGTAGGAGGCTTTTAGATGGTTAGATCTGCCTAAATGTTGAACCCTAGTGTAGTCCATAAGGGGGTTTTCCCGCTATAGCATAGACGCCATTGGCATGGCACATGAGTGTTTTCACAACATTAAGGCGAAAAATTAAAAGGAACTTATACTGAAATTGGATCTAAAAAAATCTTTTGATTGCATTGACTAGGACTTCCTTAGATTAATCTTGACGCAATTTGGCTTCAGTCAATCCTCTATAAAGTGGATCATGAGCAGCGTGACATCTGCAAATTTTGTCGTCCTGGTTAATGGTGAAACCACCCCTTTCTTTCGCAGTGGCAGAGGACTGAGGCAAGGCTTCATACTCTCCCCGTGCTTGTGCATCTTGTTCATGGAAGGTTTACCACTACTACTCAAAAAAAGTCAAACAAAGGGGAAGATTACGGGGATAAAGTGTCTAGAATTTTCGAGATATTACACCTCCTATTCATTGACAATGTATTAATCATGACCAATGAATCACTCTAGGAATGGATGGAAATTAAATACATTTTGAAGACGTTCTGTAGTGCCTCGACACTATTGATAAATTGGGCTAAGTCGACCTTCCACTTTTCCAATCTACAAGATCAATCCTTGGCATTAATAAAAGATCTCTTTCCATATAATTTTGTACACCTTTCTGAAGGATTTAAGTACCTTGGATACTTCATAAAATTTGATTCCTACAAGGCCACTGATTGGAATTAGCTCATCGCAAAGGTAGAGAAAAGAATCGGTCACTGGTGCAACAGATGGCTATCCTTAGGAGGTCGATTCACCCTCATCAAAGTTGTCTTAGAAGGATAACCAATATATTGGATGGCACTTGCAACCATACCTACCACTATTTTAGACAAGCTAAGGAAATTGTCTTTCAATTTCCTCTGGTCGGGCAGCACAAATTATAATCACCAACACCTCTACAACTGGGAATCACTAGAAAAAACTAAAAAAAAGGGAAGCTCGGGAACCTCTTTCATTTCAATCAAGCACTGGCAGCCAACTCCCTTTGGTGAGTATTAACGCAAACTAGAATTTGGCACTCTATCATTAAGGACAAATACCTGCCCCATGTTTCAGTGGCCACCTGGCTCAATACAACAACAACCTCTTCAAGAGCGGCCTCACTATTTTGGAGAAACCCGATAAAGTCTGTAAATTGGATCACCCACTGGCTATGTTGGAACTCGGGCTCAGGACATTCAATCATTCTAGGCAAGGATTGTATTATTGGACTGGATAACACTTCTTATCTCTCCCCACAATTGATTTCCACTCTAAATTCAAAAAACATCATGTATCTTTTTCAAGCAAGAGGGAGCCACAGTATTGGGATTCTCTTGGACAGTTGGAAAACAAGCCACGAGATTGGTCTTACAACAATTTGCGCAATTGAGTGGGGTAACTTCTGTCTGGAACTCTTGCGCACGAGCATTCATCTTCAAGATAGAGAAGACCAGCCTATGTGGATGGGGGGCGACAGCTCGGGCCTCCTAACTGTCAAAAATGTATACTCATCCATTACAAATAACATCTTGCATAATAATGTTGGAGGCTGGAGGCACAATCGATGGACCTGGAACTTATCATTAAAGATTAAATTGTTTACTTGGCTAGCTCTTGAAAACAAGATAAACACCTGGGATAATATCCAAATAAAAGGCTGGGTTGGCCCCAACATCTGCCAACTATGCAACGAAGATTAAGAGACTGTGATGCACCTCTTCATCAAGTGCCCCTTCACTCATTTAGTTTGGGACAATATCATTGATGATCTCAACATAAACACCCCTTGGGATGAGCTCTCTTTAGCAGCCTTTTATGACATCTGGTCCAAAAGGGAACATTACTCTCAAAACCTCCCTCCTATGGTCTACTGGTTTGTGTGGCTAGAAAGAAACAAAAAACTATTTGCAGATGGGACTCCATCTACAAGCATAGTCGCCTATAAAACTCTTGTTATGCACAAAATCTGGACAACCATTCACCCAAGAAAAGATATTACAAAGACCAAAGCCAAGACTCTCATTCCGGAGGAGATACCCACTGGTTTGTTCGATGGAGCAACGCAGTCTAATGGCCTGCAGAGTGGTGCAGGGGCATTAATTAGTACGTCGTCAAATTCACAATGCAGACAGACTTTCAACTGTGGCCCGGGCACCAATACCAGGGTTGAATTATTGGGTGTCTGAGCTACGCTCCATCTGGATTCTAGATTAAATATTGATACACTACAACTGTATGGGGATTCCAAAATAGTCATAGACTGGTTGAACAACAAGGGCAGGCTACAGGTCACCGCTCTTTTGTGCTAGAAGGATACGATCAGACAACTTCAATCTACCTTCAGGAAGCTCGGCTTCAACCATACCTACCGAGAATATAACAAGGAAGCGGACTCACTCTCAAAGGCAGCCCTCCAGAAAAAAGCCGACATCATCACCTACAATCTCTGGGTTGATGGGCACGAGGGTCCTCCCCATGTCCTAAGATTATACTAGGACCGACATTTGCAGTCACTCAGTGATCCATCCAGACTACTTGACTCTTTTTTGTGAAGCTCCAGATCACAGTTTAAAGATAACTAGAACCCAAGCTTTTTCCCTCTTTATTGTCTCTCATGGCAATCTATTCTACGCCTTATATGAGCACTACACTTTTGTTTTATTCTCTCTTGGTGACCGAAAGAACTATGTAGACGAAGGATAGCATTGATAGTGAAACATTTTCTCAAAATGTATCTCTTGATATAAGAACAAAATTATATTTAATATAATTGTGAAAATTTTATGTGGAAAACCAACACATGGAACACAATCTATTTTCAACTAATACAAAATAAATTTGTAATTTGTTAAGAAAAGTGAGATTGAATGTTCCAAATTTTAAGACTTTGTTAACAATTTCAAAATAGTCATAATATAATATTCCATATATAATTTATAAAGATTATTATGTTATAATATGAGATTTTGAATACTGGTTTAAAAAATAACAATTTTCTTATAAAAATAAATTGTACAAATATACTTATATATTTATGTATTTTAAATACAAATACATGTATTTATATATCATATTTTACTGTATATAATGTGCTAATGAAATGTAGTTTTTCCTCATTATGTAGTGATATGAAATCCATTATGTCAATACCAATATATATTGTTCTACCCGTACTAGTGACAACTATCACTGCCTTTTGCCCTTCTAGAGCCATCATTAAGAAAATTTGAACTCATCAGAATCACATAAAGAAAGGCATCATTAAGAAAATTTGAATTCATTAGAATCACATAAAGAAATCCTTTAAATGAGAAATATAATCAGAATGTATAAAAATGCCAAAATTAATAATTATGATATCAAATCAAACTCTATGAGACAAATATTATTTCAAAGTGTGATGATGGGAGGTTAATAAGTACCACAGGTAAGAAAAAAGACAAATAAAATCGAAATGATGTACTTGTTTTTAAATTTATTTGGAGTTTTCCCAGAAGATCCACATAGGCACAATGCACACTTAAATTCAAATTTAATATGAACTACCAACTTTAATTGTACTAAACTAGTTCAACTTTAATATGAACTACCAACTTTAATATTTAGTCTTTTTAGGATTTCAATCTAGTGATCATGCATGTAATCATTAGTTTTGTGTTGTGGGGTGTAATTATTGAGTTTAGTTGTATTGATGTGGATTCTCCATGTCAGAAGAGTTTGAGCATGGATTTGGATTCAGAAAGAGTTTGAATATATTTTGATTTTTTTTATATATTTAGTTTAAAATGGAATATTTATTTATGCTTAAATTTGTAAAGAGATTGAATTGAACAAGAGTTTGAACATATTTTGATTTTTTTTAATTTTGATATTTAGTTCAGAAAGGAATATTTATTTATGCTTAAATTTGTAAAGAGATTAAATTAAGTTGAGGTTTATTANAAAGGCATCATTAAGAAAATTTGAATTCATTAGAATCACATAAAGAAATCCTTTAAATGAGAAATATAATCAGAATGTATAAAAATGCCAAAATTAATAATTATGATATCAAATCAAACTCTATGAGACAAATATTATTTCAAAGTGTGATGATGGGAGGTTAATAAGTACCACAGGTAAGAAAAAAGACAAATAAAATCGAAATGATGTACTTGTTTTTAAATTTATTTGGAGTTTTCCCAGAAGATCCACATAGGCACAATGCACACTTAAATTCAAATTTAATATGAACTACCAACTTTAATTGTACTAAACTAGTTCAACTTTAATATGAACTACCAACTTTAATATTTAGTCTTTTTAGGATTTCAATCTAGTGATCATGCATGTAATCATTAGTTTTGTGTTGTGGGGTGTAATTATTGAGTTTAGTTGTATTGATGTGGATTCTCCATGTCAGAAGAGTTTGAGCATGGATTTGGATTCAGAAAGAGTTTGAATATATTTTGATTTTTTTTATATATTTAGTTTAAAATGGAATATTTATTTATGCTTAAATTTGTAAAGAGATTGAATTGAACAAGAGTTTGAACATATTTTGATTTTTTTTAATTTTGATATTTAGTTCAGAAAGGAATATTTATTTATGCTTAAATTTGTAAAGAGATTAAATTAAGTTGAGGTTTATTAGAAAACACAATTTTGAAATGGAATATAATTTTGATATTTAGTTCAGAAAGGAATATTTATTTATGCTTAAATTTGTAAAGAGATTAAATTGAGTTGAGGTTTATTAGAAAACACAATTTTGAAATGGAATATTTTTTTTGTTGTTTAAAAGTTTAGATTATTTTAATAATTTTTCAAAAGCAAAGTATATTAAAAGATAAAAATTTTGAAGAATGTTTATTTATGGGTTCAACTTTAAAGGAGAAAAGAGGAAAAAGATAACAAACCCTTGAGGTTAAATCACTTTTATACGAATCTTGAAGAAACTTTTAAAAATATGCAATTTGCTTACACCTTAGTACAATCTTTCCATTTGAGGTAGAGGACATATACATGGATATGGTCATGTCACTTCTTAATTTAAAGGTTATTCTAATTAACAATCTTCTAAGGGAGATAAAGTGACTAATAGAATATGATAATTTAGATTTAAAAAGGAAAATAATTTTTATAATCAATTTTAAGGCAGTTAGATGGTTAATCTATTTAGAATATTTAGTCAAATGTAAAAATAGAGGATTGGAGGATCCATCATGGGTTTTCGAAGAATAACTAATGTACCTGTGAAAATCTTCATTCTCTAGAACAACAACTACATGAGTTGGGAGCTCATGTTTTCTTACCAAGGGTGTCTGATGCAGGAGCATCTTTGGTTCTGGGCGATCTACATCACCCAAAAACATTTCAATTATGTACAAGTTAATTTAGAACGAATAAGGCTGGTTGCAATTATACTCGACAACTCGTGTTGTTACTCCTTGTTAAAATTGACAATGTTGCAACTCGTTGCAACTCCTATGTTGTGACTCCACGTTGCATGATTGGTGTTGCAACTCGTTGCAAATCCTCTGATGTGACTCCTTGCTCCAGGATTGGTGTTGTAACTCTCTGCAACTTCACGCTCCATGATTGGTGTTGTAACTCGCTGCAAATCCTACGCTACAACTCCACGCTACATGATTTGTGCTGGATTTTTTATGTTGCTACTCAACATGATGATTCTAAGTTCAGTCCACGCAGCTCATGAAGATTAAGTTCCAAGTGAAAATCATTGGTGAAGGAAGAGGAAACAAAACTGAATTGGAAAACGTTTGGACAATGAACAATCATGACTATTCATCTTCCCAACGAAAGGGGAAACAAATCAACTGACAGAACAACATAAAAAGAGGAGGAAGAAAGATGCCAGGATTCATTCCAGCTAAAAGAAAGGAAGGTTTCTCCCAGATCAATTTGAAGTGGCTGAGACAACCACCAAGAAAGAGATTGAGAAAAGACAATGTAATATGCAGAAGAACATCACAATACATCAATTTTAGTATAGCGAGAAAATATGTATTTCTCGATTACATTGTAATGATGGGAATTCTAAAATCAATAATAAAAGCAATGATTCGCAACCTATTTTTGTTCTTGTGGTTGTAATTAAATTCTTCTATTTCAGTCTTAACAACAATAAATGAATTGTCTGTTGCGTGTTCGAATATGAGTTATGTTGTGCATTCTAAAAGTAGAGCATAGCCTTGTAGGTGTTAGAATTTCTACTGGTCTACGAGTTGCATCAGCCCTTCAGCCCCCCATTGCATCTATGGGGAGGATCCCAACAATAAACACATTTGGGCTACTGGCTTCTACAAAATGAGATCCAGGATTATATATAATTTGTAATCACTTTTACTAAATTTGAATAGCTAATTACAACTATGACTAATGAAGTTCATGTTGTAACCAAACCACTTAACATTTGATCTATTTTGGTAATTAATAAAATATCAAAGTAATTTCTAATTATTGAAAAAGGGTAATATTGATTCACCTACAACCCCCCCCCCGCCCCCCAATATTTCCAACAAGACATACATTCCTACTAGGATTTAGAGGAGGCTTGTGATGATTGGTACATGGAAAATTGTCATTTCTAGGAAGACAACTACTTTCATATTTTATTTCATGACTGTACTCCACCTTATGAAAAGAACGTCATTAAGGGAAGTCAAGATCTTGTTATGATTACTAGTGTTTAGCTTATATATTCTCTAGTGGTAGTGTTCCTTCGAAATCCACAACCAACTTTTCACAACTATGTGGATGATGTTTTGTACATGGAAGGTTCTATTTATTTGGTTGTATTTAAGAACCAAAAATCAATGGCAATTGAAGATGAAGTGGAAGAAAATGAAATTGTGGCTTTGATTAGAAATGATCCAGTTACTTTTTTCATTACTACAAAAATTGGATAACTACTTTCTCATGATTGTGAATACTTTGGTGAGGTGAGAATCCATTTCTTCATAATAGATTTCCAAAATGGAGGAAGTCAACATGACCATGAGTTATTATAGATTAAGGATGTACCAATTTATGGAAGGAATACAAATGTTGAAATAGAGAGATTTGTAGACAAGCATTTGACTTTTGATTCGAGAACCCTTGCAAAATATCTAAAAATAGTTTGGTATCATCATCACACAAGAAATTGTAGGAAAAGGAAAAATGTGCAACGCAGATTCAATTTCCCAATCTCGTCAATGAAAGAAACAATACTTGAACCCATGGAAGTTGACAATCATATACAACAAAGGAAAATGCAAAACATATATTTGGGACGTTGCAATACACTCTACATATGATGACACATGTACATTTGATAATTTCATGGAGAGCTTGGGATTGATAGAGGATGTCTACATCCATTCAAGTCAATGTAGCTTAAATAGAACAACAATTTTTTTGGAAAGGATACCAACTGACATATGGATTAACAACATCGCCTAACATATTCCAGTTATTTGGGATGAAAACATTGATTCGTAGTTTTTCCTTGATTTATATGATGTGGCTACATATTGTAGCTCCTACATGACAAAGCTAGACAAGATAGTGACATCAACATTTAAACATATATGAGAAATGACAATATAAAAAAAACAATTGGGAGACTTGGGAAATCTTTATTGAATTTGAAGAAAATGTTTGCACAAGATGTTGTATATATTGTGTTGTCCTTACCACTAGACACTTCGTCAAGAAAATGTTTTTTTATCAACACTTCTCCAAAAGACCAATGCATATTTAAGGATATAAGATAAGGACTATTGATAGCAACGTATACATCAAAATTGAGGATCAAAACATGATTGTTGTGGTGGTATATGTAGATGAAATCATATTTGGAAGTAATCTTACTGCACCAAGAAGAAAGTTTTCAACCAAAATGCAGAAAGAATTTGAAATGTCTATGCTAGGATAATTGTCCTTCTTCTTAGGTTTACAAGTAAATCAAACAGAAAATGGAATATTTGTTTCCCAAGACAAATATATCAAGGAAATGCTAAAGAAATTCCAAATGGAAGACAATAAACCTATGAGTACTTCCATGGTCACTAATGTAAACTAAGCCTATAATATGACTCACCAAAAGTGGACCAAACGATGTACAGATCAATGGTTGGAAGTTTGCTCTATTCAACAACAAGAAAACCTGACATCATACGGGTTGTAGAACTCATGGGGTGATTTCAATATGCACCTAAAGAAACTCACTTAAAAGTAGTAAAGAGAATATTCAAATATATTAAAGGCACCTTAGAACTTGGATTATGATATCCAAAAGATAAATACTTCAATCTAACTGCATACACTAATGCAGATTGGGCCAGCAGTATAGATGATAGGAAAAGCACTAGTGGAGGAACATTTTTCTTAGAAAAATGCCTGGTAGCATGTCTAAGTAAGAAACAAACATCCACATTACTATATACAACAGAGGCAGAATACATTGATGTTGCATCCTACTGCACACAAGTTCTTTGGATGAAGAAAACATCAGAAGATTTACAAATAAGATATGATAATCCCATTACTATTAATTGTGATAACACTAGTGCCATAAGTATCTCTAAAAATCCAATAATGCATTCTGAAACCAAACACACCCCAATTAAATACCATTTTCTAAGAGATCAGGTTACCCAAAAAGTGGTTAAAATAGTGTATGTAGACACCAAAGAACAAATTGCAGACATATTCACAAAACATTTTCCCATGAGTACTTTTGAAAATCTTCGACATAAATTGGGAGTAATTCAAAGCCCTCATTAAAAACCATAAAAATCATATCAAAAGAAAAGGGACACGTGGTCAGGGGGAGCATTGCCATAACGGGGAGCGAAGAAATATTTCCTCTGCCATTGTTGTCAAAGGGGGAGGAAATTGATAAGCAACAGAAATAAAAGTATTTCAAAAAGAAAAGGTTGCCATCAATGCCAAAGGGGGAGAATGTTGGACACAGTGGTACGATATTGTTATTGATGTCAACAGGGTGCAAAAGAATCCAGTATAAACTCAAAGCTCAAAAGGAAGGACATTAATCAAAGCTCAGAAGGGAGAGAGCATTGCAGAAACGCTATCGAGATTGAAATCCCCACAGTAAAACTCCAAAATAATCAAGGAAGAATCATGTTCGTTGATATAATTCTCGGGAAAATCTTGGACCGTCAGATCACGCAAAATACAGAGACAACACATAAGAAAATCGTGTGAAGAATCATGGAAATCTAATCGTCCATTCAAATTTTGGAAGTAATCACAATCATCAGATCAGTTAGAACAACTGATCAAAGCCAAGTGGAAGGATAGCGTAAGTTTCGGGACATTGGAGATAAGGTAGAGGAACGAACTCATGAAGTCACACCAGCCATTAGATCAAGGAGGGACTTCGGATGAATTCTCGACCATCCGATCGAGTTTAGTGAAAGGACAGTGTAAGCCACAAATATCCTGGAGTCTTAGATTAAACGAACTATCGTCAACCATTGATCTGGAGTGAAAACATTGGAACCGTCAGATCACAGTAAAGGAAAGGAGATGGTCAACTCCAACACTGACCACTCTGACGAAAAGAAGCCAAGAACAGGTAATTTTACCCAAAGGTAGAAGCCCCAAAGTCACAAATTGTCATTAACCATTGATCTGGAGTTAAATATCAGAACCGTAAGATCACAGTAAAGGGAAGGAGATGGTCAAATCCGACGTTGACTACTCCGGTGAAAAGAAGCCAAGAACATGTAAGTTCACCTGAAGGTTGGAGCCCTGAATTTCTGAAGTGAATGAGGGCCATCAGATCTGGACAATGCATGGTGATCGTTGGATAAGGATAGGAGGGTCCAATTGTGGTCAAATTTGGCACTAACCACTTTGGTGAAAAAGGGTTTAAAACATGTAATTTCACCCAAAGGTCAGAGCCTCAAAATTATGAAATGAATGAGGGTCGTTGGATTAAGAACTCAAGTGAAAAATAGACTGTCCAATAAAGAGTAATGATCCAAAGAATAAATACATATGACACATCAGGAGATCAATGTCAGCAAGACCACGTCAACAAGGACATGTGGCATAATCAGATCGTGACAAGTGTCAAGGTCCAATTGTCACTTTAGGTATACGTAAGTCACAAATATAGGTGACACGTGGTAGCCAATCAACTAGTTCCACATCAATAGTGACATCAGCAAGCTACGTCACTCTAGGAGTATGTCCTTCACTGATAAGCAGTTTCTCCTACCTGCAATTACACAAAGCGTCGGAGGGAAAAATCGTGAACTAATGTTGGTCGTCGATCTAATATCCTCCAGGTTCCCTCATGACCGTTAGATCAAGCGTTGTGGAAGGTTAACTAACAACAAGAGGTCATCATCATGTTATGACTTATTCGATAGCTAAACCTTCGGAGGGATTGAACTAATTCATAGTTCGAGTAGCTCGAAGTCTTGGAGTCACGAATAGCCGAATATTCGAAGAGAGGGAGCTCCTTTGTGCCTAAGCCCACGGTCCTAGCTCCTAGACATGTGAAATTTATTGAGCAGGGTAGTGTTGATAAGAACTCCAACGTAATTTTCTTTGGAAGAATTAAAAGATTGCAAAGGGAGGAGTCTCGAAGCATCGAAGGGTGAAGTTTCGAAGTGAACGAGAACCATCCATCTCAATGTGCAAATAAAACATGATCGTAAATATTAATAAGTGATTAAGAACTCATTTGGCTTAGTTCTTAGCTACCGCCTGTGGTCGTAAGGAATAGAGGTCCTGAAGTGTTTTTGTGCGAAATTTAACACACAAAATAAGAATTTGATCTCAGTCAAGAAGGAACATTGAACCAGATAAGGATCTGGACTTTGTCCTAATTTATCTTAAGTAATCCAATACTTGCAATGCATTAAAAAGATAATATCTAATCAACTTAATTTGAGAATGAAATAAAGAGGGATGGGATCAAGTTAAAATTAAATCGATCCATTTATGTGATCAATTTATGAAAATCCCTCTCACTAAATCAAAAAACTTTCATGATAATGTATGAATAAATAATGGAAGAAAAACAAACGTTATTCTTGCTAACTTAAATGAAGAGGTGCAATGGTCCAAACAAAGGGACACAATTCTTAGCTCTCACACCAGTTGGAAGACTATATAAGAAAGAAAGAATGGTGAAGAAGAGGTGTCTATGTAGTCAATATCAGAAGATCAAAATAGAAGTAGAGTCCAAGAAGAGGAACTGATGATACTAACAGAGTGCGGAAAACATATCTACTACTACCATCACATAATCATACTTCCTTTGTGTCATAGGTAGTCCCAAAATAAAATTCATTCTTACATCTTCCCATGGTATTTCAGGTACCGGAAATGGGATGTAAAGTCTTGTATTCCAACTTCTACCCTAATCTAATTGACAAACTCTACAACACCAAACAAATTTCGTGACATCTTTGTTGATGTTGGGCCAAAAGTGTCATTCTTTCACCAATGCTATCGTTTTTTCCATTCCACAATGTCCTCCTAAACCGCCACTATGTAACTCTCTAATGAGGTTCAACTGTATTGAACTCTGTCGAATACATAATTGTTGGTTCTTAAACAAGAAGCCTTGTTGAACTTGGTACTCTAAGAATGGTGTTCAGCCCATACTCCATGGTTCTTTTCATGCCTTCCAAGCCACTGCAAATTCGGAATCCTCTTCATACAACCCTTTCACAAATTCCAAACTTACCACTGCAACTGACATGTTATTTAGCAATACCGTCCTCTGACTCAATGCATCATAAACGTTGTTTGATTTCCTTGACCTGTGTTTCAAAACAAACATATAACTTTGCAAAAATTCTACCCATTTAGAATGTTTTTTATTCAATTTACCTTGGATATTAATGTACTACAATGCCTTGTGGTCAGTAAACAAAACAAACTCCTTTAGAAGTAAGCAATGCCACCACTTTTTCAAGGCTTGGATGATAGCATAAAATTATTGATCATAAACATAGTATTTCTTTCTCGCTTCATTCAAATTTTCACTTAAAAATGATATCGGTCTACCTTCTTGGCTCATAACTACTCCAATTGTTGTCCCACTTCCATCACAGTCTACTTGAAATACCTTATTGAAATCTAGAAGTGTCAATACTAGTTGTTTTGTCACCTTTTTTTTCAAATCTTCAAATGACTTTGTTGTTTTTGTTGTCCACTAAAATGTGCCTTTCTTCATGCATTCAGTAAGAGGCGCACAATTCTGATTGAAATTTAGAATGAACTTCCTATATAAACTCTCCATTCCATGGAAGTTATACACGTCAAAAGTGCATTTAGGTGTCTTCCAATCCAATATTTCTTTTACCTTCTCAGGATCCATCTTTAAACCTTCTTTGGAAACCACAAAACCCAAGAATACAAGCTCCTTTTGTAAAAATGTACACTTCTTCATATTTATTAGTGATGCCTTCTCTTTCAATCGTCGTAACACCTTCTTCACATACTTTAGACTTTCCTATTTGCTCCTGCTAAAAATTAGAATGTCATCTAAATATACGACAACAAATTTTCCCAAAAACGGTTTCAAAACTTCATTCATCAGCCTCGTGAACGTGCTAGGTGCATTAGTTAAACTAAAGGGCATAACTAACCACTAGAACAACCCATCTTTTGTCTTGAATGATGTCTTTCATTCATCATCTTCCCTTATCCATATCTGATGGTAACCACTCTTCAAATCAATCTTCGTGAAGTACTCAACGTCACTCAAACAGTCCATGAGATCACCCATTCTCAGTAAAGGAAACATGTACGTAATAGTAATTTTATTAATAGCCCATGAATATGTACACATATTCCACTCACCATTCCTTTTCGGTGTCAAAACTGTTGGTACTGCAAAAGGACTCAAACCTTCTCGAATTAACCCTTTGTCAAGTAACTCTTGTGCTTCTCTATTTACCTCTTCACTCTCTTCTGGAGTCATTCGGTAAAGTGATTTATTTGGAAAACTTGACCCTGGTATCAGGTCGATATGGTGTGATATGCTTCTCAATGGAGGTAATCCTGTTGGTAAATCATCTACTACAATTTCCTTAAATTATTTCAATAAGTGTTGAATCTCGACTGATATAAAATCCCTTTTTTTTTGCAGGTACTGATCAAGCCTTTAGAACCATGCTCTCGGGACTTGTTTAAGACCATACAGGGCCTTTTTTAGCTTGCACACATAGTCCTGATTTTCTGTTAACATGAATCCTTCTGGTTGCTCAACATAGACTTCTTCTTCAAGTGTTCCATTGAGGAATGTTGATTTGACATCCATCTAATAGATTTTGAAATTTCTGAAGCATGCAAATGCCAAGAACATTCTGATGGCCTCAAGTCTTGTTTCTGGAGCGAAAGTCTCTTCAAAATCAATACCTTATACTTGGGAATATCCTTTGAAAACTAATATGGCTTTGTTCTTTATATTCTCCCCATTTTCATTTAGTTTGTTCTTGAAGATCCACTTGGTTCTTACCACATTCTTGTCCTTGGGTCTTGGAACTAGTTCCCAAGTCTCATTCTTCTCTATTTGGTCTAGTTCTTCATTCATTGCTTTTATCCAATATTTAATTTTGCTAGATTCTTTAACCGACTTAGGTTCTATTAGGGATAACATTGTTTGTTCTAATTCAAAAGCGAGTTTCCTTCTTGTTTCCGCTCCTGCGTTTTTATCTTCAATAATCTGACTTTCAGGATGATTATTTTGAACTATTTTTTATGGATCTTTTGGTAAGGGTGTTTCTTCATTGTCTTCTTCATCAGTGTATGGTTCAATTTCTTGTGTTTCATTATCATTGTCTTTTTGTTGAGATTCTACATCATCATATTCTTGTTGAGATTTTGCATCATCATCTTCTTGTTGAGATTTTTTATCATTGTCTTGGGATATGCTCTTTTTTAGATCATCTATCTTTACATTGGCACTTTCCACTATATTTAGTAGTCTAAAATTATAAAATTTGTATTCTTTCTTATTAGATGAATACCCTAAAAATATTCCTTCGTCATATCTTGGATCAAAATTTCCTAAGTTATCTTCATCATTATTAATGTAACATTTACTTCCAAAAGTTCTAAAGTGTTTTACAGATGTTGGCCTCCCAAACCATAGTTCATAAGGGGTTTTGTCATGATTGGGTCTCAACTGAACTCTATTAAGTATGTGGACTGTTGTGTAGATTGCATCTCTCCAATATTTAGCATGGTTCTTGCGGCTTCTTGAAATGCTCTGGTTTTCCTTTTTACCACTCCATTCTGTTCAGGAGTCCTGGGAGCTGAAAAATGTCTTTTGATACCATGATTTTCACAGAATTGAATGAACTCTTTAGAGGTTAATTCTCCTCCATTGTCTGATCTCAGACATTTAATTTTGAGATCTATTTTATTATATACAAGGGCTTTGTATGTTTTAAACTTCTCAAAGGCTTCTGATTTTTCTTTTAGAAAGTATACCCAGGTCAATCTTGTGTAATCATCAACAATCAACATAAAATAATGTTCACCATAAGTGATTTTAGTTCTGGTAGGTCCACATAGATCTGCGTGAATAAGTTCTAATGGTTTTGTTGCGGAATGTTCTTTTGTTTTTAACCCAACTCTTGTTTTCTTTCCTATTTGACAATGTTTACAAATAGAATCTGAAGGCTTAATCACTTTTGGCAGAACTCTAACTGCCTCTTTCTCATTGGATTTGATCAAGTTGTAAAATCTTAAATGTCCCAACCTTCTATGCCATAGCCAAATTTCATATACTTGGCTTAAACAACTTTTTTCTTCATCATCTATATTAAGGATGTACACATTGCTAGATGTTCTTGGTGCAACTACCACTAGCTTTCCAGTGTCCTTTTTTCTGATCTCACATTTATGAGAATCAAAAGTAAGTATGTGACCATGATCACATGTTTTACTTAACGTAGGAGATTAGGTTTGATATTTTCTACCAGAAGTACATCTTCTTCTTTGGTTTCATTATTTCCTAAATTGACAGTGCCTTTCCCAGTATTTTGGCTGACATATTATCTCCAAAAGTCACTTTTCCTTTTTCTTTCTTGTTTAACTTGAGAAATTTGTTGTGATCTTCAGTCATGTGTTTGGAACATTCACTGTCTATATACCACTAACATCCTTGATTTCTC
>ML785004.1:480949-579596 GCA_009831015.1 Picea engelmannii
TGTGCCGCCGTCTGCGGAAAAAATGTTGAAAAATTGCAGATTTTAAAACTTCAATATCTTGACTTCCTGGACTCTGTTTTAGACAATTGTTTTTTTCAACTTGGGTGTTTTTCTGAGAGGAAATCAGATATACAACCTATTTCTGCAAATTTTGCACATAAGTATACCAAAATTTTCTAGAATGTTGCGGCCCTCTTTTTTCTTCTTCGAAAAAAAAATCTGTAAAAATAAAAAATATTTTCCCACAATGTCTGCCAAGGAAAGTGCTCTAATACCAGTTGTTAAGTACCTATACTAGATCTGCAAATATACTTCAATAATACCAATAATAAACCATAAACCATTCACCATAACATGAACACAAGATGTAGACAAAACCCTTAAGGTAGGGAAACACTGTACAATGGATCATATTATGGAAGGGATCCTCTCATGTTCACTTGTCTCTTCGAGGGGGCATCCTCCTATTGAGATACCGCTCCAAATACAATACT
This sequence comes from Picea engelmannii, assembly GCA_009831015.1. Classification (NCBI taxonomy): domain Eukaryota; kingdom Viridiplantae; phylum Streptophyta; class Pinopsida; order Pinales; family Pinaceae; genus Picea; species Picea engelmannii. Next base: position 481,444 of record ML785004.1, read on the forward strand.
CTCTTCATGTATCATTACATTGTTTGAAACCCTTTATATAGTGCTACCATCACCTAAGAACATCCTAGAGGAGGAATCTTCTAGAAGTAGAACCTTCTCAGAAGTCCTCTTATATTTATTATATCTAACTACCATAGTGGGCCTTATTTAATAATATAGTGGACCTAGTCCACCTTACATTGAATGACCTCCACTATTATCACTATGAGCCCTCTGGCCCCCCCCACTATCTCTCTATATACCTTACAAAAAATAACCTGCTCGTAGAATCTTTCGAGTTGTTTCCAACCCAGAAAAATGACCACCACATGCTCTAGTGTAGTAGTCATTAAGAACGAGTTTTGGTTCTTCATGAGTGAGGCACCGATAAAGGATTCAATCTACACCTTGATGATAGAGAGTGTCATCGAGTATGAGATATTTCTTTGCTTGATGGCGTATACGCTGACGCTCATCATGAGAAGTAGAGACAGGGCACTTCAAAGTCTGGAGATAAACTAGTATATCTCCATACCAGGGGTATGAAGATGAAATCAGAAAAAAGATCTCCTTTAATCGATGATTCTTCGGTCATAACATTACCTAACTTGATCGGAAGTTCCAAGATAAGTTCCGCAAAGACCAATGACTTTTTGGATTTTGCTGAAACAAAATCCAAGTCAAATTTCTGGAGGATAACTATCCATATATTGGTATTTCCGTCGATGACACATCGTGTCAACATGTATTGAAACTAATTCACAATGACAACGACGGTGGTCTTATGAAGCAGAATATTATGACAGAACCGTTGGAAAACATGCACTGTTGCCAATGCTAGCTTCTCAAGATGGGAGTAGTTGAGTTTTGGTCCAACCAGGCCTCAGATTAGGTAATAAATCACATGCTCTTCAAGAAGATAATCCTCTTGAACCAAGACTATATCGATGGTCAACTCTGCAGTGGCCAAATATAATAAGAAATATTTATTATAATTGGGAGGTCGGAGTATAGGGGCAGGCGCGAGGGCATGTTTCAATGCTTCAAAAGAGCATTGAGCGGCTTCATCCCAATGGAAAGGGACTCCTTTCTTCAGTAAACACATAAACACTTTAGTGATTTCGACATAGTTTGCGATAAAACACCAGAGAAAATTGGTTTTTCCCTGTAAACTCTGAAGCTGAGGGACTGTGCATGGGGGAGGCAATTGAACTATCACCTCAACCTTTAGAGGATATACCATCATCCCTATTGTTGAAACTATGAAACCTAGCAAACGACTCGACGTCACACAAAAACTACACTTGTTTGGATTCAAGTGAATCTGATAGTAGCGACATCGCACAAAGATAAGTCGGAGGTGTGCGGGATGATCAACTCTCTTACAAGATCATGATGCTAAATCACCGAGATAAGCCTCGACTATATGTCTCAGGTCATGGAAAGAAAAAGACATGGCCCATCGAAAAGTGGCTCCAACATTCTTCAGGACAAAAGGCATCTTCCGATAAGAAAATGTACCCCATGGATAGATAAAAGTTGTTTTATGTTGATCTTTTGGATTAATTTGTATTTGATTGTATCCCAAAAAACCATCAATGAAAGAAAATGCCTCACATCCTGCGCACTCATTGACAATCTGGTTAATGAATGGGGTGGGGAAATTATTTGGTATAGGTCTTATTCAAATCATGGAAGTCCATACATACATGAATTGTTCCTTGATTTTTGTTGACTAGAATGGGATTTGACACCCATTAAGTCAACTAAACAGGGTAGATGAAACCGGCTTTGAGTAGTTTCTCTACTTTAGCCTTAATAGTTGTTGCTTTCCGAGGATTGACTGGACGAAGCTTCTGCCGGACTGACTGGATGAAGCTTCTGCCAGACTGACTTGGCATCAGGATAAGTCATTATTTCATGTTCGATGATTCTTGGATCAATGCCTATCATTTCCTTGTAAGACCAGGAAAAAACGTCGCAGAATTCTTTAAATAAATATTTGTAGATTTGAATCTCCTCGAGGGATAAATCCGCTTTGACGAAGACATTCTCCATGATGCTAGGGGTTTTGGAGATGTTAATAGGTATCATTTTAGCGATTGTTTCCATATTCCCTCAGCATAAACTATGTTCATATCTAGAGGATTAATAGGACAATAAATATTTCCAGTCATAGTCAACACGAATTATCTTACCTCTATTCTTCTTAACTCTGGGAGGAAATAAGATCTATGATGGAGATTGTCCCAGGGTTTTTCTGGACTAGTCAATGCCTCTAAAATAACCTCGTTAGAGGGCAAGATCAAGTCTAAAGAATCGATAGTGGAAAGGGAATCTTGAGCCCAAATGGGCTCAAGAACTAGATCTAACTCTGGTGCGGGATTCAGACCGGGGTCGGCCGAAGCTTTCTAGACAATAAAGTACGCAACTTCTATCATGGACAAGGGAATGTACATGCTAGGATTCCCTATCCCTTCCATTGAAGCCAATGGGGAAGGAAGAGTCCATGGATCAATAAAGTAAGTCGTACGGAACAACGACACTTAAAAATTTTCAGCCTTAGGTTGGTCGGGGACAACTGATATCATCTTGACATCGCCAGAAGGAGGCGGGTAATCGAACGTACCCATCAAAGGTGGGCACAAACCAATCCCCACATTGACAACGCCGTGCTGTGGGTTATCAATCATCGGGACTGTGGATGCCCCCAATGAAGGGTCAAGCCTGGAGAAGGACAATTGATCAATGTTCATGATTTGGCCCTTGTGTGGAAACAACAAGACCCAAAAAACTGTGGCAACCACTACATGCATGGCATATGTCTAACTCCTTCCTAACAACAGGTTGTAGTCGAGAGGCGCATCAACCACTTCAACTTTGATGCACACGGTCTTCCCTCCTAACTGCATGGGGAAAGAAGGGATGATTCCATGTGGTCTGAAAGAATGACCGTCGAAAGCAGTAAGAAGAGTAGGCAACGGAGACAAAACGGGTTGGCCAATATCCTTCCAACACGCCATTGACATCAAGCATGTCGATGCACACTCATCAACCATCATGCGGAAAATGTTCTGAGTAAAATATTTCATGGGGTGAGCCACTACTATCTGAAACGCAACGTGGTATTGGAGACAAGGCTTCAATTCGGTCGTATCAAGCATGATCATTCCCAAATTACAAGTCTCAGCAGATCCTAAAGAAGCTAGTTAAGCCTTTCTCTATGAAGGCCAACTCTGGAGGACCTCCAAAGCAGACATCACACAAGTGGTTTGTGACAAATCCTCCACCACTGAGTAATTCTGGGCGGCCCTCGCGTTTGGATTATGTGAAGCTTTCTTGAACACCCCTTTTGGGATGCATGTCATTGTTTCTCCCATTATCTTCTCTATCTGGAGAGGAACAGATGTGTTTATGGCTTCTTTACCCTTCCCAAAAGTTTCAGGCATTCTGTAATCATGTTCCCTAGTCGCTATGTAGGCGTCACCTTTCATCATATACACATTCACGAACGAAGGATTACTAGAAGACGGAGAGGGTCCCTGAATACCCCCATCCGCGCTCGAAGAGGCTTGAGTTAAATTTTTCCCATGAGGAAACGGGTTCGTTAACACAACAGGATGTTGTTGCACTAGTAACTTTGGGCCTCTACAAGCCGAGGGCATAGGTGAGTCGGGTGGTATTTCGTGCAAAGGTTACATAGATACTTCGACTCTCTTTTCTTTGTGTTGTCCCCACCAAAATTGTTGGTGGGTTTGTTATCCCCCTTACCCTTTCGTTGTTTTTTCTTGCCTTCAGGATACTGGTTAGGCTTTGGGTTTGTCGATTGCACATTGTGTACATTCGACGCTGGAGTAGGGGGAGCAGTTGAACAAGAGGTTTGGCCGGTCGTTGTCTACTGTATTGACAATTGTTACAATTGATTTGACAACTGATCAATGGGATTCACTTGTGCTGAACCAACTATGCCATCGGCATGTGGTACAAAATTATGTCTGGTTTTGTCAAGGATAGACCATGGCGCATTTGGAAAAACTTTGTAAAGTAAACCAAAATGAAAGTATATCAGTTCAAGCTTTTGAGCTCTCATTATCACCTCTTCCTCGAAAAAGACCCCCGACGTTGTAACGTCCTTGGATAACTTGGGTACCAAAGATTTAAGGAACCACTCTAGAAAGAATGTTGGTGGAACTAATACTTTTATCAAACTCTTTCTACGCCACCATTCTTTGATGTGATCCGAGATATGGTCAGCCTTTGTTTGTTCAAAGTTGACCAGCAATTCAATGTCAACATCGTATCTCACAAGTAGTTGAAAATGGTTGAGAAAAATCATTGCCAATTCGCCAAAAGTAGAGTATCTTGAGCGGTCGAGATCGATGTACCATTTCATGGCACTCTCGATAAGAGTGCGTTGAAACAGACGCAACTGTACGGAGTCATCTTTGAGAGAGTTTGACGAGCACCATAGGTGAAACGTGGTCACATGATCACCTAGATCTTCATTAGGCTTACCCTTGAACTTCAGAATGTACGAGGGCAACTTGGTCGGCATGGGAGGCCAACACGGATCATGATAGATTAGGTTGTCTAACAATCTTGACAAGTCTAGAAAATGGAAATTCACTAGATATAGTAGTTTGGGTTGTTGAATATGTACAGGAGGAAAGGAACCTAGAATTTGGATGGCACCAGGATACCAGAAAAAGTTAGGTTGTTGACCAGGGTTCTGGTAAAAACCATGGTCTTGGCCAACATTCAAATACTACGCTTTTTGGGACGTCATCGGATGAATTCCGTAGTAGGATGTTGAGGGCTGGGAAGGGATTTATCCTGGCGTTGTGTTCCAAAGGTTCTGGAAAGGGTTTCCCCTTGTCGATTCGATGAGAATAGGTACTGAGCCTTGCCCAGGGTTTCATTGACCATGGAAGGGGTTTTCCCTGGCTGGCATCGCTGATGAGGGAACTAATCCTTGCCACAAATTCCAGATTCCTTGTGAGGAGGTGACTCATGTGTTTTCCTCCTGTGTAGGAATAGTACCCTGCACAAGATTTAGTAATCCAAAACCAGGGTTTCCCCCAACCGAGATGACAACTGACGAGAATGTGTTGTTTCCAAACGCGTCGAACAAAGAGAATGTCATCGAACCCATCGACGTGGTGTGGGAAGAAGGTCCTCAACTACTTGCTCTGAACAAGCCGTAGTTCATGTTTGGCCAGATGGACTATTGAGAATTATCGTCGTGCGAGGGGGACGAAGGAGGTATATGACCCCCACCATAAGGGAAAGCATTATAGGGGGCTGACGTGATCCCCACGGACCCTTGCAGAGGAATGTTTGAGCTCCCTGCCCCTAGACCTATGGTTTGTAGGGTGGAGTAAGTGAGGACCGAGTTCATATCAACGTCGGGCATCCCGTATGAAAACGGAGGACCCGTCGCACTCTATGTGATCGATGCAGTGATTGCCACCATAGACGGAATCGAACCGTTGCCCAAAGTAGAGGCGGTTGAGACCATAGTGGTTCGGACCTACGAAGGTGAGTTAGGAGGCGGAATGCCCCCAGTGGTTCCAGTCGTAGAGGGAGTGTGAGGACTCCCTGACGAAGTAGCAACATTTTCTTCCATCGCTTCTTGCAGGACTATTTGACACTCGTGATGTATTACCCTTGGGGGGACAACTTGTACCACGATAAGCACCAACAAGTCAGTGATCATAGGGTTATATAGACCAAGAGCTTCCGCTCCAAGGTTATAAATAGTTGGTTCCTACGGATACAAGTGTTCTCGTCTCGGAGTTGGCTCGAGCACAGTTTCTTGTGGCCCGGTCACCTCAAATGACCCTTGCTAGTCAAGTCTTTTCTATAACGGTGGTAGTGGTGGCTCCAAATTAACCGGTGGCAGGCCTATAATCCTTTGCGACTAGCGAGGCTCTTGATCTTCCACTCTGTGAGAAGATCAACGACACAGTAAGGATTTTTCTAACGTTGAAGACCAAGCACACACTAGAAAAGTTCCTATGAGACAAAGAAAGCAAACTACTAACTAGTTGGAAGAATAGTTACACTAACCAACATAAGAGCAACTTACCGATACAAGTGAAACTTGAACACAGAAGCACCCTCCAGGTATACTCTTCAAAGCGTGGCCTGATGTTTTCCCTAGGTACCAAAGTATCCCCCCATAGTCACTTGTAAGTTCCTAAAATAAAGGCAACTAGGTTGTCATCTCGTGAATAATCACCAGGTGGGTATAGTCGACAGTCGAGTGGACCGCAATGAGAAGGGTATCAAGCCTGAAACCTATAGAGGGTATAAAAAACAAGTGTTCTGGAAGATAGCTAAGGACCTCGAATGGATTCGAGATCCACAAAGCTTCGTGGAAGATGCGACCGACAGAATCCCAAGACAAGTCCTCTATATGTGTTCCCCATTATGCTTGGTCCAGCTTTGGAGGGGTTATCTCCGCTACCTTTCCACACGTGGCCTCATGTTTATCCCCTGTGTTAGAGGGGGGTCCCAGATAAATTTCACGTTTAATGGATTTTTTACACTCCCTAGCACTGACTCCAATGTTTGTTTTATAAGCCTTGAAGAGTTTCCTCTCCAACCTAAATCAAGGCTCTAGCCTAGACTAGTTGATGGACACTACAAACATAAAGTCTAGTAAATTTTAATTTAGCGTTAATTTTAAGTGGCTTGTTTTAAGTCAAGGAAGCGGTAATGAAACTAGTGGTGTGTTTTGAGACATGAAAGAGAAGAACATTAAATGAAACTGAAAGCAAAATTACTTCTTTTTTACAAATAAAGATTTGCAATTTTAACTCTTTAACCAACTTTTCGTAACTATTTTTTCTAAGATCTTTTAAAGGAAAAACCTAAAACAAGATTCCTCTCAACTATGAGCTACTTAATCTTCTAAGCATTTAGTAAAGAACTTAAAAATAATAACTCTTTCTCCTAACAAGAAAAATAATCAACCCAACTACTTAACCAAACAAAGAAATAAAAACTTTTTCTATTTTTTTTTTTGTTTATGCTTCAAATAAGAAACTTGAAAATAACTTTTTCTTTTTCTTTAAAGCAAGCAAAAGGGGAAAAAGTGAAGACAAGACAAGATCAAAAACTGACTTCTGGCCCACTGCGGATCGCAGGGAGTCACTGATGATACCAAACAGGCTGATCAAAAAAGACTCACAAACTTGTCTCAAACCCTTTCAAAGAAAACACAAGAAATCTTTAAAAGATAAGCAAGTTGATGTCAAACCCAGGCTAAAGACTATAACAAAAGAGACCCATACTAGATCAAGAAACCCCTGAGAAGTATGAATTCAATCAGGGAAGAGGTTGACAGACCCTTCTTAAGGAAAAAATTTCTTGACATAGGCACGCTACTGACACTTAAGAAGCTTGCGTATGTACGCGAGTTGTCTAAAGGTAAGGCGTGTATGTACATGTGCAGACCCACTACAGGCTGCGTACACCTCTATAAATTCTCAAAAAAAAGGAAAAATAATAGTCAGGCTGACAAGGAAGGGAGTATTGGTATGGAAAACCAAAATCCCTTGAAGACTTGACAACTTACAAAAACTCAAAAAAGGTAATCAAACCAATTAAACCCCCTAAAACCCTAGAGGTTTCCCTAGTATGGTCGCCAATTTTGCTATAGAGGGAAAACCCCCCTATGGGCTACACTAGGGTTCAACATGTAGGCAGATCTAACCGTCTAAAAGTCTCCTACTCTTTAGACTACCCAGAATATACCTCACATTCATACAAGAAATACAAAGTAAAAGGATCTGCTAACTCTACCTTAAACTCCGTGCCCGGTGTCAATCATTTCGCGTTCGATTGCTCTTCGACTACAAATCTCCTCCCAAGGCCGACCTACATTCATAAAAAGATAAACAAGAAACTACGAACATCTATCTCATATATGAATTAGTGGGTTAGATGTCAGTATAAAACATAAATCAAACATAAATATTGAACACATCATATTTCAGGACAAAAAATGTATTCATTTTATTGATATCACAAAGTTGACTTACAATGAGATCGATGACTACTCCGCGAACCTGGCCCGTGATCCTCGTCACCAAGATCCAACTGTGCTTCCCTGTATCTTTCTCCTCTCACACTTCTTCTAAGGAAATGGCATAGGCTTATGATGGAGGAAAAAGGGCTAGAATGGGAAATTATGATCTAAATCTCACAAAGTGGTTGCAATTCTTGGGGCAAGGAGGGGATGTGAAACGGACAAAGTTTCACTATTCTTATGCTTATCTTTGGAATGAGACCCCAACACCTCCTTTTATATGACAAAAGGATGGTTATTCGTTTGGGTGACGAGCTATAGGCGGTGGGACAGTTGGAAAACTACCCAATAGCCCATAATCTCAACGAATTCCTTGCAACTTTTTAATTTTTGTAATATTTGTGGGTATACGCGGGTTGTAATGGTGCAACTAGCGTACATACACGAGTTGTAATAGTGCAGTAAGCGTGTGTACGTGGGAAGTAGTGGAGCAGGGCGCTCACATCTTCAAAAATAGTGTTTTTAAGAAGAGTTGCTCAGTGATGGCTTGGCAAAAATAGCAAGTAAGAGGGCCTAATTTCAGGTTTGCATGTATGGTGCAATTTAGGGTTATAACAGTCTAAGATCTACCTTCCTTTTAAAAAACCCAACTGTTCACCCGAAAGTATCCTCGAGAGTATGGGCTTGATCCTATTTGCAATAATTTTTGTGATTAGTTTGTAGCATAGGTTGCATAATGCAATCGTTCTGTAGTCTCCAAAAGTAGTTGGATAGTTTTCTTTGCGAATAAGTGTCAGGAAGGTCGAGTTCAGTGTGCCAATTACTCTTCCTCTAAGTCTAGAGTCTTCCACAAGATCCAACTGTTCGGCCCTTACTAAATTAAAGAAATGTAGAAAAAAATCTACAGTCCAGTCGTCGAGGCCTAGACTTTTATCTTTGTTGAAAGATTTTAGAACCTCCAATACCTCATGTAGGGTGTAGGGACTTTCCAAATAGTTTGAGTCTTCCACTGTGACCAATCATGAAAAAATCTTGACAACTGTGTTGGTTAGCATTAGCATAAGCATAATTCTTCATAAATTGTGTATGCATAACCATCTTCATGTACTTACATGTGAATTAGTTTAAAAATATAAAACTCTTGTATCCTTGTGAATTAGTTTAAAAGTATAAAACTCTTATATCCTTGATATTTGATGTCCAAGATTTTCTTGTTTTATGGGGTGTCCATGGGTTAATTTTTGTTAATGGATATTTTTTTACTTTTAAAAATAAATATATTCACCAATATATTATTTTCATTTAAATTTAAATTTGTCTATATTTTATATAAAATGTATTTATATTAATAATATTAATTAAAATTTATAAATTTAGATAATAAATTATATATATTTTATTAAATATTCATATATGATTTTTCCAATCCAAAATAATTACGTAAAATATTATACTTCAATACAATATTTATATGTTTTAAAAATACCTTGTGTTGAAATTAATATTTCTATCTCATTGATTGTTATATGTTTATGTTGTAATAAAGTTTTTAGCTTTTATGAAATAAAAAATATAATTAATGTTCAATATACTTTGAAAATTATTAAGACATGTATGACACTTACAAAATGAGTGAGTTAAAAAGTGGATTAATTTAATTTTTTAAATTATTATTATTATTATTAGATGAGGCAAAGTTTCACTATATACTCATTTTTTTAAATTATGATGATACAGGTTTTTTTAAAATGGGTTAGAACTATAACTCTCATGGGCAAAGTTTTATGGTCAAAATTCCCATAAATCAAGTGAAATTCTAATTTCCAATAAAACTTCTACCAAATTAAGGAAAAATTTCAATAAAAAAAATATTAAATTTATCCACTTTTTAATTTACTCTATGTTAAACTGGACAAACTTAAACACAAAATGTCACATTATCTTATTTGGAAGATATTATCCTAATAACTTCACTTTTAATTTTTATTTAATTTTTTATTTTATAATACAAACTGATTCGATCAATCAATTTTAATGGACATTAATCATCATTATCATCAATAAAAAATTTAATTATAATATTTAAATTTTAATTAAAAAAAATAACGTTAAAAGCCATCATACATACTTACCACTGTTAAAAAGTTTTGTAAATGATTTTAACAAGACACTGTTAAAAAGTTTTGTAAATGATTTTAACAAGACACGTGATGATATTCAATTTGAACTTCATATAAACAAAGTCAAAACTTCGACATATAACTTTCAAAATGGAAATGGGATTACAATAGTAAGAAACACTCTTTAAAACATCAAACATCATTTCCCTTTGACATTTTATTATTCACGTGCCCATGAACTTGACACCAAGTAAGCTTCAAATGCATTGCAATTTGATTAAATAAATGAAACTTCAGACTATTATGAACTTGCTGAAAACTATTATGTCAAATGAGAATGTTAAATTAATTTTTTCCCTTAAATTTACTTATGTGATATTGATATCACTATTATTATACAACATTTTATATCTTGTGAATACCCAATCCAAAATCTCTTAGTTGTAGAAAAATACATAAAATTTGACCTCGCATAAAAGCGGGTGATATTGATTTCATCATTTTCATTTTATATTATAGTTAGTATTTAGCACTTTTATGGAGAAGTAGTGATACCAAGTCACACCATATTCGTATAATCTTTCATAGTATTATTTAGATTTTTTTAAAACATAATAAAGTATTATATATATATATATATATATATATATATATATATATATATATTTTATGGTAGTTAATATTTATTTGATGATGATGATGGTTAACGTTTACTGAAATTAAAGTTGGTTTATGATCTTAAGAAATGTAAGAAAATTACTTGGTTTACTTTAGAATTCTATTTGTGTACTTGAAAATCTTTAAGAGAAGTGTTCTTAAATCACTGTAGTTTTGATGAGTTAAAAGGTTAGGAAGGTTGGTATTGTAACAAATATTTTGAAATTAAGATATAATGCAAGTATATGTAGGATATTCTAAGAGAAAGTTCTCTTCATCTTCAACCCTCTTAGTGTCACAAAGATGCTAAATTCATTCAACCCACGATGTTTTAGGAATTGTTCAATGCCCTATTTCACTATGGAGCTCTTGAGAGTTTGTTCTTATTTTAGCAATGTCGATTTTCTTCTTTACACTAGTTAAAATAGAGAGATACTTTTGATCTTGTAGATTAGGGTTGATCACCTCCTTATAGTATCTTAATTTTCTTTTATCCTCTAATTATTTATCACACCGCAATTTCTACTTAAATTTAGATCTAATAATGTTTAAATATTATTGTCATTCTATAGAGTGTCATCTTCCTTTATTCTCCAATGATTTAGCCAAGACTTGACATCTTTATGTCAATCCCTCTTGAGTCACAAGTGCTTTTGACTGGAGTTTGAAGCAATTTTAGCAAGTCTCTCATCTTCCATGTTTTTTATATTGTTTTGGTACATTAGGTACCTAGCCATAGCCGTGCTCTCAATGGGAGAAAGACTTACTTCTATGAGAAGGATAAATAGGGTGTATTGCCTTTGATTTTAAGATTATAAATTATAAAACACCTTTGGATTTAATCTATCTTTCTTCAAGATTCACTAGAGATGATGTAGTCCCAAACTTCATAACCATATAAGATAACAAGAGTGACGAGAATCTCAAAGAAGAGTTTCTTCTTATCCCATAGCCAAAGGTCTATCGACTTAGAACTGTTTTCAAGTCCATAATAAGCTTTCCACCCTCCATTATTTATCATTTTCTCAATGCTATAGTTCCAATTGAGCTTGTTATGAAGATCGATTATGAGATATTTGTATGAAGTCACTTCCTCCAAGCTGTTATTTTCATACATGAAATTAGTGTAAGTGATATTTTTGGATTTAATTATCATAACCTTTTTTGTTTCAGTCTTAATAGTCATACTTGTATTAGAGCATAAATCCTTGGGAATTTTTAGTTGAATGTCAAGATCATAGAGACTCCTAACCATAAGAAGAATATCATCAGTGTAAAGAAAAAGGATGATGACTATACCAACTAGAGTCAAGATGACACAACCTACTTCTTTCAAATAACCCTATGAATTGTCAATGCATATGCAAAAAAGGGTAGGGGATAGGGGATGACCTCTCTTAACTTCTATATTACAATTAATTTCTTCTAACTAGAACTAAGTGTTCCTAAAATTAGAAATAACGTTATCATACAACCTTATCGCAACATCTCTCAACTTGAAAGGGGATTTTAGCTCTTCTAATCTATTCCAAAGATTAGTCATGGGCACTGTGTCAAAATGTTTTGTAAAGTCAACGAAACAACACATTATATTAGTTTTATTATTGTGACACTACCCTAAAATGACCCTAAGCGTAAAAAAGGTGGTCCACAATAGAATGTAAGATCCTAAATCCAACCTGGACTTTAGCTCTTTTTCCATGGATTTATATCCATGTATTGATCTTGTTTTCCAAAATAATTCCATATAACTTGGCTAAAACTGGGTTAATCATAACGGTCCTATAATTAGAGAGATTGTTTTTATCCCCACATTTAAAAAAAGGTACATTAAGGCTTTGAGTCCAGGGTTTATGGAAGCCTTGCTTGACTACTAAATTGAGGAGCTTGTGAATGTGAAGGATGCAGATAAGCAATACAATTTTTAATATTTACGTTTGGTAGCCTTCAATGTCCTTAGATTTCCCTTTTGCGAGCTTCTTATCCCTAAAATTTATGTCTTATATAGAAAAAAACTTCTTCCTCCGTAGAAAGGGTTTGAATGTTTTCCATGACTTCAAGGGATCTGTAGAGATTTTTAAGGTACACGAATTCTAGTCTCTCAAGTGATTTCTTCCTCTTCTAATCTATTCTAAAGGTTAGTCTTGGGCACTGTGTCAAAATGTTTTGTAAAGTCAACGAAACAACAAAAGATATTAGTTTTATTATTGTGACACTACTCCAAAATGACCCTAAGCATAAAAAGGTGGTCCACAATAGAATGTAAGATCCTAAATCCAACCTATACTTTAGCTATTTTTCCATGGATTTATAGCCATGTATTGATCTTGTTTTCCAAAATAATTCCATATAACTTGGCTAAAACTGGGTTAATCATAACGGTCCTATAATTAGAGGGATTATTTTTATCCCCACTTTTAAAAATAGGTACAATGAGGCTTTGAGTCTAGGGTTTAGGGAAGCCTTTCTTGACTACTAAATTGAGGAGCTTGTGAATGTGAGGGATGAGGATAAGCCATACAATTTTTAATATTTATGTTTGGTAGCCTTCAATGTCCTTATCTTTCCCTTTTGCGAGCTTCTTAACCCTAAAATTTATGTCTTATATAGAAAAAAACTTCTTCCTCTGTAGAAAGGGTTTGAATGTTTTCCATGACTTCAAGGGATCTGTAGAGATTTTTAAGGTACATGAATTCTAGTCCCTCAAGTGAACCATATTGTTTTCTTTAGTTTTACAAGTCAAAATATTCCTCTAGAATTTCTTAGGATCTAGCTTAGATAAGTGCAAAAACTTCTCTTGCTTTCTATTTATATAATACTTTTTTTTCTTCTTTTAATTAGGGCTTTGTACCTATTTATCTTGTCAAATTTTAAGGATTCATTAGAAGCATCCCTAATGGTTTTTTCTAGCAATCTTACACTCTTTATAATATCAAGGGTTGGTTGCTCTATTTTCATTTAAAGAAAACACCTCTATAGAGAACTTGCTAATGGAAGTAGAGAGGATATTGTCCTTATTTGATAGGATATTTAATTCATTATTTAAATCCTTTAAAAAATCATCTCTATACTATTGAAGATCAAGTGCATTTGGTTATCATAATTCTCTTCAATGGGGATTTTATGCATGATAACGTTTAGAGTTAGGGTTAAAGGTCTATGATCATAGTCAGGCTCATGGTCATCAACTTTTGTGCATGAAAACATTTAGAGTCATGGTTAAAGATCTATGATCATAGTTAGACTAATGGTCATCTAAGATGTCAAAATTTACCATTTGGTTTTATACAATGATATTAGATATCACATAATCTATGCCACTACCACCAAACCCATGAATACAAGTAATTCAATTGGTTTTCGGCTACTTCATTAGACCATTGCAATTTATTAGATCTTGATAACTGTAGAGATTTATTAGCTAAGTACCAAACAAATTCTCAACCAAGTCTTTAGAGTTTATTTTGTATTTGGTAGCTAAAACAAGGTTTTCATATAGCCATAGAGGATTAGGGTTGTGATCATTGTTTAAAGTAATAGTTTGATTAGTTGTTGTTCTAGCGTCAAAGTCTCCTAGCAAGAGAATAATGCCTTCATTTCTTTGACTGTAAATATATTTTTCTAAGCCATTGTAAGGAAATTTTTTATCTAGGTTGTTTTTTTTATAAAATGTAGAATTGATACGCATGAAATTACATATTTCAATATAAATATTCTTAGCATTAATATCTAAAATATCCATCCACATGTACTGATTGAAAAGGTTTTTCTTGTGAAGTCTAATGTGAGGAAAAATGTTCCTTTTTATGTACAAGCTATGCCTCCAATCCCTTAGTGGTCGGATCTCTTGTTCATACAAACTGCAAGACAAATTCTTCTATGTTAGGGACCTTATATTCTTCATGATTCCAATTTTTAGTCCTTGATTTTGTTTTTGATTGTTCAACTTCTCTTTATTCCTACATCATTTCAAACTTTGATTTTCTCCCACTACATATTTTTTAAAGTGTGCTTGAGTTATCCTTTCTGAACATTTTATTGCATGCATTAGTGTGATTAAAGTTAGAATAAGACATTTAGAATCTTTCCATTCAGGTACAAGTCCATTTTCTCATTTAAAATTTGAAATTATGCAAAGGGAAAAATGCGCTACATGAATATTGTTATTCTTGTAGCGCCAAAAGTAATCATTGTTCCAAATGCGCAAACTCCCTATATTGTGTCAGCAAATGTCCGAGATCATTTCTTAAAAGCCAATATAATTTATGATTATGATCGGGTTGTGTTTTCAGTTTTGATCCTTATTCAAAGGGATCGGATTTGTACTCAATAAGTCCGATATCAATTCACAGGTTTCCTGTTATGATTCATAACATACGATACATGAGTCCTTCATTATATCTTTGTATTAGTTTATACATGTTTTGCATGAAATAGAAATCTTACACAACTTTCATATTTCCAAAGGTTCAAAATAATTAGATCTGAACCCTAAGAATTCACAGATCTACAGGGATTAAAATCAGTATCATGGTCCCTAAGAAAAGTGGAAAAATCACTTAATCTTGAAGAGCAGGGATCCAAGCCTAAAGCCACACTAGAACATAAATAAAAAAATGACGTGAAGAGGGTTCCTAAAGCTTATGTTTCAGCAAAAGAAACTTCCCATGTATCTATAATAACCAAATCCAGCAAAAGGAAGTTGCAGTCACAACAGGAGACTGAAGAATTATGGGAAAATTCCCCTATAGTCAATGTGACCAGAATGCAGAGAAAGAAGTCAAAAGCAGAGTCAGAGATGGAATTTCAAATTTAGAATAAATCTCCTGGTCCAAAAGATGATCCTAAAGACAATAAAGGAATCCATCTCATAGGGTATAATAAGTAGCAACTCAGACCATCAAAACAAAAACAAAAGGAACCAGTTGCAGGTGATAAAGCTAAGAATGTGAACAAAGAAAGAAAAGGTAAAACAATGGTAAATTGTCCTAGTAGGTCTAAGATTAGGGAAACAAATAAATTTAGACTAAATTCAAAAGCCCTTTTCAATCCTTCTCTTAAGGAGGAAAATTTGATTGAGGAAAACACAACAGAAAGAAGAAAGACATAAATCAAATACATAAAATACTCAGTTTTTCTTGTTTTAGTCCTTATCTTAAAGAACAGTTTTTGAAACGATGGAGATGAATTCTTTGAAACAAAAAGAGGTTTTTGTTGGGAACGAGCCCCTTCAAAAAAACCTCTCTCTAGTTTTACACAACTATCATATTTTAAGAGTTTCAAATATATCTTTGAGGCCTATTTTTCAGAGATTTCACAATAAATGATTTCCTGTTTTAGTGACCCATTTTTGGCGAGGTTTCAAAGCAGCTAGAGATGAAGTTTTGGAAACAAAAATATATGTTTTTTGGGAACGAGCCCCTTCAAAAAAACCTCTCTCGGGTTTTACACAACTATCACATTTTGGGAGATACAAAGAGATTTTTGGATCCTATTTTTTAGGAATTTGCCAGATTTATTTTCCTAAAATAACTCATAAACAAAAGTTGATGAGCCACCGCATCAATTCGACTTGGAGATCAGATATTATCTCCTCCTTGATTATTTGAAACCATAAAATAAATATGGATGAGGAGGTTTTTAAACCCATTTATTTTAGATCTTGATAATTATGTACTTTTTCTATATAAACTCTGTAGAAGGAGAACTTAGGAGGGGGGGAAGTGGTGATATATTTGAAAAAAACTCTATTTATGATTGTAAATACTAAGACTTATTACATTTTGTAATAAATGGAAAATGTTATCTGATGGTTAGAATCCTCTTCTTGTCTTTATTCTTCATTTTCTTACTTGAATGCATATTTATCTTTTGCGAAGCATTTGATATATCTTGTTCATGATTTAATCCAGTGAAGATTTTGTTGATTTCTTGTTCATAACCTGATTTTTGTTTAAGTACATGTTCTTGTTCTTGAATGATATTTAGGATCAAGGATTTGCTATGTGAGTGGACAGATTGGAAACTTACATATTTCTGTCTTTCATGTTATAATCTGCTATCTAATTCATTAGGTTGATTACCATTTACGAAGCAAGTGTGATATGAATTTGTTCTTGTTATGTGAGATTAGTATTGTTATTTTATCCACTGCTTAACCTTCAAACCAATTTCAAAACCCAATACTCAATATTTATCCATAAAATCTACTGCAATAGTTTGATGATGCCCTAGCTTTCCCTTTAGCAGTCAAGTGCAACTTTAGAAACTAACACTAACTTTCAATAAGCAATATAATATCAATTTCACACGGATCCAACTTAACATAGACCCTTTTCTCCATGGAAAGACATGATAGTTCCAATAGAGGATTAAGAGTGTTCCAAATTCCTATTTATTATGTTTTTGGTTTCTATCCATAACAATATATTTTGTATTTCTAATTATTTCTCATTTTCCTTCCTCCCTTACTTCTTTTCCCTTTTGAAATTCCTTCCTTCATTCAACTTGGTCTTCTAGAACGAGATCTTCATTAATAAATATTATTGACCCTTAAAACTCCTAGATTTATTGACTATGCCATATTTATGGTCATTAGAGATTACTTTCACATGAATTAACCTATCTTTATGCTCAATTATTTTGCATATCCTCTTCTCTTCTATGAGATAAGTTGTTTCAATTTGTAATTTATTTTTTAATTCTTCCTTGACCAGTGCTAGTGTGTCCTCATATATCTTCTCTTTTAAATGAAAATTTATGAGGTTTAAGGCTCATTTGTTATGCTCTTGGTCTAACTCTATAATCTTATTCATTTTCTCTTTGTTGAGTTTGATATCCAATTTACCTTCCAAACTAGCTAGGGCCAAATTGTTATTTAGCTTTCTTCTAGCTCTTTAATCTTGTTCCTTAAATTAAGATTTTCTAGATTAAGGACCTCTCCTTGTTGGGTTTCTTTTTCTTGGATTTGTTTTTCCATTTCTTGTAATCTAATCTCCATTTTTTGCAACCTAGTCTCCAACTCTAATATTTTATTGTCTATTTTTTTTAATGTTGTTTTCAAATGATTTAAATTTATTAGCAAACATTACCTTTAACTCTGTTTGAAGTTTGGATTCTCTCTCTTCTCTACCTTTATCTAATGATTCTATATATTCACAAAGGCTATATAGGGTTATTTTGCTAGGTCTCCCCTTGAGAGGTTTTGGTTAGAGAGGAAATAAATTATAAACAAGAGTAGGAGAAGGAATTTGTGCACCTAATTAAGTCAAAACCGTAGATTAAGATTGTATATAATGAAAATGCCTCAATGAATATGGCCCCTGAAAATTGGAGGATTAGTTCAAACTTGTATATCAGGGTTGTAGATGTATGTTTCATTGAAAATGTCTCCATGAAAATGCTACATGAAAATGGCACTTGAAAATGACCTTCTTAGAAAAAATGGCCCATTAAAAAAACATTTCTTTTATTCAAAAGTAGTGATATAATATTATTATTTTAACAATTAACAATTAATTATTTCATTAAAAAATTATGGTATCATTTTTATATTTTTAAAATTAAACAATTTCAATATTGTTTAAAATTTAAAAGGTGCATATGTTTGGTTTTAGCTCTTTGTTTATAAGATGGGTGGAAACACGTGTTTTCACTCCATGGATCATCCCTCTCTTAAATGGAAGATCTACTACATTTTTTCATATTAGTAGAGGGCTAAGGCAAGGTTGTCCTCCTTAACCATTGCTTTAAGTAATAATGGAAGAAGCTATGAACAGGAAACTTGAAAAAGAGAGACTAAATGGTAATATGTCGGGTATCAAAAGTTTTAGGGGGTAAAGAGTATCAATCATTCCTAGTTCGCTAATGGTACTATTCTAATTGGGGGAGCCTATATATCTTTTTTTCACAAGAACTGGGGAAATTTCATTAATAAAGGATGCATATGGAAACAAAGAAAGAGTACAAAATTTCAAGAAAACCCAGGAACAAGTGCTCCAGTATTGTAGTCTGGGTACAAAAACATATTTCAGACTTAAAAACAATATTTCAGACTTAAAAACTACCAGTTTTAATAGAGCTACATATAGTTTCACTAAATATATCTTATAATAAACCCCTAGTACGAGAACACAAAAACAAAGCATATAACTACTTGAAAACTTGGGTGAATCCTGACTGCTTGATGTTGAATCCATGAATTCTAGAGGTGGGGTGTTTAAGTCTAAGAGAGGATGAATGTTCCATGGTGACGAGGATCCATATGAATTTTATGTTGATATTTCAAACTTAAAAACTACCAGTTTTAACAAAGCTACATATAATTTCACTGAATATATCCTATAATAAACCCCTAATACGAGAACACAAAAATAGAGCATCTAACTAAGAAAACTTGGGTGAATCATGACCGCTTGATGTTGAATCCATGAATTTTGGAGGTTGGGTGTTTAAGTCTAGCAGAGGATGAATGCTCCATGGTGATGAGGATCCATCTCAATTTTCTATTGCTATCCTAGGTGGCGAGTTGATGTTAGGATGGAGGTGAATCACCTCAATCTGTGACCTCAAATCCACAGATTCATCTTAAAACTATTGGTTTTCCTATGTTGCAAGATGAATTCCAGAACAATAAGAAATTTTGAAGATAAACCATTGACCCGTATTTGTAACATCTGGACTGTGGAGAGTAATTCTCTCATTTCCTCCTCCATATTTTCTTGTTGTCTTCTCATTCTTCCAGAAACACCCTGCTACTTTTTTTTCAGATATGGAAGCAGAAAGTAGATCGAGTGCACAAATTGCAGTAAAGAAGGAAGATGGGATTACTGTAGCGATTGTATCTAAGCCCAAAGAAGAAGAATGAAATAAAAGAGGGTGCACAAAGGATAAACAACTCACAAAACATTGAACCCACCTTCTTTCATGACTACCAATATTGTAATTTCTTTTCATAATGAGGATGGGATGGCCACACGAGTTACTGATATGAAGCTGAGATGAGCCAAGGAAAACGAGGGCAACCAAGGGAAGCCAATATACAACTTTCTATGCAACATTGAATGTTGCGGCACGTGGAATATAGGTCGCAGCAAAATTGAATGTTGTGACAGGTGGATTATAGGCCATCATATATGAAAGTGAAGTCACGATTCTCTAGGATGATGCTTTCACTAGATATATTGATGAGTTGAGAAGCCACTAGGAGTTATCATGAGCCTTGTAATTTGATTAAGGTGTGACAGGGAGGGATCTCCCACATGGTTACAAAGGTTGGTGATAGTTCCCTTTATAAGAACTCACATGCATTGAAGAGAGATGTACACATGGATGCAACACATGGGGACTGCTTAAGATGGATTATAGCACTAACTCGAGTGTGATAATTTCTTAAGCGTCCCATCTCTTTGGCCAAATAAGTGGTTGAATACCAGGTTTGCTTGATAATCTGCTTCTTGGTTGTTTTTCCTTAATATGTGTAATGGATCCACACATTGAAAATATTTTTTCTTTGTTGTTTTTCTTGAGTATGTGTAATGGCTCCACACATTGAAAAGATTGAATTTCAAAATAAATTGAGTATGTGTCATGTCTCCACACATTGAAAAGATTTAATTTCAAAATGAATTCTCTGAAAGATAGCTCAAAAGATTGAATTTCAAAATGAATTCTCTGAAATATAGCTCCAAGGTGCCTGTTAAAGGGGAATATTCTAGGTGTCTGTCAAAGGGGAATATTCGAGGTGTCTGTCAAAGGGGAAGGATTTTAGCCTCATTTGTTTTATTGTGATTTTATAGTCTCTTATGATTGTTAAAGATTGGATGTCACAAAACTTTGCCAGCTGTAATCCCTGGTAGAGAGCATATGCCTCTCATTGATTATTGGTAGCATGCCAAATATTCCAAGAGTATATGAGCTCAATTTTTCCTCAAGGTTCTCCTTCCACCCCAATTGGGAGATCCTATATCATTATAGCGAATAGATTTAAATTGGCCTTGGAGATCTTCGTTAGTTCCTCTGGTGGCTTGATCAATAAGCGTAAGAGTCAAATCGTGGGGTAGAATGTAAGCACACAATTACTTCATCAAATTTCTCAAATTATGAAATTTCCATTTCAAGAGAAATTTGGAACTCATTTAAATATATTGGCATGCCTTTGTCAATAAAAAATCCATTGGCCCAATCTTGGAAAAGTTTCCTGGATAAAATAAAAGGAAACTTATAGTAGTGGGGTGCAAAATGGCTTAACCTCTCAAGCTGAATAGTTCTAATTAAATATGTCCTTTTTTCCCTTTCTATCTATCAGCGCTCAACATTGTTAGGATATTTAGACACTTAGGAGTTAGTTAAGATCTACTTGGTATAATGTGTCTTTAGGTAAAAGTGTGTTTCTTTAGTATGCATTAGTATGCATTTGTAGTTAGGAATTCTGATGGTCACGATATGTTCCCGACATAGAGTGATCTGACAGTTCATATTCTCCTCGATCTTAACGTGTACATTGATTTGGGGCTTAACACCCAATTGGTCCATGATATCTATTTAAATATCATGGAGGTTCATTTGCCGATGATCGATTGTGAGAAACTCTCTTATAAAATCTCTTTGTAATATTTTTCTTTTGCATTAATAAACTACTCCAAGTGGTCGCATTGGCTGGGGATGTGGATGTTTCCTGTAGGGGTTTTACCACGTCAAAACATTGACGTGTTGATATTTTATCTGACTGTGTGAGTGGTTACTGAAGGTTTTCGTCCTCTGTTTGAATACCTATGTTGTCGAACATGGTATTAGAGCCTGTTTGAAGACCCTCTCCCGTTGCAAGTCAAGATCGTGAAGTTGAGTTGCCTCATATCTGGTTTCTACCATTTCCATACATTTTTTAGCTGAGAGGACTATTTCATTTCATCTGGAGCGCTCGTTTCAATCAGGAACATTTTTTGTTTCACTCAAAAAGGTTTTCATTTGCCCAAGATACGACCATTTCAATCAGATGTGAAGGTATAAATCCTCAATATGCCCTTTTAAAATTTTTGCAGAGTATTATTTTGGTTTTATATTGTTTTTTTCTTAGTTTCTACTCTTTTATATCTGTGTATGTTATTTTCCCCATTCCCTATGTGATATTGGCAAATCGGAAACATATAGGAAAAGGTGCATCTTCCAGGTAAGCTAACCGAAATCTAACCCTTGTTGTCATCGATAAACACATTTTTTCCTTGTGTGAAAAGTGTTTTTTATGGGAACGCTCTTCAAGGTCGTCTTTAACAAACACAATAACAACAATCCTCCTAAACTATACAATATGTTTTTCTAGCTCACTTGGTTAAAAGTTTCCTTATTAAGTAAGAGATATTTTGTTCAAGTCTCTTTTTTGTTACTTTTTTTTGAAAAAGTCCATGCATCCATTGTAAAGTGTATTTCACTTCAAGTATAAAAGTGAATCACTATAAGTAGCTTCAATGTTTTATTTTAAAGTTATTTATTTTGCATGCAACTTTATTTTATAAAGTACCTTCATTGTAAAAGTGATCCCCACTTATGTTTATAAAAGTGGGTCACTTCATAAAGCAATTTATCTGTAAAAGTGAAGGTATAACTTTCACATCGAAAGTCCTTTTTTAGTGATGTTTTTTTTCAAACCACCTAATTTTTCGAGATCTTTCCATCCATATCATCGGTTTTAGTTTTCAAATCCACATTATCTACATATTTAATATGGATTCTTCCAGTGATGTTTTGCTTACCAGCACCAACTACTTCTAATGGAAATCCCATATGGTGGATTTGTTACGAAGTAAAGGCCTGTACCAGATTACCTTGGGAAAGGAAAGAGAACCCAATGATGATGAAAATAAAGTCAAATGGGATAATAGGAATGATGAAGAACATGGGCTGATCGGAATGTCCATATCTCTTGATTTAAGGTTCCACCTTCAAGAAATTGATGACACCAATTAAGCTTGGGAAAATCTTGAATCTGTGTTTGGTAAACACAATATTATTCAAGCACATCAGTTAGAAAATCCGTTATTGACTTTAAGTCCAATTGATTTTTCTTGCATTGATGAGTATCTATCTAATTTTAAAACACTTATAATTTTATGTGAAGAGTGTATCATAAAGCTGGAGGAAGAGCGTTGCATCTATATTAGTCTTTCTAATTTAGTTCTACAACAAAACCCCTCTATAATGGGTCTAAGGTAAAGGCACAATGATAACTCCCTTAAAATATTGATCTACCCTTAATCCACCCCAAAACTATCTAAAGAAAGTGACGAGAGAGAACGAAAGAGAGTTAATGAGTGCACCTTTAGTCCCTGCAGTCGGTGTAGACCTATTTCTCTTGTTTACACCTCCTAAATCACATATCTCCTCCCAAAGTTGACCCGAAAAAGGTTAGGAATACACTGCAAAAGCATATGAAATCTCTAATGATCACTTTAAAATTATATACACATATATAAATGCTCAAACTAACAAAAGCATGTAAATATAGGGTCTTGGGACAAGGATGAATTATTTTATTCAATTTCAAGATAAAAATGATTACAACCTTGGCTGGAAACCACTCCACAAACCAAGTATGGGCTCCTCTATCATGGCCCCAAGTGCATCAATCCCACACTATCTTCTCGCAACCAACATATCACCAAGGGAAGGAGGAATGGTTGCATAAAGAGAAACGCTAGAGGGGAAGGATGAGGCTAAAACTTAGAATGGGATGCAAATCTTTGGCTAAGATAGGGAAGGGATTTTGGCAGAGTTTTCTTATTCTCTTTCTCATGTTCATAAATAACTCCCCAATACCTCTTTTTATATGAGAAAAAGATGGTTATTCGATTTGAGGATGGAATACAAGGGGTAAAATGGTTAGGAAACCCTCCATAGCTCGTAAACTCCACCGAATTCTATGGAATTTTATATTTTTTGCAACTTTTGGAGGTAAATGCGGGCTAACTAGCATGTAGCATGTGTGTGTACATGGGCTAACTAACATGCAACACGTGTGTGTACGTGGGTTGTTAGTGTAGCAAGACGCGTACACTATCCAAAATATGGTTTTTTAAAATGAAGCCTCATCAGTATTTTGGCAAAGTATGCAAATGGAAGGGCCAATGTCTTGTATGCACAGATAAGGAGTTTTTGGAATATAACATATGCCCTCTAATGTGTGATGTCAGAAGAGAAAATGATGGTTGAAATACATTACAATATCTTTACACAGTGGGGAGGAACAGAGTTGAGTGAGCTCGAGACGAGTGTTCGTGAATGTGCCATCTACAAAATAATGATAATCTCTCGGAGGTGGGCATACCCATGCTCAAGATTAACTAAGCATGGCTTCCAATCAAGTACACTGCAGATCCATATCATATATGACTACTAGACAAAATATAAATTTCCATATAAAGTGAAACCACGAACAATACAGAACAGATCTACATCTCAAGATCATATGAAGGTATACAAGTACAATGTGATATGCATCTTCAGGAAGCATTGATGCTTGTGGATAGAGATGAGGACTTCATAGATCGAGCAACAACTTCAAGATATTCAAAACTTAGGTAGGAGTACAATAGGAGTGTAAGACTCACTACTTTGAGGTATTTGACATGCCATCAGGGAAACACTAGAAGATCTTGATCATTAGGAACATAACTAAATTGATTTTGAATCCAAACTTTATTGGACTTGTTAGCACATATTATTGCTAAAGGGGTGTTTTTCCCTTAGGAAATGACACCTTGGTGAAATTATGCATGAAAGAGGGGGAAAAGAAACCAAAAAATGTGTTTTATCCTAAGTCGGGGCTCTGATTTGATGGTTTGGCGCACTATCCTAGGGGGCACGTAGATCTGAGTAGTTGAGATCTGCGCGCTCAGATCTATGGCCCACGGTCCATATCGGAGCGCCCTTGACCTTATTCCTTTAACAGGGGGGGGTGTCCAATTTGGTGGTTTTTTAGCATGCCCCCCTCGCTATCATGTCACCTNAGCTAACCACCTTACCACCTCTGCTTACCACCCTTGATCCCTCTAACACTCGTCCTCCACTCACATCGCCCACTTTCCTGTACCCTTCCCACTGTCACATCTCCCCTCTCACTTGTCCCCTTTCCATTGTCACATCTCCCCTCTCGCCTGTCCCCTTCCCGCTATCACATCTCCCCTCTCACATCTTCCCGACATGTGTCTTATACTCCCACTCCCTGTCACCTCCACCATCATTTTCGTGTCCCCCTCCTGAACAATCACACTCATCTCCCTTCACCACATCACCCCTCACACCTTTACACCTCATCTCTCATGCACTAGTGCCCATGCTTTCCTAGTCACCGCTCCACCAACTGTCATTCCACATGGTCGTCGATCATTCATTGTTCTGTGTCGGTTTGCACCATTCACCTTGCCCACTCACTCTCGCCTTCCACCACATCCACCTACCATCTTCTTGGTCAACATCCATCGCGGATCCCAGTGGCATAGTTTCATAATGTAGTCAGGATGTTTTCCAGGTGCAGGAGTTGACTCAAGCGTCCATCCTGATCCCAATAAAGACAGTTAATAAAATCAGGGGGAGGTGGTTGAAACATCGTCTCCCCCCATAAATAGAAATCTTGAAATTACTAGCAGACTGTCTGAGCTAGCGTCCAATAGAGAGATGCATGCTCAGTCTGGCAGAGAAGGTTCAGACGTAAGGGCTCGCATTTGATAGGAAGTTGCATGCCCAATTTGCAGAATAGACTCAGAATGTAAATCCTTTAATGCATGATTTGATTGCTCTGATGGTGGTGGTAGTCAGTCTGAGTATATGAAGGCATTTTTGATATTTTGTTATGGTTGATGGTTGAACTAGGCTTTCGTATTGTAAACTTTTGATGAAGCTCTGGTTCTCTGGTTATGTAACTCGATTTGAGACTTCTTGTTTAATGAAAGTCATCTTCTATTTCCATCGTATTTGCCTCTGATACTGAAGTGTCCATGATTGAAGGATTCACATGGATTGTTATAGTTGTTTTGTGATGTATGTTTGACCGCAGTTCTGTTTTAATGCTCTTCAGTTTCCTGAAACTTTGTGTAACACCCTATTTCCCCCAGTTTGTAAAAATAACTGGACTGGCCAGAACTATGGAAAAATCATGAATGTGAATATGTGATGTGAATGGACCTTATGGAAAATGTCAATGAATGTGAATACCATTATGAATTTATAATTGCAGGACTACTGAGAGGGGATGTGCAGAAAAAGAGACCACGATGGTGGTGGAAGGCACCTGGAAAGGTGGCGTTAACTTCCACTGAGAATTAATATCGTATTTGGACTTCACTAGCCCGGAGAAACAAAAGCGGATCGCTGGCCCCAAATTAAATGTCTCGTAGGTTGGCAGGTTGATGGCTCCTCAGGAATTAAAGAGGGATGGGGAGGTGAACCGCCCATACGTAGAGCCGTCATGACTGACCAGTGCAAGGGAAATCGTGCCACACACAACCTCGCAAGGGGATAAGGTGTGGGGTAGAAGCGATTGGGGGGAAGACGCGAGGGGAAGAGGAGAACTCTGGCAATACACATAGTGAGTGATAGCAGAGAGGAAGGAGAGTAACCTTCACTCCTAGTCACTGGAAAATGGAGCCGTAGTCTCACAGCATCGTGGTCTCAGCTCGGGGGTGGCTAGTGGTAAATCTGCTGGGAGTCGCTGAGCTTACGGTTGGGTGGAAACGATCACCCCTCTCAGCAGTTGCTTAACCCCTGGTGTTATTTCTGATAAGTGTTTTTCCTCTGGCATCTTGAAATATATATATGTTTATTCTGATAATTATGCCCATAAGCTGTGAAACTGTGAATGATTTTATTGTAAGAATGTTTATATGGTGTTTTGATCAATACTGGTAGATGCATGTTTATAATGGAAAGACTACGTATGGCTTATGTATATTATAAATCTCTATTCATATGCTTACCGACCTAATTCAGACCACATGTCTGATTCATGGGAGAACGGTACCCTTATCTGTCCCAGATAGTACCCTGGGTGAACCTCCCCATAGAGACACCCTCCTCGAAAATCCCATCAGGAACCAGGAAAGAGAACGTGAAGGCGTAAGGCCTTAGTAACCCTGCATGACAAGGAATGGTCCTCTTAAAAACTTGAGATGTCAGCATAAGGATGAAGTATCGAATCGACGGACGAGATTTCGTCGGGAAATCTGCAGTTACACACGACCATTAGATTGGTAGGAGAAAGTAGGGTGTAAATTCCTTACCACTTGGTTTCTCTGTGTCTTCATAGGTAGCGAAGAAATCGGGACCGTAGATCCCCAAGGTCCATGGGAGTATCTGGACCGTCGATTTTTCTACATCCAAGGAGTCATGGAAGAACGCACAGGTAGGAACCAATCTGAGCTGTCAGATCTCGGCTGGAAAAACCCGACATCCGTTGGATATGTCCGAAGTAACCCGAGGATTAAAACCCCAGTGAATAGGGGCGAAAACCCTGGAATAGATCTAAGCTGTCCAAATGATGGAGGCCACATGTCGTAAGATTACCCATTTCGAGAAATCGGGGATCGTGGAATCGAGAATCCGGAGGACAAGAGTTCGGGATTTTCCATGGTGAAAACCCAAGAATAAGATCTAAGCCGTCCGAATGATGGAGGCCACATGTCATAAGATTACCCATTTCGGGAAATCAGGGATCGCGAAATCGGGAATCTTGATGACAAGAGTTCAGGATTTTCCATGGTGAAAACCCCAGAATAGATCTAAGCCGTCTGAATGACGGAGGCCACATGTCGTAAGATTACCCATATCGGGGAATCGGGAATCGCGGGATCGGGCATCCTGATGACGAGAGTTCGGGATTTTCCATGGTGAAAACCATGGAATAGATCTAAGCCGTCCGATTTACGGAGATTACGTGTCGAGAGATTAACTGCATCGGGAAACCAGGGACCAAGAATTCGGAAGTTTCGTGATCAAGAGTTCGGACTCTCGTGATGGTAAACCTCGATGAATGGACGAGATTCTTTCGGAGGATCTCAGGGTCTATAATGACTGTTAGATGTGAGGAAGAGATGTCGGCTTTAAGCTGGGGTGTGAGTGCGCATTAAGGTAAGCAACGAGCAGATCTGGATGGCCAGAGTCCACCCACCCAGATCTACGACTGAGGTTTCATTCCGGAGCCCCCTTGATGTTATGCATTTNGGGGGGGGGGGGTCCGGAATCAGACGTGCAACTCTCGAACGGTTGAGATGAATTCACCTTGATCAACGGTACTCAGGTGAATTCCGGACCCCCCTTTCCATTCTACCTTTAATGGGGGGAGGGGGGGGTCTAGAATAGTGTGGCGTGTGAAGTGGGGCCCCCTCCTATCCTATCGAATACTGTGTCGGACTTCCCCTTCTGCCACCTGTATTCCACTTAACCATGTGACGGGGCCTGTCCTCATTGGCTGTTCTCTAGCCCTGCTGGGATTCGTCCCTATTGGCTGAATGTTATCCCTGTCGAGGTTTGGCGGTTGCAGAGTCGAACGATTCAACACCCCTGTAGTGCCGAGGCACGAAATACAAAGAGGAACCACAATTATTTGAACTATGACCATGACCCGCGACCACATGGGAACGAGGAGAGAGAAAGAGTTTGCTTGCGCTAGGCCTCCGTAGGTAATTCGGGGGCTCTAAGTCAACAAAAATCAACGAAAAATTTGATTGAGGTAGTGGGTATGTGACAAAGTGGTATCAGAGCATGGTTACAACACTTGGCTTGCTTGGGCTCAGGCACGAGCCGCGTAAGAAGACATTGTCATCTACGTTTTCTCCTTAAGAAGAAGGATTGCAAGATGAAACTATAATCTGGGACATGAACTTCGTTGTCCCGTTTTAGTGTTACGATGGCTACCTACTAAAGTAGGTAGAGTCTCTTGCAATTGAGATGGCTGGATAGATAAGGATTAAGACCCAAATGGAAAACCCCTGTTATATGGATATACATGTGAAAATATGAATTTATGCACAGGTTATAAAAATGTATCTCATGGTTGAATTGCAAAGCTGCAAGGCCGATAATGAAAGGATGATGAAAGAACAAGAAAAGCAAACCGAAGTTAATGTAGTTTTACTGCAGAGCTTATCCGACCTGTAGTGACAAATGCAGCATGAACCTGAGATGCAGAAACATGGTCATATCAGTGGAGATACACCGACAACAGAGTAGTTGAAAAGTTTATAACATTCAAGAAGCTCCCATAGTCAATGATGTGGCAAGGAGTGTGCCGCATATTTATGCATCATTGGATAATAACCAAGCTGACCACCAAGGTTTAGTGGTGGAAATAGAAGGTATGATTTTCAACCATCCGGTGTCTGTTTTGATTGACCTTGGTTCAAATATGAGTTATATAGCCCCTAAGACTGTGGATAAGTGTAAGCTATAGCCACAAAAACAAACCAAGCCATGGTTGGTACAGTTAGCCACTGGCACTAAAAGAAGGGTAGCATAGGTCATACCAGCCTGCCAGTTAATGTTGGGTGAATTCCCCACCCAAGCAACCATTAACGTATTACCGTTGGGATCATACGATCTATTGATTGGTATGGACTGGCTGGCCACCCATAAATCCAAATTGGACTGTTACCATAAAACCTTAGAATGTGTGAGCAAAGAAGGAAAAATGATAACCCTCCAAGGGATCCGAAAATCGGTCTCGGTGAGGCAAATATCAGCCTTGCAAATGAGAAAGTATTGTCGAAAGGGATGTCCCCTATATGCAATACAGGTGTCGAAAACAATTGAAGGTGATAAACCAAGCCCTGAGGATCACCCTATCCTGAGAAAATACAGAGACATGTTTCTGGAAGAGGTACCGGGTCTACCTCCGAGAAGAGACATTGACTTCTCAATAGAGCTCGCACTAGGAGCAGTGCCAGTGTCTAGGACACCCTACCAGATGAGCACACCTGAGTTAGTGGAACTCAAATTATAATTGAAAGAAATGATGGATAAGGGTTATATTCGACCCAGCGTGTCCCCATGGGGAGCACCAATCCTGTTTGTGAAAAAGAAGGATGGCACCCTTAGACTATGTATAGATTATAGACAACTCAATAAAGTAACCATAAAGAACAAGTACCCCTTGCCCAGGATCGATGATCTATTCGATCAGTTGGGGGGTGCGTCTATTTTCTCAAAGATTGAATTGAGATCGGGATACCATCGTCCGAATCAAGGGTGAAGACATCCATAAAACTGCTTTTTGGACACAGTATGGTCACTATGAGTTTGTGGTAGTGCCATTTGGGTTAACCAATGCCCCTGCCACTTTCATGTGCTTAATGAACAATGTACTCAGTAAATTCTTAGATAAAATTTCACTAGTTTTTATTGATGACATATAAATATACTCTAAGAATAGAGAATAACATGAAGAGCATCTTAGACTTGTGCTGCAAGTGCTAAGAGAGCATTAGCTCTATGCTAAATTCAACAAATGTGACTTCTTTCATAAGCAAATACACTACTTGGGACATGTTCTGTTTGAGGAAGGGGTAGCAGTAGATCATGACAAGATGAGGTCTATCATGGAATGGCTTACCCCTCTAGAACTGGCTTCCATAGTGCATGCCTTGAAAATGTGGAGGCATTACCTCTTGGGAAGAAAATTTGTACTTATGACAGATCACTGTGGATTGCGGTATTTGTTTGACCAACCAAAGCTCAATGCTAGACAAGCTAGATGGTTGGCCCTCCTTAGCGAATTTGATTTTGAAATCAAACACATTAAAGGGAAGGAAAATAGGGTGGCCGATGCCCTTAGCAGAAGCATGAAAACAATTCACCTAGTAGCGGTGAGTACCTACGAGACAGATGTCAAGAACAGAGTCAGAAATGCACAAGAAACAGATCCCTTCATTCAGACTGTGATCCTGTACCTACAACAAGAACCCTTTGGAGTAAAATATGAAGGCTACCAAACAACTGAAGGAGGTCTGCTCACTTACAGAGATAGACTGTACATTCCAAATTGTGACGACTTGAAGAGGTTCATTATGGATGAACTAGATAAAAGACCATACACTGGTCACCCATGATATAACCAGAAAATGATCACTGCCAACCAGAAACAATTTTATTGGCCTGGATTGAAGAAGGACATAGCCAAATATTTGGCCCAATGCATAGAGTGCCAATAGGTTAAATCATAACATCGACACCCAACAGGACTATTATACCCTTTACCCATCCCAAAATGGAAATAGGAAACCATCTCCATGGATTTTATCACTGGATTGCCAACTTCAACCAAACAGAATGACGCCATTATGGTAGTGGTGGACAAACTGAGAAAGTATGCTGATTTCATCCCCGTCAAATCAACCTGCAAGGTGATAGATATTGCCCAGGTATTCATGAAAGAGGTATTCCGACTGCACGGTATGCCGAAAGAGATAGTGTCCGACAGAGACACCAAATTTACTTCGAATTTTTGGAAATCACTGATGGCTAGTTTAGAGACCAAATTGTTGTTTAGCACTGCCTATCACCCTCAAACCGATGGAAAAACAGAAAGAGTGAATCAAATATTAGATGATATGTTAAGGATTCATGTAATGCATCAACCCAGGAAATGGGAGGACTACCCGCAATTGGTAGAATTCGCCTACAACAACAGCTACCAAGCATCCTTAAAGATGAGTCCTTTCGATGTCCTCTATGGTAGACCGTGTAATACTCCAGTCAGCTGGAGTAATCCTGTAAATAGGATTTCTTTTGGACCCGACATGTTGAAAGAAATGGAACAGCAAGTGACTCAGATAAAACAAAATCTGAAGGTCGCTTAGAACCAATAGAAAAGTTATGCTGATCAAAAGAGAACTCCAAGAGAGTTCAAAATGGGAGACCATGTATATCTCAGAATTAAGCCCAGAAGGAGTTCCCTGAAAATGGGAGCTTGTGCCAAGTTGGCACCCCGGTATTGTGGACCCTTTGAGGTTCTAGATAAAGTGGGACCTGTAGCCTATCGGCTAGCAATTCCTCCCACAGTAAAAGCACATAATGTTTTCCATGTTTCATTACTGAAGAAATATGTACATGATGCTAATCATATAATTGACTGGTCTTTGATCCAGGTGGAACCAGAGGGATAATTTATACCAGAACCCCAATGCATATTGGACAGAAAGGAAACCCCGCTTCAGAACCGAACCATTGCATAGGTAAAGGTGCAGTGGAGACATTTTGGCCCAGATGAGGCTACATGGGAAATGGAAGATGCCATGAGACATGCATATTCGATTTTTTTTACTTCTGTACATACAATTCATGTTAAAAGATAAGAACATCGAGGACAATGTTCCTTTAAGGGGGAGGGAATTGTAACACCCTGTTTCCCCCAGTTTGTAAAAATAACTGGACTGGCCAGAACTGTGGAAAACTCATGAATGTGAATATGTGATGTGAATGGACCTTATGGAAAAGGTCAATGAATGTGAATAACATTATGAATTTATAATTGCAAGACTGCTGAGAGGGGATGTGCAGAAAAAGAGACCACGATGGCGGTGGACGACACCTGGAAAGGTGGTGTTAACTTCCATCGAGAATTAATACCGTATTTGGACTTCACTGGCCTGGAGAACCAAAAGCGGCTCGCTGGCCCCAAATTAAATGTCTCGCAGGCTGATGGATCCTCATGAATTAGTGAGGGATGGGGAGGTGAAACGCCCATCCGTAGAGCCATCATGACTGACTAGTGTGAGGGAAATCACGCCACACGCAACCTCGCAAGGGGATAAGGCGTGGGGTAGAAGCGATTGGGGGGGAGACGAAAGGGGAAGAGGAGAACTATGGCAATACACAGAGTGAGTGATAGTAGAGAGGAAGGAGAGTAACCTTCACTCCTGGTCACTGGAAAACGGAGACGCAGTCTCACAACATCGTGGTCTCAGCTCGGGGGTGGCTAGTGGTAAATCCGTTGGGAGTCGTTGAGCCTACGGTTGGGTGGAAACGAACACCCCTCTTAGCAGTTTCTTAACCCCTGGTGTTATTTCTAATAAGTGTTTTGCCTCTGGCATCTTGAAATATATATATGTTTATTCTGATAATTATGCCCATAAGCTGTGAAATTGTGAATGATTTCATTGTAAGAATGTTTCTATGGTGTTTGATCAATACTAGTAGATGCATGTTTATAATGGAAATACTATGTATGGATTATGTTTATTATAAATCACTATTCATATTCTTACCGACCTAATTCAGACCGCATGTCTTATTCATGGGAGAACGATACCCTTATCTCTCCCAGATAGTACCCTGGGTGAACCTCCCCATAGAGACACCCTCCTTGAAAATCCCATCAGGAACCGGGAAAGAGAACGTGAAGGCGTAAGGCCTTAGTAACCCTGCACGATGAGGAACGGTCCTCTTGAAAACCCAAGATGGCAGCATAAGGATGAAGTATCGAATCGACAGACGAGATTTCGTCGGGAAATCTGTGGTTACACACGACCATTAGATTGGTAGGAGAAAGTAGGGTGTAAACGCCTTACCACTTGGTTTCTCTATGTCTTCGTAGGTAGCGAAGAAATTGGGACCGTAGATCCCCAAGGTCCATGGGAGTATCTGGACCGTCGATTTTTCTATGTCCAGGGAGTTGTGGAAGAACGCACAAGTAGGAACCAATCTAAGCCGTCAGATCTCGACTGGAAAAACCCGACAGCCGTTGGATCTGTCTGAAGTTACCCAAGGATTAAAACCCCAGTGAATAGGGGAGAAAACCCCAGAATAGATCTAAGCCATCCAAATGACGGAGGCCACGTGTCGTAAGATTACCCATTTCGGGAAATCGAGAATCGCGGAATCGAGAATCCAGATGACGAGAGTTCGGGATTTTCCATGGTGAAAACCCAGGAATAAGATCTGAGTCGTCTGAATGATGGAGGCCACGTGTCGTAAGATTACCCATTTTGGGAAATCGGGGATCGCGGAATCGGGAATCCGGATGACAAGAGTTCAGTATTTTCCATGGTGAAAACCCCAGAATAAGATCTGAGTCGTCCGAATGATAGAGGCCACGTGTCGTAAGATTACCCATTTTGGGAAATTAGGGATCACGGAATCAAGAATCCTGATGACGAGAGTTTGGGATTTTCCATGGTGAAAACCCCAGAATATATTTAAGCCGTCCAAATGACGGAGGCCACGTGTCATAAGATTACCCATATTGGGGAATCAAGAATCGCGGGATTGGGAATCCTGATGACGAGAGTTCGATATTTTCCATGGTGAAAACCCCGGAATAGATCTAAGCCGTTCGATTTATGGAGATTACGTGTTGAGAGATTAACCGCATTGGGAAAAAAGGGATCGAGAATTCAGGAGTTCCGTGATCGAGAGTTCGGAATCTCGTGATGGTAAACCCCAATGAAGGGACGAGATTCTTTCGGAGGATCTCAGGGTCTATAACGACCGTTAGATGTGAGGAAGAGATGCAAGATTTAAGTTGGGGCGTGAGTGCATATTAAGGTAAGAAACGAGAAGATCTGGACGACCAGAGTCCACCGGACCAGATCTACGACTGAGGTTTCATTCCGGAGCCCCCTTGCTATTCTGCCTTTAGNACGTGCAACTCTCGAACGGTTGAGATGAATTCACCTTGATCAACGGTACTCAGGTGAATTCCGGACCCCCCTTTCCATTCTGCCTTTAATGGGGGGGGGGTCCGGAATAGTGTGGTGTGTGAAGTGGGGCCCCCTCCTGTCCTGTCGACTACCGTGTCAGACTTCCCCCTCTTCCACCTATATTCCACTTAACCATGCGACGGGGCCTGTACTCATTGGCTGTTCTCTAGTCCTACTGGGATTCATCCCTATTGGCCGAATGTTCACCCTGTCGGGGTTCGACAGTTGCAGAGTCGAACGATTCAACACCCCTGTAGTGCCGAGGCGCGAAATACAAAGAGGCACCGTGATTACTTGAACTATGACCATGACCTGCGACCACATGGGAATGGGGAGAGAGAAAGAGTTTGCTTGTGCTAGGTCTCCGTAGGTAATTTGGGGGCTCTGAGTCAGCAGAAATCAACGAAAAATTTGATTGAGGTAGTGGGTATGTGACACTTTGAATCCAAGAGGATCTTGTTTTCTGAGTTTTTCTTCCTTAGGCTGCTGGAAGACTGGATGTCCATAGCATACTTCTATATTATCCTCACCAGTTCTTCATCCTACTAACTTTTACTGTAACTTACTGATCGAAGTTGAATAAAGACCTCAACTGCTTGTGCATGTTGGTCCAGTTTTTTGAGTTAAAATGATATTTTATTGAGTCTACGCCCGTTTAACCTCTTTAAATTATTCATTGTGACATACAAAGTGATGGGTACTGGGCTTACCTTCAACGCAATCTGAAGGTGACTTCTAGTGCTAACATTTATGGCGCCATTGCCGAGGAACGTATTGAAGATTTTTCCCTGGGATAGAACGATAACGAGCTTCTGACTATGAAGGTGCATCAGATATTAGAACCATTGAAGATTGCAACCTTAACTTGGTGACTCCATTGATGTGACTCTACTATTTCAGCTGTGGCTTCCAAAGGCAGACACACGAGGTCTACTACACAACTACCTTTAGCAACACCTGAAGTCGATGTTATAGCAAGATTTTCCCCACCATTTCTATATTGCATAGAGGGCCTTTTTCCATTTCCCTATGTAAACTTGTCTTCCCTTTTTTATGAATCTAGAGCCAAAAATACACATTTTTCCACATATACATGCCCTATCTGCTATACATCATGCATATATGGAGGTTGGTCCACTACAACCTGCGTACATCAGGTTTTGTGCCAGAAAATACAAAATGATGTCGGGTTTCCATGTCACGACAAGAGATCTTTGATCCTTGGCCTTCCACATACTGGAAACATTCCGACTCGGCCCTTCTGTTGCATTTTGAAGACTATAAAATCACAATTCTGAGCTATGGAAAAGAGAAAGCATTCAACTTTGAGAGAAAAGTTACTCTGGAGAAATTACTTCATATTGAGTCTGCATCCCTTTGTCCCTCAAGTCTGAACACATTGTTCAACCCCCAAGATATTTCCCTATTGTTGAGAGAACCTCATTGTCTCTCTCCTATGAGCTTTCCTTAGGTGGAGGCCCAGTTGGAAGGATCTTGGTTCCTTGGTTTTGAACTGTGCCAACACGAAAGTCTGTAATGTTGTCACTTCTGTTGATCAATTATTAATAGAAATACTCCTTTCCCGTCCTATTGGTATCGTGCAAATATATCATTATTATCCATGGGCATGTTTGTAATGTTTATTAATGGATTATGTTATCTAATGTGCTAATCCCTTTATACTATCACCTTGTACTTGCTATGCTTGTTTTTTGAGAACTTATTGTAGGTATAAAGCTTTGGTTCGAAGTACTCAAAGGTGGAACATCATCGAATGTTGGATTGAGGTAGGCATCTTTCATATCTTGCACATTAGTTTATATAGCATACAATGGAATTGCGTTGATTTTTGTAGTCATACCTATCTGTTGTGGTTTACCCTTGGCCATATAGAGTTTTTCCCTCGTAACAGAATTGGCGACTCGACTGGGGAGAGATCTTCCTTCTAAGGGTTGAAGTGTTTTCTTCTTGCATTTCTCTTTTTCCTTTGTGTTTCTTGTCGTATCACTGCTTGATAGATTTTGTTCACTCTGAGTGTGAGTTTTCAAAGTTTTTTCCCTTTCCTAACCTTGTTTTAAAGCATGTACACTCCTTTTGCTTTGACAGTCGCATATACACGCGTTTTGCCTCACTGCAAGCTGCATATATACGCATTGTTCTCTTGAACAGACACGTATACCAATTTCCCTTACTTGTTTGCTTGGTTTAGTGATTATTGGGTGGGATTTGATGCTTGTTGATCATTCTTAGGTCTCTGTAGTGCTTGTTGAGCTTCTCTGGGTTGACAGGAAACCTGTTGGGAGTTGAATTTATGGGCGTAGTCTTTCTCATTGTTTTTCATTTTTGACTTGTCCTTAAACCCTGGGTTGTTTGTCTGGCTGCTTGGTATTATGCTTGAGCTATTTCGCTGATACACAGTAGAATTTATATATCAGGTTATTTTCAGTCCATGCATTTTCTCTTTAATATATTGAAAATACAAAAAAAAAATAGGCATTTTGCATTGGTTAGCATTTTTTGTCTTTGAACCTTTATCATTAGCTTAGTGCATTTAGCGAAAGATTGCATTTTACTTCTGAATTGTAGAGTTGAAATTGAAAATTGCATTGTTTTTATTAGCATATCATTCATTGAAAAGTTAAAGATATAATTTGCATTATATTCATATTTATCTTCTTGCAGAGTCATAACATCACGAGTTTCGCTTCCATACCCTTTTGAGTAATCACGACCAATAAAATTTACGCTTTAAAATAAAATTGATTAGTCACGATTTTATTTTTAGGGTGCACAAACTAGTCTAGGATTTAGTGCCTTGGAATAAGATTTTGTGAGTAAACTTCTCCAAGGAAATTAAATCAACATATGTGTCTAAGACAGGGAGTTGAGAAGTCCATTATATAATTGGTAAGATCAGGAGGCTCTGCTCACACCGGAGTTAATCACGAGGTCACGCGAAGTTAGTTGAAGGGATAACCCCTGGATACTCACCTAGCGTTAGAGATATTTCTGTGGATTTATTCGTATTTGGGGATCTTGCTAGTACCCATACCTCTGTGAGAGACGTTGCTTTCAAGGTTTCGGGCTGTACTACCCTGCCCATATGGTGATCTAGACTTACGATTGCTTGCCTTAGGTATCTCATAGGTTACTTGCAAGGGTTATTCTACTTGTACCTTGGGTCATATAGGGGTCGGAAAACACAAAGCCTTTATGGAGGATTACCTCTCCAGGGGGATTTGACCAACTGGTTGTTAAGCCCATGAGGGTTCCTATAACTGATTTTTTTACCTCCAAACTTTAGCGGGGAGTCTCAGGTCCCTCTTGGACGAGACATACCTTCTTTAGCGAGGGAGGTCATTCAACCACTTTAACCTGTTTGCATGCATATTGGCCATTTGACTTTTTGGTATGCTCTTTGACTACTAGTTGGCCTTAGGGTTTTATTTTGGGTTTCATCATCATGGAAAATGGAGATTATTTTTCTCCCTCATTCACTGATACCCACCCCATGATGCCTGCTCATTTCATGGGGATGGACCCTTCCTCTTTTTACAATGGTATGCAGAACTACAACGCTCAGTCCGAACCTTGGGTCTCTAGTAATTTTTCTGTTGATATGCCTTCCCTCATGCACTCCTCCCCCTGGACCACATGTATGAATCCTAGCATTGGATCTAGAGGAACCATGGCTCTGATGCCTACTTCTTCATTTGATATGAGTCATGTCCCCATGGGAGGTTGGAACCTTCCCCTATATGGATCCAATACTAGCTATTCTCTTTCAGGATCCAGTACTCAGATGGGTGCTTATCCCACTTATTACACCCCACCCATGTATCTTTCATCTGCCATGTGAGTTCCTTTGAACACATTTTCCATGACAGGTCCTCAAGTACCCCCAGGTCTTTCATATGGGGAGAATCAATTTTACAGATCGGGATACCCTCTTTATGGGACCCTTTCACAAGGGGGCAACATATATCCTCACTCAAATAATTCTTATCCGTCCTCAGTCTCTTTGCAGACCTCAGTGACGATACCCGTCCAAACCTTTTCGGACCATTTTGGCATTTGCCACAACTTTTTTGGGCAGGGACAATTGGTACACCAGGATCCTTTCTAGCCTGCAATTTTTCAAAATCAATCTTTCCCCAGACCTTGGAATCAAATGCCGTAATCTATCGCTATCCCAGCCACTGTCAGTCATACTAGTGCTCCATCACCAACCTCTACCAGTCATGTCGGAGATGGGTCAAATTTTTCTACAAATTATGTCGACAGTTTGCTCCCAACCTCTGCCAATTATGTTGAGGGCACCATCCTTTTTACCCCAAATCATAGCCATGTCATGTCTCTAACCTCTATTCATCATATACGAGATGACTCTCTTTCCCCTACTAGCCACATCAAGAAACCTAGACGTCTCAGACATAAGCCTAAATTCCTTTGCAGGACTTGTGAAGGATGTCACCTTACTCGTTTTTTCTCGGCTACTACCGGGATACCAGAAGCGTGGGGTTCACCCAAGAACCCTTCGGATTCTGAGGCATCTGTGGTTTCTCCTCACACCACTTCTCCTTTGATCATCTTGGTGGTTCCCTGACGCAATCCTCTCCTGACCTCACCCCCTTTGTCAAGGGTGAAGTGTCTCTTGCCCTCGTTACTATGCATCCTCTTCAACCTATAATTGAAGAAGTGGCCACACCAGTGCAATATCTGGTCAATCCTACTCTTTTTGAAGAGAGTGATGCACCTTTCGGTCATGTCATCAACATTCCAAATCCTCCCCCTTCTGAATGAGAGAGATTTATTCTTCCCTCTAATGCTCTCCCTCTGAGTCCTGACGTGGTTCCCTTTGATTGGGATGACCTGATGGGGCATCCCATATCCCACCTACGTCTTTTCCATTAAGAGACATTATTCGAACCATCACGAAGACTGTATCCTCCGTTAGCACTTTCTCCTCCTCGACTTGGAGAGCTTTGGGTTTTCCCAATATTTTGTCAACTATCCGTGAGATACTGATTTTCTGTAGAAGACCGAGATAGGCGCCTTGGCCTCCCCCTTTACATGTTAATTAAGACAACAAAATGACTCTTAGTTAAACTCTTTTCCAACTCATTTAAAACCGAAAATATTTTCGAGTGACTTGTCCCTTTCACACTCGTTAAATTGGATTTGAAAGGTCATGAGTCTTAGTTAAGCTCTTTTTCTAACTCGTTATCAAAATAGAAAAGATTGTCGAGTGAACTTGTCTTTTTCACACTTGTAGATTGGATTTGAAAAGATGTCTATTTGGCACAAATTTACCCCTTTTTCACACCAAGTAGACTACAAGACATAAAAAATGATATTTTTTGGCGTTAAGTTGTGATTGCATCTCATGCCCTCACTTGCAATATTGAGCCTTTAGTCAGTTCTCGCTTTGCGTTATAAACCGTTGCCTAAGCAGTTTTTGCATCCTCAACCAAGCAGAGCCTTGTTTATATCCTTCGCAATTTGACACCCTATACCCTGGAGGGAACATCACCCCGAGTGTCCATCTCCCATGTGCATTTCCTTGCATTAAGCATAGGTATGTTCCACTGTTGGAACTAGTTTTGTTTACTTGTGACACTCGTTTCCTCCTCTGTATCATAACATTCATTTGTTATGAAAAAACAAAAAAAAGATGGGCAGGAATGGAGTACTATATTATAATTGGCAGTAGTCGTGTCGCCTTTGAACATAGCACAAAATTATTGAGTCCTTGTGTCATCATAATTTTGGGTTTATCATGGCCTTAGGAAGTTGATCTCGTTAAAGAGTTTTCTCTACTGACTGGTTACTCTTCCAGTCCCTATAGAGAACATTATTGATGCCTCTTGCATCTAATAGTTACATCATTGAGTCTATGCTACTGGAGTCCACCATATGTCTCATGCTCTTGTTCAAAGGAAGTCTATCAACCTATGTCGGCCACTACTTAGAAATATTGACTTTGCATTTCGGCCATACCCTTAGTTTGTCTTAGAATCACATGATACTATGTTCTTATCATGCACCCTGGCCCTACTTGCATCATTGGTAGGTCACCTTGAACCCAACAATCGACATTTCATCATTGGTCGATGACTGGGTGGTTTCCCTTGTGTTCAAAGACAAGACATATATTAACACTTTGGGATTCATGCAGTGTCTTGGATGTCATTAGCCTTATTGGTGGTTTCCTTGCCTTTGTCAATAGTTTTCATCATTGGTTGTTATTCAGAGGGTTTTTTTTGTATACCGTTTTCATTTGGTACACACAGAAGACGCATAGGGTTGTTGGTTCGTGAACTTGTTCTTCGTATGATCTCCACCAAATCATGAAGCTCATGCTTTGTTCCTCGTGATCACTGATGATAGATTCCTTAATGCTCTCCTTTCAGTGGGTCTCTTTCCATCGACTTCAGCTCATTTATTCTGGATATGGGACCTAGAGTTTTATGATTACCTTGAGGCTTATAGTCATTAGTGGTAGGCTCTCTCACCATTGATAGATGGGAATACATCAATGTCTCCTGATCAATGGATTTCTCTAGTGTTCAACACCGACTCCTTTATTCACACTTGTAGGAATTTACTCGGTGCCTTGATACCTACTTTCATTATTGGTAGGTTGTCTCACGTTTTTTAATGGTATACCTCAATGAATGGTAATCAAATGATGTCTCATTATGTTCAACCTCAACTCCTTTATTCACATGATGTAGACTTGCACCCTTGGCGGATAGTGTAGAATACTTGAAGACATCACTACGTGGTCGTAGCTTTCCTGAGTTGTTGCTTCCTTTTCATTGGACCAACACTTACTCAACTTTAGTTATCATGGGAGATTAGATTGTACTCGATGGTATACAAATATATTCAGATTGATTTTGAGACCGGTTTCACTGGGCTTTGTTCGTGACTATGATAGATTTTGGCATATGACTGCATTTGTATTTGCCTACTCATGGCCATGGACATTTATTTGGTATATTTTCCACATGGATTTTCATTGTATTCTTGGCAGCCATGTATGCAAAGTCAATACATAATGTAATGAGCAATCGAGTTCATCCAGTTGGTTCTCTACCACTCCACTGATGGGTTATTTATAATGTATTTTGGCCATCACATATACTCCTCTAATATCACACATTAGGGGGCATCTGTTATAGCAAGATTTGCCCCACCACTGCTATCTTGTACAAAGGGCCTTTTTCCATTTCCCTATGCAGACTTGTCATCCCTTTTTGATGAATCTAGAGCCAAAAATACACATCTTTCCACATATACACGCCCTATCTGCTATACAACATGCGTATACACAGGCTACTCCACTACAACCCACACACATCGGGATTTGTGCCAAAAAAATACAAAATGGAGTCGGGTTTCCATGTCACGATAGGAGATCTTTGATCCTTGGTCTTCCACATACTGGAAACATTTTGACTTGGCCCTTCAATTGCATTTTTAAGACTATAAAAGCACAATTCTGAGCTATGGAAAAGAGGAGAAAGAATTCAACTTTGAGAGAAAAGTTACTCTGGAGAAATTACTTCATATTGAGTCTGCATCCCTTTGTCCCTCAAGTCTGAACACAATGTTCAGCCCCCAAGCTCTTTCCCTATTGTTGAAAGAACCTCATTATCTCTCTCCCATGAGCTTGCCTTTGGTGAAGGATTGAAGTGGTGGAGGCACAGTTGGAAGAAACTTGGTTCCTTGATTTCGAACCGTGCCAACATGGAAGTGTGTAATGTTGTCACTTTCGCTGATCAATTATTAATAGAAACACTCATTTCCCATCCTATTGGTATCGTGCAAATATATCATTATTATCCATGGGCATGTTTGTAATGTTTATTAATGGATTATGTTATCTAATGTGCTAACCCCTTTATACTATCACCTTTTACTTGCTATGCTTGTTTGTTGAGAACTTATTGCAAGTATAAAGCTTTGGGTCGTAGTGCTCAACGGTGGAACATCATCGAATGTTGGATCGAGTTAGGCCTCTTTTTTATATTGCACATTAGTTTATATAGAATACAATGGAATTGAGTTGATTTCTACAGTCATACCTGTCTTTTGTGGTTTACCCTTGGCCATAGAGAGTTTTTCCCTCGTAATAGTTGAACCAGAGAAAATTATCAGAAAAAGAAAGACCCCTTAGGAAGGTTCTTCAACTGTTGTACCAGGTATTTCTGGTAACTTTCATAGTCCTTATTTAGAAACTCGAGTATCTGCTTCTCATTCACCTGTTATACCATCTGGTGGAGTTTCCAGAAATTTAAATTTTTGGAGTGTTCCTGTTGATTTCTCCCCTTCTGATCTCTATTTGGAAGGAGAGAGCTTTGTCACTCTTGTCTCCCCTAAAGTTGTATCATGGTTTAGACCTAGGACCTCAGAGGATTTTACCACTCCTCCCCCTATTAGAGTTGTTTCATTTACAGAAGGGGAAACCTCTGTTCCCTCAAGACCTGTAGAATTTTCTCCAAATCCTCAGTTGTTTCCCCTTTCTCCCAGAAACACAGTCCCAGTCTCACCTTCTCAAAATCCATCTCCTCCCGATTCTTCTCCAGTTCACATCCCTATGGAAGGTGCTAATCCTCCTAGGAACAGAATGGATGCCATAGTAGCTTCTAGATATTCCCTCTTGTCCTGCCTCAACCTATGAATGCCCTCGTAGCTGGTGGTTACCTTAAGCAGTTGCCTAAGTTCATGGGTGAGGGAGACATAATTGTAGAAGAGCACCTCGCAGCCTTTTACAATTATGCATATAATTATGTCATTGAAGATGAAGATGTATGGATGAGGATTTTTGTTCATAGCCTTGATGGAGAGGCTAGGATTGAAGGATCTATTGATAGGATTGAAGCCCTAGATGGTGCAATATTAAGACATTGAGGGGATAAAAAGGATTTCTTTTACTATATTACATAGTTTGGATCACTTAATAAAGGAGAAGGGGAATCTGTTTCTGACTTTTCAAAGAGGTTTAATAAAATGTATAACACGATTCCTACTGAAATTAAACCTATAGAAACCTCTGCTAAAATTAGTTATTCTAGTTCTTTCGACCCTGATTTCTGCCTCTTGTTAAGAGAAATAAGAGTCACTTCCTTGGATCACATGCAATATGCAGCCCTGGAAGTGGAATCCAATATATTGGTAGTTGAAAAACTTAGGATTAAAGATGATAGAGATAGAGGAAAGGGGAGGTCTGAAGCCTCAATCTCCATTTCCTCTGCACNCCCCCCCCCCCCCCCCTCAAATGGATGAAGCAACCAAGTTACTAAAATCACTTTATTCTAGAATGGAAAGGTTGGAACTGGAAGGGAAGAAGAACTACAGGAATCCACCTAATGCTGAAAA
Organism: Picea engelmannii; assembly: GCA_009831015.1. Lineage (NCBI taxonomy): Eukaryota > Viridiplantae > Streptophyta > Pinopsida > Pinales > Pinaceae > Picea > Picea engelmannii. The sequence continues at coordinate 525,303 of ML785004.1, forward strand.
TAAGGGTAACTTTAGAAGAACAAATAACACACCCCAAATTACCCAAAGAGATCGAAGAGGCAATGATAGGGATGATCAGAAAATTCAGGCCCCTCTCCAAAATTACTTTGTTACTGATGAAGAAGGAGAGGAAGAAAAAGTCGATCCTGAAATTCATTGTCTCAGAGACACCTCCTCATTTCCCCATTTAACCCAATTTGCATATGAGGAGTCTCTTATGGACAGCTAGCTAAATGATCTGAGTAAGGGGGAGAATATCAATAGCAATTTGCATAAATATAATCTCAAGTCCAAAAAGAAAGAAGGGAAGTTTGACATTCCTGATCATCCTTCCAGAGCAGAGAAGCCTACTAAAGATGTAGTAGACAGTAGCAAAAATGAGAAGGCACAGAACCCCCCACCAGTAGTCAAAATCCTTGTCCCAGAAGTAAAGGATATTCTAAAGCCCCCTTCCCTTTTTTAATTTTGAACATGAAATTCAAAAAATCAGAATCCCTGTACCTTTTTCAGAGATCGTCAAACATGAAGATTTCAAAAGGTGCCTCTCAAAAATGTTGCAATCTGAGCCTTCATCGCATTTCATTGATTACGTAAATCTTCAAGATGAAAATCCAGCAGTCATCTTAGGTCCTTTGGTAGAAGATATAGTTGATCCGTCCCCTCCTTTCTATACATCACTAAACATACATGATAAGGTGTTGCATAACTATTTGATAGGCTCAGGGGCATCTCATAATCTCATGCCCAAAAATGTCATGGATGAACTTGGATTAGAAATCACAAAAACATACCATGACTTGTATTCTTTTGACTCTAGGAAAGTGCAATGTCTTGGGGTCATCAAAGATCTGGTCCTTGTTTCAGTTGCCCATGAAAAGTGTGGTCATGGATATTGTGGTAGTTGATGTTCCCCCAAGTTTGGCATGCTCTTGTCAAGATCTTGGATAAAAAGACTTAGGGGAACCTTGCAGATGGACCTCACATATGCTATTATTCTTGTGTTTGGGGGGGAGCATAGAAGACTTTACAGGGAATCCCAATTGGACTACATTATTAGTGACAAATAAAACCCCACCAACCATCCTATATTTTCACTTGATACTGATTTGGGATCCATTTTATTGCATCTCACTGATGCTCCTGAACTTTCTCTTGAAATCAGAAAAAAACCCATTACCTTTTGTTTAGATTTCCCTCCAATCACCTCTGTTTGGAAAATGTTTTTTGATGGAGCCTCTTCTAGAGAGGGTGTTGGTGCTGGAGTGGTCTTCGTTTCACCTACTCAAGAGACTACAACTTCGTCCTACAAGTTATAATTTGAAACTACCAATAATGTGGTAGAGTATGAAGCTCTTGTCTTGGGTTTGAGGGCTACAAAAGACATGGGAATTAAGGAGATATTAGTGTTTGGGGATGTTGAATTGATCATAAATCAGATCAAAAATATTTATCAAGCTAAGCACCCTATACTAAGAAGTTACATGAATGAAGTGTGAGACCTAGTAGACATTTTTTTCCTAGCTTTCAACATTTCATTTATTCCGAGAGAAGAAAATATCATGGCTGATTCTTTGGTTGTTTCAGCAAGCAATTTCAGAGTCCCTTCGCCACCAAAGCTCAAGTATGATGTAGAAGTGAAATTTAGACCCTCTATACCTGACAATTTCAAGCATTGGAAATCATTTGATGATGGTCTTGAGATCAAAAGATTCCTTGAGACTGTTGGTGAGTTTTCTGCATTACACATTGATCAAGATCAGGATTCGGAAAATGATCCTCATGCTATTGTTTTCTTGAACAAGATTGATAATCATCATATTGTTCAACTGCCTAGAAATCATATTCCAAAGGGACTTATTCCTTTGGAAAGACTGTTTGACAGAAATGATGTGGCAGTGAAAGGTAAAGGTTCAACTGAGGATGTTGATGTAGCTGAGTGCAATATTGGTACAAAGAAGGATCCAAGATTTGTCAATTTGTCAAGACGCTTGTCAGGGAAACAAAGAGTTGAATATGTTGAACTCTTAAAAGAGTTTGTTGATGTGTTTGCCTAAACATATGAATATCTCAGAACATACGACACAAGTTTCATTGAACGTAAGATCCCATTGAAGGAGGAGGCCGAACCATTTAGGAAGAAATTGAGACAAATAAATCCTATGTTGCTGCCTATTATGGAGAAAGAGGTAAAAAATATGTTGGATACCCAGATCATTATCGCCTTGAGATATTCTGAGTGGGTGGTCAACGTGGTCCCATTGAGAAAGAAGAATGGAGAAATCAGAATTTGTGTCGATTTCTGAAACCTGAACAGAAGATCTAAGAAGGATAATTACCCCTTGCCAAATATGGAGCACATATTGTAGAGGGTGACAGGTGCATCCAGGATGTCCATGATTGATGCTTTTTCTGGCTACAATCAGATCTCTGTCTTTCTTGAAGACAGAGAAAAGACAACATTCACTACTCCTTGGGGTACATTCATGTATGCTAAGATTCCATTTGGATTGATGAACGCAGGGGCAACCTTCCAGCGAGCTATGGACATTGCCTTCATTGGAGAAAAGGACAAATTTGTAGTCATCTACCTGGATGACATCACAGTTTTCTCCAGGTCAGATAAAGAGCATTGTTACCATCTAAGAAAGGTCTTCTTGAAATGCGAAAAATTTGGTCTCTCCTTTAAATCCTAAAAATTCATTGTTTGCCATGAAGGAAGAAAAATTGTTGGGGCACGTAATATCGGTTGAGGGGGTCAGAATTGATTCAAGCAAGTTAGAATCTATCCAAACCTTTTTACTTCCCAGATCCAAGAAAGAAGTTCAATCTTTCTTGGGGAAAATTAATTTTCTAAGAAGGTTTGTTTCAATTTTTTCCGAATTGGTAAAGCATATTACAACCATGCTTAGGAAGGGGAATGAAGTGAAATGGACTATTGAGTCCAGAGATTTTTTCGATCAAATCAAGAAAGCATTGACTGAGTCACCTGTGCTCATCAATCTTGATTACTCCAAGGATTTTCTGATTTTTTCCTTTGCTTCTTTTGATACAGTAGCAACTGTTTTATTGCAGAAGAATGTTGAAGGGCTAGAGCAGCCTATTTCCTTTTTTAGTAGATCATTGAGGGACGTTGAAATAAAATATGACATCATGGAAAAACATGCCTATTATTTGGTGAGATCCCTCAAGGATTTCAAGATCTATGTTATGCATTCAAGAGTCATTCCATATGTCCCTTCACCCTTTGTGAAGGAGATTCTCATTCAGCCTGACACAGATGGAAGGAGTAAGTGGATTGCCAAAATCCTTGAATTTGATCTTGAGATAAAGCCCACCAAATTGGTCAAAGGCCAAGGATTAACCAGGCTGCTGACTGTATCTAATTGTGAATCTTTGGGGGTTAATTTCATCAACACTTACTCAGGAAATTAGCAGGCCGAGTTGTCTAATAAAGATCCTCAAGTAAGTCCTCCATTGGTAGGATGTGCTTGGTACAAGGACATTATATATTTTCTGCAAAAGCTGTAGCCTCCTGATGGCATGGAGAAGAACAAGGAAAGAGATTTGAATATCAAATCAATTAAATATTTCCTTATTGATCAGGTCTTGTACTGGAAAAACCCTTTAGGAGTACTTTTGAGGTGTCTAGACCCATAGGAGGCCCAAAAGATTATGTTTGATTTTCATGAAAGTCTATGTGGGGAGCATCATTTCTGGAGAACCATAGCCTATAAAATTCTCAAGGCTAGATAATTCTGGCCGAGTCTATTCACTAATGTATGTGAAAAGATCAGGGTTTCTGTTAAATGTAAAAAATTCTCGGAAAAACAACAGCTCAAGTCTTTTCCATTGAAGCTTGTGGTAGCTTCAGGACCCTTTCAACAGCGGGGCCTAGATTTTATTAGGGAAATTCATCCTGCTTCAAGTGGTAAGCATAGGTGGATATTGAATGCCACTCATTACTTTACCAAGTGGATAGAATCTATCCCCACAAGAAGTGCTTCTCCCAAGGTAATCATTGGTTTTCTTGAGGATATTATAGCAAGGTTTAGTTGTCCGAAAAGAATTGTCACTAATAATGCTGCATCCTTCAAGGCCGAACCATTGATCCAGTTCTGTGACCAGTTTGGAATTTCATTGATTCACTCAACTCCTTAATACCCCCAAGGGAATGGACTGGCCGAGTCTTCTAACAAAAGCCTTATAAAATCATCAAAAGACTGCTAGAGGACAACAAGAAAACATGGGATTCAAAGCTCAAAATTTCTCTGTGGGCTGACAGAGTGACAACAAAGAGATATCTTGGTGTCTATCCTTTTTAGCTTATGTATGGAGTTGAGGCCATTTTTCCTTCTCATATTTCCTTACCTGTGGAAAAATTCCTCCAAGGCTACCAAGGAGAACCTGATGATATGAGCAGAAGGATACAACAGCTGGTAGAAGTGCAACAAGCTAGAGAGAAGTTGTTGGACAAAGCACATGATTATCAACAAAAGATCAAGCAGGATTTTGACAGGAAGGTGAGAAAAGAGGATTTCCAGCTGGAATATCTGGTGCTCAAATGGGATTCACCCAAGCAGGACAAAGGAAATCACAGTAAATTTGAAGCCCTGTGGATTGGGGCCTTCAAAATCTCTGAGATATTTCCAAATAATACTTATAGGGTGTAGAATTTGGAGGGATATGAAGTGTTTGGTGGCCCTGTAAATGGGCATTTTCTGAAAAGGTTCTTTGTTTGATCCATGAGTAGATTTTCTATTCCATTGTAAATACCATTCTCTTTTTGTTTTAATGGCCGACCCCATAGCCCTAGGATTAGGCACTGAAACTACTGAAGTGATTAGAGCCTCGCAGGGAGGTCTCTATCCCCCATGGAACCTAATGTTAGCACATATTATTGATAAAGGTTTTTTTTTCCCTTAGGAAATGACACCTTGGTGAAACTATGCACGAAAGAGGGGGAAAAGAACCCACAAAATGTGTTTTATCCTAAGTCGGGGCTCCGATTTGACAGTTTGGCACACTATGCTAGGGGGCACATAAATTTGAGTGGATGAGATCTGTGCGCTCAGATCTATGGCCCACAGTCCATATCGAATCCCTCTTGACCTTCTACCTTTAACAGGGGGGGTGGTCAAAGTTGGTGGTTTTCTGGCGTGGGCCCCCCGCTATCGTGTCACCTCCTCATCAACTCATACCCCCCCTGCACATTACCACTTACCACCTACCACCCCCTCTGAGCTAACCACCTTACCTCCTCTGCTTACCGCCCTTTCTCCCTCTAACACCCGTCCTCCCCTCACATCACCGACTCGCTTATCCCCTTCTCATTGTCACATCTCCCCTCTCACCTCCTGACATGTGTCTCATACTCCCAATCCTTGTCACCTCCACCATCATTTTTGTGTCCCCCTCCTGACCAATCAAACTCCTCTCCCTTCGCCACATCATCCCCCACACCTTTACACCTCATCTCTCATGCACTGGTGCCCACACTTTCCCAGTCACCACTCCACCAACTACGTCATTCCACATGGCAGTCGATCATTCGTTGTTTCATGCCGGTTTTCACCATTCACCTCACCCACTCACTCTTTCCTTCCTCCATTTCCACCTGCCATCTCCCCGGTTAGCATCCAACAAGTATCCCATTGGAACAGTTTCAGAGTGCGGTCAACAAGTTTTCCAGGTGCAGGAGTTGACTCAGGCGCCCGTCCTGATCCCAATAAAGACAATTAATAAAAGAAGGGGGAGGTGGTTGAAACATCATCTCCCCCCATAAATATAAAGCTTGAAATTACAGGCAAACTATCTGAGCTAGCGTCTGACAGAGAGTTGGATGCTCCATATGACAGAGAAGGTTCAGACGTAAGGGCTCACATCTGATAGGACGCTGCATGCCCAGTCTTTAGAATAGATTCATAACGTAAAGCCTTCAATGCATGATTTGATCGCTTTGATGGTGGTGGTAGTCAGTCTGAGTATATGAAGGCATTTTTGATATTTTTTTGTGGTCGATGGTTGAGCTAGGCTCCCGTATTGTAAACTTTTGATGAAGCTCTGGTTCTCTGGTTATGTAACTCGATTTGAGACTTCTTGTTTAATGAAAGTCAACTTCTATTTCCATCTTATTTGCCTCTAATACTGGAGTGTCCATGATTGAAGGATTCACATTGATTGTTATAGTTGTGATGTGATGTATGTTTGATCCCATTTTTGTTTTAACGCTCTTCAATTTCCTGAAACTTCGAATCCAAGAGGATCTTGTTTTTTGAGTTTTTCTTCCTTAGGCTGCTGGAAGATCATATGTCCATAGCATATCTATACATTCTTCTCACCAGTTCTTCCTCCTACTCACATTTATTACAACTTACTGACTGAAGTTGAATCAAAACCTCAACTGATTGTGCATGTTGGTCCATTTTTCCGAGTTAAAACTATATTTTCTTGAGTCTGCGCCCATTTGACCTGTTTAAATTATTCATTGTGACATACAAACTGATGGGTATTGGGCTTACCTTCAATGTAATCTGAAGGTGACTTCTAGTGCTAACATGACTCTTAGGATGGAAGACACATGAAGTTCAAGAGATCAACTACGGAATGACCAACTCAGGTTGGATAAAAATTCCCTTGTACAAAAGCACGACAAAATGATGAGATTCATGCAACATATTATTGACATAAGTTTGTGATACACGAGGCACCACAAACTCTCCATATGTTTGGAAGAGTAACCAAATGGAGGAGGACACAACTCTATGTAACAAGAAAAACTTCCTAAGGTCATACTAGATCCCAATCTTGGAGAACAAACGAAAGGATGTACTTTGTCCAAGAGCGACTATCTTGTTGCCGATAAAATAGAATTTATATCTCGTCCCCTCTTTTTGGAATATTTGATTTTTTTTTCTTTTTCAAATTTTTAACGAGCTTGAAAAAGAATAAAATAATGCTATGTTACAAAGGAGGAACGAGTGTTGCGGGAAAGAAAATTAGTTCCAAGTGCATGGAACATATTGATGCTCAGTGAAAGGAGACATGTCCAGGATAAGGACACTCGGGAAAATTCCTCCATGGGTCAAGGTGTTAGATCTCGAGGAAAAACATGCTACAAGGATTCCATTTAAGGAATGCTTTGAAAGTTTAGTTAATTGGCAACATGAAACCAATATTAGGCCAAAGATGCAAGGATGAGGCATGTGATGAGATTAAGACACAACACGACTCCTTCCATGTGAAGTTTTACGAGCCCAAAGAAGGTAATCTCCATGGGTTTTCACGTTTAGAGAGTCTGAAAAAGACTAAAAGAAGACTCCAAAGTCTTCCCTTTTTTTAATTAGTCCATTCGGTTTGAAAAAAGGTTAAACTTATACCGAAAGGACGTCTCTTCAAAACCATTTTAACGAGTATGACTAAGACAAGATAACTTGGCTACCTTTTCAATTTTAAGGAGTCTGAAAAGAGCATAACTATGGACTCACAACATTTTTCTAAGTTTAGTCTCCTTATCCCGAAAAAGTATAAAATATAACTTAGGAGAACTCTCCCGACGAGACATGTCTCCCGAGGCACACCTTTTTCCTGGATAATCTATTGTCTAGAAAAAGGGTTAAACTTATGCCAAATTAATATTATTTCTGGACTAATTAACGAGTGTGAAAGGAACAAGGTCACTCAACAATCTTTTCATATTTAGGGAGTTTGAAAAGAGATTAACTATGGACTCCGGGGGGGGTTCCTTTTTCGTAGATAATCTTCGAGGCTTGAAAAAGAGATAAACCAAAACCAAGGAGAATGGCCCTTTTTTGAAATTTTAGTCCATGAGCCCCGAAAAAGGTTAAACTTATGATTGAGAATACTCTCTCAGCGAACCGAAGCTCCCACATCATACCTTTATTCGTAAATTAACCATCCAGACCGAAAAGGGGTAAACTACCACCGGACATATGTGCCTTCAAATTTTAGTTTGACGAGCGTGAAGGGAAACAAGATCGCTCGTCAATATTTTCAATTTTAGAGAGTCTAAAAAGGGATTAAATAAGACTCTAGTGGGGCTTCTTTTCTTAAGTAATCCAAATGACACCAAAAATAATAAATAATCTATCTTTATATGTTTCTTTCAAATTTTAAGCGGGCTTGAAAGACAACAAACCATGCTCATAGGGGGTCCCTCGGGTATGATCCATAAAAGATGAAGAATGAGGTTTCAATATAAAATCATGGTGGGACTTAAAGGACTCCCAATCCTATGGAGAAAACGCACAACATGGACACCAAAATGCAACAAAGGATCTACCTAGGGCATCCATTTAGAGGAAGACTCTACCACCTAATTACACCACTTCTAAAGCATCATAGAAGGTTCAGTGTCACACTTCGGTGGGATCAATCCTATGGAAAAGAGGAAAATTCAATCAAAATGTAAAATTCAAGGTGGTGAGAACCCAACCTATATGAAAATGTCAAAAAACAAATTTTAGCATGGGATGATATGAGTGTAACCCGTCTCATGAAAACACCAAACCAAAAGAACAAGTAAATTAGAACGACCCAAAGATCTATCAAAAAGAAACTCAAGTACCCACCGAGCCAAGAATAGGGAAAAGAGGACCAAACTAGGGAAAAATGGGCCAAAAAAGTCTATAAATAGAGGTGGACAACTCATTTTCACCATTGCAAATTGGAAAATAACCAAAAATCCAAAAAACCCTCTTCTTTAAAATGTGAATGTGAGGAGCTACGGTGGAAAAAAGATCTTCAAGCCTGAACAAAGTAAGTACAAATGACCTCTCTCCTCCTTTTCATTCATTAATTGTTGTTTATTTTATTGTTTGGAGGGTGTGCACCCTAGTAAAAAAGGTTGGGCCTGGGTGTACACAGGCTTCCCATGTTCAACACGCGTATGTACACGACTATCTTAAAGACAACCCCCATACATCTCTTTTATATTTCAAAAAAATTAAACAAGGGGCTAACCTCATAAATATTTTGCAACATGATGTATGCTCACTGACAAGAGAGAGAACATGGAGAGTTAGATGTCTTGGTAGAGGAGGATCCAGGGGCCATTGTTATGCTTAAGCAGTGTGGTATGTGGAAATTATTTTATTTTCCATTAAGGAGGGAACAAACTAGGCTACTGAACCACTTGATAGAGTATCGACATCCATATGTAGATGCCTTCATTCTATAGGGCCAATCATTGACTTCGACAATGGATGATATATACTTTTTGACCGGTTGTTACACATTGTTTTGGTCACATTGGTGATACTTCTACAAACATGTGTTTAGGCTCCGAGAAGGAGATTTATCATGAGAAAAGTGAATGGTTTCCTCCACTTCAAAGCTTGTTTTTAGAAGGTTGTCCCAGGTTAGGAGTACTACACAGTGCGGAAATGTCTGATTTCCGCAGGCTTCTCTAAACATGGCTTGCGTTGTTTCTGCATGCTGATCTATAGGCAGGGTGCAGTGACATTTTAAGACTAGGAAAAAAGAAAAGTTCATGAAAGTACTAGAAGGAATCTTCTAGAACATGAGGTGGCATCCGTATGGTTTGGATCCTACTCGCCTCTCTGATTTGGTGGGATCATCCTGATCTCTTTAACCATCTCTCTTTCTCCTATATAATGATGGATTTCTCATGGAAAAGGTTAAGCATTAATCAAGCAAGTGAAATTAAAGAATGATTAAGGTTTAATAGCTGTGAATTGTGTGAGGAACTCTACTTCAGATGCTTGAGAGCTTCATCTGAGTCCATCAAGTTATCATGGATCATCTTCATGCGAGCTTGGATAAAGTGTGTGTTGGAGCAAAGGGACACCGAAAATGAACTTAGCGACATCAAGGCTATTTGGTTGTATCTTCCACTTTTTCTTAATATAATACAGTGGCATGTTTCTTTCCCATAAAATCATTCTTATTTTATTACATGATTCCTTGATCACATGTATAAGTCTTCATTGAATATACTATTATTGCCTTCACTTTGGTTGGTTTGTGTTTCATTGCAGGATCAATAGCACAAGAGAACCAAAGCGAACCAGGGACAAAAAAGTAATAAGGAAGAGATATTCAAAGGTATGTCACTCATCCTTTCTTTGATAGTAGATTCAATGATTAGAACTTAGGGAAAGCACCATGTCCTGTCTTGTTTTGTTCTAGATCTAGGTGGATCTAGGGAGATCAGTTTATGTCCGCATTTACCAATATATCCAATAACAAAATTGGTGACTCCACTTGGGATACGACCTGCTTTTGGTTTTGTTGTCCATTTTCCATTAACCTATCTTTTTTCATTCTATTTCAGTCTCTAAGTCTCTAAGGGATCAATCTAGATTCTCTGGACCTGAAAGTTTACTTAGATTATTTACCCTCTTTCCAATTTTCTTTTGTTTATAGACATTTCCGCACTGAGTTGTATATGCAGCCTGCAAAAACCTTATCTTGTCACAGCCTAGTTGTTTAGACCAGTAAGAACTTTTTGCACCCTACCCATTGCTAGCTTGTGAAAACTATTGATTTATGCACTGTAACCTACTGCTGCCCCGTGATGGTGTCTGTAGAATTTTTTGGATTGGGTCTTGTTGTCTTTTGATGCCCAATTTTTCTTTGATCATCTGGGAGACACTTTTGAGGTCCTTTTGAGGTCAGTATTTGATTGATTGTTGTTTGTAAGACTTGATTTTGATTGGTTTTCAAAGATTGTGAACCCTTCGTTATCATTTTGTAAGCTTTTGCTTCTTAATTTTTATCAACAAGGATATAATATATGATCGTAGATCTGAGTGCTTGATTGATTAAAAGTCTTTCATCTAAGTGAAGTTTTAGATTATTTTACATTTGTTGGATTGCTTGTTGATTTGAAAGCTATTGTGTGTTTACATTTGATAAACACTTTCTTGTCATCTTTGCTTTTATCTTCATTGAAAGTTTGATTTGGGTTTTTGTTGAGTGTATCCATTTTCTTTGATTACATTTCCTTTCTTTAGTATATCTCTAATCTGGTTCAAGAAAGGAAAATTAAAGTCATTTATTATTTTTAAGTAGTCATTCATAAGAGAATATTTTCTTTTAAAATTGTTAAACAGAACAAATTGACAAATCTCATTGCTTATGATTGTTTGGAATTATAGTTCATTCAAGAAAAGAAGTTATATTTCATAGCTTTCGTGTTTCCGGAAAGATATCTTCTCCCTATTGTATAATTGAACTAAATATTGCATTATGCATATCTATTTGCATATTATTGGGTTAAGGTCTCACACAACATTGGTTCCATTTCTGTCTCTCTCTTAAGTAAACAACAACCTCTCAAAAACATTGTGTAATCTAAAATTCAATTAGTAACTTTTATTTTCTAGGGATATTTTACACCAACATTAGCTAGGCTAGAGATTTGGAATAGGCTGTGAGACACACTCTCCAAAGCACAAAACACACAATAGAATCTTGTGATAGGGAGTGTTCGAATCCATTTGCAACATTTTGTCCTAGGAAGCAATTCTCACAAAAGGGTCAAACCTGAGGTCGCATTAAGACTGACAGAGTTACTCACCCTGCTTTGTTTGTCTTGATGTAGAGACTATGTGTATTATGGGGGTCGCTTGAAGGTATACCCACAATGATGAGTGAAAGCCTCTCAAGTTGATTTCGGGTTAGATACCCTGACCTTGCATGTGGATCAGATTGTCGATTGTTTCCCCAAGCATCATTGTTGTTCTTGGTAACCTTAGTTTCCTATCTATTTAGGGTCTTACACGAGGTGACTGTGGAGGAGAAAGTATTTATGGTACCTGGAATCGACGTTGGCAAGACTCACTCGGGCTCCTTGGGGGGTATACCCATGATTATGTGTGCGATCTTGCACCAAGGTGTAGGTCTGTTAAGTAGGTCATCAATGTAACTTTTCCACCCACTCTATCCTAGCCTCTTCTTGTCTTGACTTCACGACGTTGGATTTCATCACCAACTAATGACTTCGAAATAAGAAGGTTTGTCTGCTTCGTTTGATTTCTAGATTTTATTAGCGAGTGTTGTTTGTTTCTATAGTTGGCCATATATTTTTTGCGTAAAATGTTTGGCTCAGCCAACATCGACCCTCCACATCATTCACATAGGGTCCAGGGACTTCCTCCAAAAAATGTGGAGGATTATCTCCCTCTACCCCCTCATTCACCGGAGGTCTCTCCTCAACAGAGCGAGGTCCATGACACTACAAGCTCACAAGAGGAAGGTTTCGCCTCTTTAGAAAGTTTCTGAATTGTTTATGATTCTCTAGAGGCTTTCTGCATTCCTTCTGTATACGAGAGATGTATTCTCTGACTGAATTCATCCGGAGAACTTGTTGTTGACACTTCAGGAATACCGATCAGACCCCATTCAGGCCCTGGAATCGGGGATCCCCTTTGGACTACCAACATATTTAGAATCCCACCTCGCACCGTGTGGGACCTTTACAGCTCAGGGGAAGGTGTTGATATACCTGTCATATCACAAATACACGAAGTGTCTTCTACCTACACAGTGAAACTAAACCACTTTTCTGGTGCAACCAGCCATATCACGGTTGTTCCAGGCACACAGTCTGTTGGTCCTAGCTTGGATTTTTCTCTCCAGATGGCCCATTCTACTATGGTCCCACATGTTACAACTATTCCTACCGGGAATGTGGTGGTTATCCAAGCTCCCATTGGCACACCACTCTCGTCTAGACCTATCCTGTCACTCCCTCCTGGGTATCATGCTTTGAATCCTTCCACCATTATCCCTACCCAGTTTCCATATAGAGTTTCTGGATTTTTTTGTTCCACCTCGGTACAATGTTGCTGTCAGTTTTGTTCCTATGCCTTCCCAGGTCCTATCCAGAGGGTCTCATCCACCTTTTCCTGGGGGATCTGGCCCTAGTGGCTCCAATCCAATTGGAATCACCCATCATTCGTTCATTTCTGGTTACCAAATTCTCATTGGAGGGAAATCTTACGTTGGGGGGTATCCTCTACTTGGAGGAAAACCTCAAGTTGGACTCTATAACCCGTTATATGGAAAGAACACATCTAAATCACTAGCCCACCTTTGGAACCTCCTTGCCCATGGAAATACACAACCATCTAGGGGGAAACAACCTCAGAGAAACCCTTTTATACCCCCTCACTCGGGCCAACCATATTTAGGTTCTTTGAGTTCTACTTGGGGTCCACATGTTCAGTCTAGTGTCCCTTTTCAAGGGAACATTCCCCACCAACCCAAACCTATGGCCTACATGCCTCTACATCCTCAGTCGAATATGTCAGGACACTCCACGTACATGCAAATTGCTTATGGTCCTATTGGTATACCAACGAGACTTCCTCCCCAAAGTCACTAGTATCCTCAAGTGAATAGACAACTTCCTTTTCTAGCCACTTTGGATCTACTCAACTTGTCTAGAATATTGAATGATCATATCTTACATTCTTCCCATTGGCCCGTCATACCAACCAAATTACCGTTCGACATCCCCAAATTCGATGGTAAATTGGGAGAAGACCCAAACAATCATATTATGACTTTCCACCTTTGGTGTTCGTCCAACTCTTTGATGGATGACTCCATTCGGTTACGTCTCTTTCAAAAAAACTCTAACGGGTTCACTTGCAAAGTGGTATATAGAATTACCGTGAGGTTTCTTTAATGACTTCAACACCCTTGACATGGATTTTCTCACGCATTACCAACTGCTCATCCGCTATGATACATGAACCGAGATTTTGATTTCCTTTAAACAATCTTCTTCCACTCACAATTTCGATCACATTCATGAGTGGAGATGAAGAAGACGCTTGATCAAACTCGACCTTCCTGATCAGTTATTGGTTGAATGGTTCACCAAATCATTCGTTAATGAAATCTCCTGTGATATTTCCATGGGTGGCGTTGTCACTGAAGAGAAGGCGATTAGTTGTGCTTAGTACCTAGATCTCGTTTATTTACAAATGGGCACTCTTTACGACTTACACCATGATGGTCCTCCTCCTTCTACCATGGCTACCTCAACAACCCCAACAAATTCTCATGTTACTGATGGTTTGATTGGTACTTTCCATGCTCAACTTCAATTTGTGCTTGCCTCTCACACCAATCCCAAATCCCATGCTTCTAATGTTCAAAATGCTCCGACTCTTACTCCTTCCACTAGTAAAACTTCGGAATTTAATGTCATTCAATCAACCCATGACGGTAAAAAAAAATCTAAAACAGGAAAGGGTAAGAATAAGGAGGATAAAAATAATAATCCACAATCCGACAAGACCAAGACACAACATGTTGATGATAAGGATAAACACAAACCTCAATATCCTTGCCTTATCTGTGGTGAAGATCACTACATGAAATATTGTCCAAGACGTGTTGAGGTCACAAAGTTCCCTCAAGGGACTGTGAAACCTCCTACACTTGTCGTTTTGTCTCAACCCTTCCCTTCTCAACAACAGGCCCAATTGGTCATTCATGATCAACCTTCTTCTTCCACTACTTCAAATGTCCTTATGTGTACTGGTGATTCTAAGAAGAATGATGTTACACTTACTACTCAGGCCAAAGATTACTCTCCTTCTAAGGAGAAAGTTGATGATGTCCCACCTTCATTGGTTCAATCACCTCCTTCAACTCCACCTCCCAACAATCCTCTTCATCTCGAACGACCGAGCCCAGATACAGTTCTCCGCCCCCCTCCCCCCCCCCAAAGGGCGTTGTTCGAAAGTCTTCCTTTAATCCTCATGCACATGCTGCTCAAAACTACAGTATTGTAGAAGACCTTGTGCAAGCACCCTCCGCGATCTCAGCTCTCAAAGTCCTTCAAAGTTTTCCCACTCAATGGAAGGAATTGTTAAAGGCTATTGGTGGAATTGATCCTACGAATACAAATTTGATAATATTTGACCTGGAAGATCACATTCCAAGGCTACCCCCTCAGGTATCATTTTAGATCCAAATTTTTGTCGAGAACAAGAATATATTTAAAACCATTATTAATGAGGGCGTCTTGACATGTGTTATGTCAATCTCTTGTTGGAAGGCCATTGGCTCTCCTCCTCTTACTGAATCACACAACACACTTAAGGCCTTCAATGGCTCTGGTTTTAAACCCTACGGTGTACTTCCCTCATTGTCTATTACGTTGAAAGACAAATCGGTCAATGTCGAAGTTGAGGTATTTGATGCACCTCTCGATTATAACCTCTTACTTGGCCGTAGCTGGATTGATTCCATGCGTGCAGTTGTGTCTACCCTTTTCCACATAGTACGTTTTCCACACCAGGGAAAAGTCATTATTGTAGACCAGCTGACATTTTTCAACTTTGATTCCCATACTAGAAATGTACCCTTTATTTCGAAGACACCTCCTGGGTATGAGAACGTCGGTGTGGGTCTCCTAAAAGATTCCACTTTGATGGGTACTTTCCCAATCCCACCACTCGATATTCCACCTCCTTTTGTCGCCTCAATCAACATGATTTCCACCTCTGTTTATGAAACACCCGCATCTCACGACCCATGGATAGTACATGACCTCGGTGATTATCTTCGCTATGGAAAACAAATTCCCTTAAGTCTGATTGAGTCTGTTTATCAAGCCATTCAATCAGTAACCCATTATACTCCCTCTCTTTGTGATTCATCTCCCGATCCGTTTCACATGATTTTTCCTACCGACAAGATGATTATGTCAGTTATGTCTATGGAAGACACCCCCTGGGATGATGGACATCATCATTCCATTCTCTTCCTAGAAAAACACACCATAGAGAGTTACCAACGTATTTTGACTTTGTCGACCGTTGTTGTCATTTCCTATGTTCCCGAGTCCACACACGATGTGTTATATAAAAGGAACTTGAGTAACATTTCGTCCACCATTCCTCTTGACATATTCATTAAACTTGGAGTTGTTGAAAATGTTCACATCGGAGCTTCGTGTTCCACTGATGAAGTTGTCACTTATAAGTCCCCTTTTCAAGAGTTTTGTGACGTTTTCGCATGGATTTATGAGGAAATGTCGGGTATTGACCCCGATATCGTTATACGTGAAATTAAGACATACCTGAACGCTAAACCCGTCGAATAGAGAATTTTCCCAGTCCACCCTCGTAAAGTCGTTGCTATCAAGCTTGAGGTTGAGAAACTTCTAAAGATGGCTTTATCTATCCTATGGCTTTAACCGATTGGGTATCCAATCTAGTTTCGGTCAATAAGAAACAAGGAACGATCCATGTATGCATTGATTATAGGGATACCAATAAATATTGTCCTAAGGACAATTACCCAACCCCCTTCGTTGACCAAATCGTCAACGATTGTGCTGGGAGTGAAATATTCTCTTTGATGGACGATTTCTCTGGCTATAATCAGATTAACATTTTTTCCGTGAATCAACACAAAACCACTTTCATTTGTCTTTGGGGTACCTTTTCCTACCGGAAATTGCCTTTCAGTTTGAAAAACATTGGTGCGACTTTTCAACGTACCATGTCTTACGCTTTTCATGATATCAAGCGCATTGTATAGACATATCTCGATGACCTACCCATGCCTTCCATGTGTCATCACGATCACTCGACACACCTCCGAGCCATTTTCCTTCACTGTTGTTTCTATCGTATACGTTTGAACCCACACAAATTTATTATTTGTGTGGAGTTCGACCAACTTCTTAGTTTTATTGTATCACATCATGGGATTAGGGTGGATCCTTTGAAGGTCAAGGCGATCCTTAATCTACCTTCTCCTTCCTTGTTACGCCAACTTCAAAGTTTGCAAGGGAATGCAAAATTTTTACATCATTTCATCCCAAATTACGCTGAGTTAACGCTAGGATTTACTCAACTATTGAAGAAAGGTTATGAGTTTGTATGGGAAACTACTGCTAACAAAGCCTTCGAAGCTTTGAAACTTGCTTTAACCTATGCACCACTAATTTTCCCACTGGATTATAGTCGAGATTATTTCCTCTACCTCGTTTCTTCGGACTCTTTCATTGCCATGATTTTAGTCCAAGAAGATGAGTCGCACGATGAACATGTAATTTACTATATGAGTCGGAGTCTCACAACTACCGAAGACAAATACCTGCATGTGGAGAAACTAGCCCTGGCAGTGGTTCAAGTTGTCCAACGATTTCATCATTATATCCTATTATGAAAGACCACTATCATTTCCAATTGCAACCTTATGCGGCATATTCTTACACGCCAATTGCTAGGGGGAACGCCAATTGCTAGGGGGAAAGTACTCCAAATGGATTGTGATTCTCTAGGAGTTTGACTTAGAGTTTGAACGCGCTAAGTCTAAGAAATCATTGGTGTTTTTCAAATTGATATGTGACCTTCCCTCCACTGAGACAGAAAATGTGGCAAAGGATTCCTTACCTGATGAATCCATTTTTCTCATCAATTCTGATGACCTTTGGTATGGAGATATTATCATTTATCTCTAGACTCAAACTTTCTGATCTGACCTTTATAGTGCCGACCATCATCGTATACGGTACCAAGCCCATCGATACATAATTCTCGGTGACACTCTTTATCGTCGTGGTATTGACTCCATTTTCTGACGATTTCACACCTATGATGAGGCTGAGAAAGATTTGAATGACTACCACTCCGGAGAATGTGGCGGTCATATGTTTGGGTATGCCACTGCCTAAAATATATTACGAGTGGGGTATTTTTGGCCTTCTTTATTTAAAGACTATAACGCTGCCATCCAAAAATGCCGTGCTTGTCAAACATACAATAACAAGATAAGATATCATCCTGCTCCTTTACACCCTGTAGTTTCTGTTGGTCCTTTCACAAAATGGGGCATTGACTTCATGACATGTAACCCTCACTCAATCGAGGGGCATGGATACATCATCGTAGCTGTGGATTATTTCACTAAGTGGGTCGAGGCGATGCCTACATTCGATAACATTAGAAAAAATGCAGCACTGTTCATATTCAATCATATTATCACTCGATTTGGAATCCTGCAAGCTATCGTTACTGATCACAATCGCCATTTTCGAAATTTCATGATGTCTGAGCTTACTGAAAAGGTGGGTCTTCAGCATGAAAACTCAACTCCCTATTACCCACAGTCCAATGGCTAAGTTGAATCAATAAACAAAGTTCTCACCACTATGATTTGATGGATAATAGGAATTCACAAGACAAGTTGGCACACGATGTTGGTTTTAGCATTATGGGCCTATCAGACATCCGTGAAGTTTTCCATGAGATTTACAACTTTCCAATTAGTGTATGGTATCGAAGTTGTCCTGTCGATTGAATGTGAGATACCATATTTGAAGCTAGTCGTTGAAATTCTCCCAAACACTTCTGCTGAGGAAGAACATCTATTGTACTTGATGCAATTAGATGAAACCCATCGTGATGCCACCCTAGTTATTGAAACACAAAAAAAATGCGTCAAAGCCCAATATGACAAGCATGTCAAGCCACGTGTTTTCTCCGAAGTTGATCTAGTTCTCCTATATGAACAAGATCATGATTTACTAGGGGCTAGAAAGTTTGAAGCTATGTGGCGAGGCCCTTATATTTTCAAACGAGTGTTGGAGAAGGGAGCTTATGAGTTAGTGGATTATGATGGCATTCCTTTGAGTGATCCCCGAAATGGGCTTTACTTGAAGAAATACTATGCTTATATTGTCTTTGCATGAGTACTTGTATTTTTACTGTATCATACTCTTGTGTGTTACTTTTGTGTGTTTTTTTGTTATTCGGTTTCAATCCCTGACTGCTTACCTTGCATTGTGCTTGGTTTCCAGATGTCGGTATCTTTGCTACCCTACATTGGCTTCGCCGATGGTGCTAGTCGTAGTACTCAGAACCTAGCATCTGTTGTTTGGGCAATCTATGCACCTACGAACGATTTAATCAGTCTACATGGTGTTTTCCTCGGTCATGCAACTAATAATATTGCAGAATACAAAGTGGTCATCGAATTGTTAACTGATGTTGTTTCACGTGGGATTCGTCATCTAGTTGTACGACTTGATTCACAGTTAATAGTACTACAATTAAGTAATGTCTATGCTATTTGAAGTGCTACCTTGTTAAAGGTATATTTGTGAATCCGCCTCTTGGAACGTTATTTCGATTACATTGAATATCAACATATTCCTAGATGTCTAAATACATTAACAAATGCACTAGCCAATTATGTGTTAGACAGACATTTAAGACACTTATAAATCCAATCACAATTCACATTTAAAGCAAAGTAAGATGGTAGAAGCCTCATGTATATATAACAATAAAGTGTTTACAAAAATTGTTTTTTCGTCCGAAGACCAAAAATCAAAAGTGTGAAGCACATGGATTCATATACAAAATAGCATCAAGGATGTTGTTCAAAATAACACAAGATTGTTCGTGCTACCCTATGAAGTAGTCAACTAAGAGAACTAGATACACCCACAGTATGGCGTTGATAACGTCTTGGGATCTCATCGATAGAGATATTTGAGACATTTGTTCTCAATCCCTCCAAGTTCTCCTCGATCGCCTCATAATCAGCGACAGCCAATCCTGCTACCTCGACTGGGTCCCCTCATCTCTGGATGGGGGATGTACCTGGAGGCTAGTGCAGTTCGACATCCGTGTTATCAAAAAAATTCTTCATTAGTCCTCAGATTAAAAACATAAAAAAACATTTCATATTTCAAAAATTTACAAAAACATTATAAAAACAAAAAGTGCTTCTTACCCAAGTTCCCCCACGAAATCCTTCAAGTAGAACCAAGTATGGGTCGCCTCTGAAGTCCAAACCAACATAGGCATAATTGTCTACCATCAATAGTTGAAGCCTCAACTAATAAAAAAATACATCGTTATATTTAATGATGAGGCCAACCACATGTCGAGCCATGAGGTCACACCACCTCTTCATCCTTAGATCTTATGGGGTCAGAATGCCCCATGCTACCTGCAAGCGTAAATGAGGAAACCTCTCGAGGAAGAAGGACACTAAATAGACCCATATCCAAATTGTTTTAGGTCCTCTTTTTTACACTTTGTTAGTTGTTTCTTCATGCTGCGAAGAACTCCGTCAGACCAGTTAAACACCCGGTGCTCCATGCACTCTACTTCATATTGAAAGTATCTTTGGATATCCATGTGAGGAGATGCACTCCCCTCCATCCATGCGATAGTGAATAGGATAGTCTGAAGGGCTAAATCCCATACATCCTTGATGGAAACCTTACCTTTATATCTCTCGGCCCTTGGTTCACAGTACCGACGAACATACTCACTCATCGGAAGACCTCCACCTCTGTTGCCTATCAGTGTCACAAGGGATATAGGACAAGATAATCCCATCAAAAAATAGATATCCTCGATATCTAAAGAGAGTGTGTGGGCTCCCACATGAAATAACTGTTGATACACATCCCACATGTGGACGAAGTACTCAAGTAACCTTACTTGGGCCCTCATGCCCTGGATCTTAAAGAACTTCAGTAACCCACACTGTCAGAGGGCATTTATAGTGCATAGGTCATTCCCAACGATGATATCATCATCTTCGTGTCCCCTCTCCCTCCACTCTAGCATTTTGATGATTAAAAACCTGCATTGGAACAATAAATGGAAGTTAAAACCCTCATTTGCTTCTTTGGAAAGTTTCTATTGGCTAAATGCATGTAAAGAACTTTTTATTTCCGTCCGCCGTAGGTGAAGTGTTATGCACGGTGCGGAACTTCCGTAGGTGAACCAAAGGCCACCTGTAGAAACCTATGGTTTCCGCAGGTCCCGACATAGGCCACCTGCGGCAGCCCCTATGCACACCTACTGACCTAAAATTCAACTCAAAAAGTTATTTTACACCAATAAAAATGAAATCTAATCCATTGAAAATCAAGAGGACAAGAAGATTACCGTTTTGGCGAAAGTCATTTGTTGAATGGTTGCTCATGCTTCCTGCAATTGTCAATGAAATTCTGAGGTAAAATGAGGGTTTTGGGTCAAGTTTTGGGTGAAATGGTAATGAAATGGTAAAAATGAGTGTTTTCCTATATTTATGAACTTTTACTTTTTCTATTAATATTTCATATTATTTTGTTCATTTTTTCCCAAAACTTAAAGGTCTAATGGTATTGTGAGTATTTTGACTTTTCAAAGGAAAATGAACTAGGACCCTGAATGTTGAGATACATATATTTTTCTTGATTTGTTTTTATGTTTGTCACCTGTACAAATACTTTTTAGTTTTTTCAGGAAAAACCTTAAGATCAGTCTTTGTTCGTTCTTGTGCTCGAAAATCAATGAGAATGTAACTGAGTATACTTTTGTCATATTTTCATACTCGTCATGGTAACATGAAAATAATGAAGCTCATGGAGTATCCTTTAAGCTTTTTTCATGCTCCATAAAAATGAAAAGATTGTTGAACGAACTTGTTATTTTCACACACGTAAAAGTATTTGAAGAAAACGTTTGATGGGTGGTAGTTTATCACTTTTTCGGTCTCATCGAACTAATTTACGAAAAAGGAACTGAGAGAGTTCTCTTTAAATGTTTTTCAGACTCTATAAACAGGAAAATCCCCCGAGTTTTCTATCTTTGGACTCATTAAATAAACATTGAAAGACCCATATGGGACTGAACCACTCCTTATTAAGGTTCGTTAAACATACTTCAAGGGACTCATCCGAAGGATGAGATTACATCAACAAGCATATGTTATCCTCCTTAAGCTTGTGTAAAAATAAAGAGGTACTCGCCAGAAATGGTGGGGAAAAATTTGGGAAAGAAATGTGTCTCAATATTTGTGTTAGTGGCAGTAATAGTCGATCTTGAACATGACACCCCCTTTATCTTTATATCCGGGTTGGGAAATCCATTTGTATCTCATTTGACTTTCTACAAGTTCATATCTTGGGTCATCCTTGAGTCAATGCTTCCAAGACGATTGTCGTGTCGTTCATATGTTCAAGAGAATTCCAAACAAACCCTCTATCGATTTGGCCATCTGCAGTTATCAATTCCTACCATGTCAGCCTTCTCTGTGTCAGTTTCAAATCATTTTCATACTTTTATCTACACTAAATCTATTACTTATTTCATGTCATTGGTGGGGCATACACCAAGGCCCTCATGTGATGAGTATTTTCCTATCGACTTCAACTCATTGTCCAGGAACAAGACTTAGAAATCATTTAGTACCTTAGAGCTTGCATGCCTCAATGGCAGGTTTCTTCACTTTCAACAGTGGATTCACATCATTGGGACCTAATTGAGAGATTCTATTGAGTGCTCGACTTTATCTCATTCATTCGCATTCAATGAATTGTGCTAAGGTACCTTGGGAGTCATTGACATCAATGGTGATTTCCCTCGCACTTGTTAACAATTTTCATTAATGACCGGTAATCAAGTGGTTTCTATCATGTTTGACTTCAGCACCTGTAATCGCATGGCTAGATTCGTACTTACAGAAAACAAGATTGAAGACCCTGGATCTCTTTGTTTCGATTCAGGTTGCGATGGAATGTTATGATTTGTATTGACACATAGATCCACTTTGTATATTTCATGGCTATGTCTGAATTTGAGTTTTTCTAGAGCATAGATCCACAGTGTATTCCTGGTGGCTATGTAGAATCCTGGTGACATGGATCCATAGTATATGATTGGTGGCCATGACTGACATTTATGGTTTAAATCACTTGTATTCTGAGCATGGGACTACCCGCCTCAGAAATGGTATGATGATTATGCAGATGCTTGATTGTTTGCAGGTTCCCGATTGGTGTGCTCCTTGTTTCTGACATGCACACATTCTACAAAGTATTTCGGCTGTCATGAGTTCCAGACTCATACTTTGGGGGGCATTCTATTACACATTATTTTGGTCACCTTGGTGATACTTCTACAAACATGTGTTTAGGATCCCATAAGGATATTTCTTACGAGAAAAGTTAATGGTTTCCTCCACTTCAAAGATTTTTTTTAGAAGGTCGTCGCAGGCTAGGAGTACTACATAGTGCAGAAATTCCTGATTTCTGCAGGCTGCTCTAAACCTTGCTTGTGGAGTTTCTGCATGCTGCTCTATAGGCAGGGTGCGACAATTTTTTAAGACTAGGAAAAAGGAAAAGTTCACAAAAGTTCTAGAAGGAATCTTCTAGAGCCTGAGGTGGCATCCGTATGGTTGGGATCCTACTCGCCTCTCTGATTTGGTGGGATCATCCTGATCTCTTTAACCATCTCTCTTTCTCCTATATAATGATGGATTTCTCATGGAAAAGGTTAAGCATTAAGAAAGTAAGAGCAAGTAAGGAATGATTAAGGTTGAATAGGTTGTGAATTGTGTGAGGAACTCTACTTCAAATGCTTGAGAGCTTCATCTGAGTCCATCAAGTTATCGTGGATCATCTTCATGCGATCTTGGAGCAAGTGTGTGTTGGAGAAAAGAGCCACCGAAAGGGAACTTAGCGACATCAAGGTTGTTTGGTTGTATCTTCCACTTTCTCTTAATATAATACAGTGGCATGTTTATTTCCCATAAAATCATTCTCATTTTATTACATGATTCCTTGATCACATGTATAAGTCTTCATTGAATATACTATTATTGCCTTCACTTTGGTTGGTTTGTGTTTCATTGCAAGATCAATAGCACAAGAGCACCGGAGCGAAGAAGGGACAACAAAGTAATAAGGAAGCAATATTCAAAGGTATGCCACTCATCCTTTCTTTGATAGTAGATTCAATGATTAGAACTTACGGAAAGCGCCATGTCCTGTCTTGTTTTGTTCTAGATCTAGGTGGATCTAGGGAGATCAGTTTATGTCCACATTTACCGATATATCCAATAACACCGACGTCTCCAGGAGGGGGAACCGATCAACTGAGGACCTTTCCTCCAGGACCACACAACATAGAGGATTATAGTGGGATGTATTGCGAGGTTGACACTGAGAAAGTAGTGTCTCAGGTACCAATTTATAAGATCAAAAGCCTCAATCTTTGGAAAGTATTCTACATGATTGGGAAGATCACGGGATTCACAACACTTCATCAGGATTCCTGTGCATAGATACATTGTGCAACTTAGTGTCTAGACACCACTATTTTTTACTGGAGCACTACCATGCTCACATACATGAAAAAACAACTAACCGACTGTCGAAAAAGAACGAACATGAAATTTTGGTTGGACTGTGTTGTATGATTTCTTTTTCGAGAGAGTGACATGCCTTAGCTCGAGGGAGACAATACGAGGCCATATTTTCTCCTTTCCGACATTATGCAAGTGGGAAACTTTGTTACCTCAATAGGGTGCGTGGAGAGTACATGAGGCATTTGATGATAAATGTTTTGACTGGTAGGCTCATCAGATTCCTATGATCGAGGAGTACCCATGTGCATGGATTAGTTTCCTAAGGGATCCTGATATGCATATGCCCCTTGGCAAGGAGAACGAAGAGATAGGTAAGCGCATTTTAAAGTTATTTTATTTTTATTTTTAATTTATTTTTAAATGTTATTCTTTTTATGGTAATGTCAAAGTACTAACTCAATGATTTGTCATATGTAGATATGGGACCAATGAAATTGACTGACTTCGCTAGGACCAGTAGCAACATGAGGACCAATAATTGCAGGAGGAATACCAGCCAGAGAGCCTGAGAGAGTATTGCAATGAGTAGAGAGGAACTTGACAACTCTCACTCATGTAATGTAGATGGAAAATATAGAGGACCTTCCCCCGACCATGCAATCAGATGTTTTAGGGGTACCCAGGACTTGGGTTTAGATGCTCTAGAATCTTGCAAATGGTGTAGTTCATTATACTAGGGCCAACATGCCTAGGCCATAGTTAGTATTGGACCACATATGTGTTGATGTCACCTTTTGTACTCTATTATGTAGTGAGGGATTGAGCCCAACAATGTATACCGACTCTATTTGAGGCTTTATGGACCACTTTTGTGCTTATATCATTATTTTTTGGACACATTATTATATCTATACATATTTTTTCTTATGGATAAACTTTTTATACAATGTATTTACATGTGTGTGCTTTTGCTTTTATGTGTGAGAAATATGCCAATCTAATACTTGATTAGCCAATGTATCAGTTAGTTGATTAAATCTCCTAGGAACATGAATATAAGTAATATATCAAAATAACATTCTAAGAGATGTACCCTAAGGAATCGTCAGTGAAGGGTGGGATTGTAGACATGATATATTCCATTTAACTAAGACACGACTAGTTGAGCATCTAGATAAACCTGGAGGTGAGAAATACCATGTGACAAGTCATCACATAGTAATTCTATTACGACACTATACTCGACAACATTATTGGTTTATTCACCCATAAAAATACCTCAAGAAGATGTCAACTGACCAAAAGGTGTAAATATCACCCAAGTTGCGGAAGAAATCCTCTGAGTGTGTCAGATAGCATTGTCTGCGAACCCAACGTAGACCTCAGATTCACTTGACATCTGCCACAGTGAAAAGAAACACAATAAACTACACGTCTATAAAATAAGACAAGACTGTATAAATAAAGCTCTACATTATATACAAGAATTTATGCTCATGCGACTGATCTAAGCATAATACTTCTTAAGATAGAGCCCATTTACAGGCTCTTATAAAGCGTTACCATTGAAATAAACCAGTTGATAGGTGACCCTTTTCTAAAACATTCTTAACAATGAACGGTCTGAACCACATGGGTTTGAACTTGCATGATCCCAAGGGATCTTTATCTTGGTCACAGATGAGGAAAATATAGCCTTTGGAGAAAATCCGAGGGTGGACGGAATGATCATACTGACACTTGACGCGTTTGTGGGCCTTGTTGGCCAAGGTTGCATCTCGACGCTGTTCATTGAGCTGCTCGAGATATAAAAGACACTATTCAAGCGGTGTAGTGTCAGGAAATATTTCCACTACCAACTTAATAGAAGGGATTTGGAATTCTATGGGAAAGATTTCCTCCAGCCCATAAATGAGTTGGAAAGGAGAAAAACTGGTAGTAGTCTTGACTAAGGTTCTATAAGCCCAAAGTGTCGAGTACAACATAAAATGCCAATTTTACTTGGATGAATTGATTATCCACTGAATAATAATCTTGAGAGACTTATTAACGGCCTCCACTTGACCATTCACCTGCGGGTAGTAAGTTGATGAATGTTCCTTCTTAAACACTAGTTTTGATGTTAACTTAGACATCATCGTGTTCTGGAAGTGTCTGCCATGATCTGTGACAATCTCCTTCGGAATACCGAACCTAGCTACAATCTGGTCAAAAATGAAAAGTCTGTTTGTTTCCCCATCATTGTTGAATGTCGGCATAGCCTTGGCCCACTTAGTAATGTAGTCTACCACTATGATGATATAGCGATGCCCCCTAGCTGAAACTGGGTGGAATGTAGTGAAATCAACCCCCCACTTGGTGAAGGAACCAAAAACAAGAATTGGGAACATGGGATATGGGTGTGGCCACATCTTCCAAGAGAAGATCTAGCATGGGTGACACTTCTTGACTGCCTCTTCAAAATATTTGATCAACGAGGGCCAAAAGTATCCAACACTAAGAATTTTTTGGGTTGTTTCCAACCCAGATAGGTGACTGCCACATGATTCTATGTGACAATAACTTAACACACGTTTTGCCTCTTCATGAGTGATACATTGATGGATAATGCAATCCACTCCTCGACGATATAAATTATTATTGAGGATAAGATAGTTCTACGCTTGATGGCGTATTCGTAGATGCTCATCGCGAGAAGCAAAAGATGGGAACTTCAAAGTCTGAAGATACACAAGCATATCTCCATGTACCAAGGGTCTGAATATGCAATAAGGAAAAGATTTTCATTGATCAGTGACTCTTCGGGAAAATTGTTACCATTCTCGACCGAAAGTTATGAGATTAGTTAAGAAAATACCAAAGACTTTTTAGACTTCGCTGAAACAAAATCCAAGTAAAATTCTTGCAAGATGATTATCCATTGGTTGATTTTACGTCGATAACCCATCATGTTAACCCATATTCAAAAGGGTTCACGACAACTACGACGATGGTCTTTTGAAGTAAGATGTAATGACAAAACTGTTGGAAAACATGAACAACTGCCAAAGCAAGTTCCTCAACATGTGTGTAGTTGAGTTCTGGTCCTACCAAGCCTCGGCTAATATAGTAGATAAAATTCTCTTCGAGTGTGTCATCCTCTTGGACCAACACCATGCCAATAGTAGACTCTGCGATAGCCAAATACAACAATAAATCCTTGCCATAATCCAGAGGACTGAGCATAGAGGAAGGCGTCAAAGCACATTTCAATGCTTCGAAAGAGCCCTGAGCTTCTTCATGCCAATAGAATGGGACCCCTTTTTTCAAGAGACACATAAACCCTTTAGTAATCTCAGCATAGTTGGTAAAAAAACGACGAAGAAAGTTGGCTTTCCCCTGAAGACTTTGAAATTGGGAGATTTTGCGTGGCGGAGGAAATTGAACTATTGCCTAAACCTTCAGAGGATTGACCATGATCCCTTTAGCTGACACAATAAAACCTAATAAACATCCAAATTTCATGCAAAAATTACACTTATTTGGATTCAGGGGAATCTTATAGTATAAAAACCTATCAAAGATAAGTCATAAATGGGCAGGATGATCGGATCTCTTACGAGAATGTGATGCCAGATCATCAAGATACGCCTCAACTATGTGTTTGAGGTCGGGGAAGGAAAATGACATGGCCTGTTGAAAAGTGGCTCCAACATTCTTAAGGCCAAAAGGCATTTTCTTGTATGCGAATGTAACCCAAGGACAAATAAATGTCATTTTATGTTGGTCTGTAGGCTTGATTTGAATCTAGTAGTACTCGGAAAAACCATCCATAAAAGAAAAGACCTCACAACCTGCACATTCATCGACACTATGGTCAATGAATGGGGTTGGAAAATTATATTTCAGGAAAGCTTTGTTTAGATCACGAAAGTCCATACACACACAAATCATACCTTGTTTTTTTTTTTACAGGAACAGGGCTTGACACCCATTATGTCAATTGCACAAGATAGATGAAACCATCTTTGATGAGTTTCTCTACCTTAGCCTTGATCATTGCTACCTTGTGAGGATTGACTGGGAGAAGCTTCTGTTGGAGAGGTTTAACATCAGGGTAAGTTGTGATCTCATTTTTAATGATACATGGGTCAATGCCCGACATATCCTCATAATAATAGGAAAAAACGTCGCAAAACTCTTTAAATAATTTAGTGTAAATATAAATCTCTTCAGGGGAACAATCTTCTCTGATGAAGACGTTTTCCATGACACTAGGGGTTCTAGAGATGTCTATAGGAATTGTTTCAGCTATACGTTCCATGTTTCCCTCGACGTATATTCTGTGCATTTCCAAAGGGTTAATAGGACAAGGGGTATCTCCATTCATGATCGTAATGAACTCTCCTGCCTCTATTCTCTTTAGCTCAAGTTAAAAATAATATCTGTCATGAAGATCATCCCAAGGTTTGTCTAGCCCAGTCATTGCCTCCAAAATATCCTCTTCAGAGGGAAAGACTAAGTCCAAATGATCATAAGTGGCGAGAGAGTCTTGAGCCCAAATAGGCTCGAGAACGAGATCTAGCTCCTGTGGGGGAGTCAGATCAGGGTTGGACGAGGCTTGTTGGAAAATACTGTATGCAACCTCAATAGTGGATAAGGGCATAGCCATTCTAAGGATCCCTATACCTTCCATTGAAGTCGATGGGGAAGGTAAAATCCATGAGTCATTGAAGTAACTCATTCTAAAAGATGCGACTTGAAAAATCACAGCCTTCGACTGGTCGAGGACAACCGAAACAAAATTGACATCATTAACAGGCGGTGGATAATCAAAAGTCCCCATTAAAGATGGAAACAATCAGGCACCTAAGTTGACGGTATTTGGTTGTGGGTTGTCAATCATCGGCACCATGGATGCCCCCGATGAAGGGTCAGGATGGGATAAGGATAAGTGATCAACAATTATGATCCGACATTTGCGAGGAAAACATAAAACCAAAACAATGGTGGATACAACCGTTGTCATAGCATAGGTCCAATTCTGCCCTAACAAAATATTGTAGTCGAGAGGTGCATCGACTACTTGTACTTCGATGCACACAATTTTTCCCTCCAACTGCATGGGGAAGGAGGGAATTATTCCATGCGGTTTAAAAGATCGACTGTCAAATGTGGTTAGAAATGTGGGCGATGAAGAAAAATTATGTTGGACGATGGCCTTCTAGCATGCCAACAACATCATGCAAGTCGAGGAACCCTCATCAACCACCATACGAAAAATGTTTCGTGTCAACAATTTCATGGCATATACCACTACTATCTAAAAACTGACATGGTGAGGAAGATGAGGTTTATAATTTGTAGGGTAATAAATAATAATTCCTAAGTTAGTAGTCTCGGTCACTCCCAAGGAAGAAAAAAATGATTTCCTCTATGAGGGGAAGCTATGGAGGACTTCCATAGCGGACATTGCATAGGGATTTTGTGCTAGATCCTCCACGATGGAGTAATTCTGAGAAACCCTTGCATTCGGGTTATGAGAAGCCTTTTTGAATGCACCCTTAGGGATACGAGTCATAATTTCTCCCACAATATTCTCAATTTGAAGAGGAGGCAGTGGGTTGTAGGCTTCTTTTACCTCCTCAAAATATTTTGGCATTCCATAATTATGAGCCCTATTCTGCAGATGAGCTTCAGGCTTCATCATATAAATGTTTGTGGCTCCATTGTTAGCATTAGGCATCGGGGCTACCTGATTGCCCCCAGGTGCGTTCATGGATGAGGAAGCTTGAGATAAATTTTTCCCTTGTGGAAAAGGGTTGGTTAACATGGTAGGTTGCTATTGTGCCAATAGATTTTTGGCTTCCTCAAGCTGAGGGAACTAGAGAGTCATGTGGTCATCTGTGCAAAGCTTACATGAAAAATTCACCTTCCTCTTTTCATTTTTTCCCTCGCCGTTATTATTTGTAGCCTTCTTATCCCCCTTACCCTTCTTGTTTTTATGTTTCCTCTTGCCCTTGGTTTGTTGGTTACCCTTGGGATTTGTTGATTGCACATTGTGTACATCCCACATTTGGGTTACGGGGGAAACTGAACTAAGATTTTGGTTGGCCATAGTCTTTTGAACCAATAACTGTTGTAACTGATTAGTCCACTGATATGTGGGATAACTCTGTGCTGAGCCTACTATGCCATCGGCTTGAGGCCCAAATTTTTTTTTGGTCTTGTCAAAAGTCAATTGTGGTGTGTCAGGCAGGATCTCATACAACATACTAGATTGAGAGTAAATCAACTATAGTTGTTGGGCTCAAGGCACCAAGGAATTTAGGAACCACTCGAGGAAAAATGCGAGAGGAACAACTTTTATCAAGATTTTTCATCATCACCATTCTCAGATGTGATCCGAGATATGGATGACTTTTATTTACTCGAAGTTGGCTAGGAACTAGGTGTCGACATCGTATATTACCGATAACTCGAAATGGTTTAAGAAGACCATATCCAGGTCGTTGAAGTAAGCGTACTTCGAGCTATCGAGCTCGATATAAAATTTTACAACACCCCCTATAAGAGTGTGTTGAAACAAACACAACTGAACAAAATCATCCTTTATTGAGTTGAATGAGCACCATAAATCAAATTTTGTAACATGATGACCTAGATATTCACCAGGATTTCCTTCGAACTTAGGGATGTTTGAGGAAAACTTAGTCGGCATGGGGGGCCAATGTGGATTGTGACATATTGGGTCGTTCAATAGTCTCGACAAGTCTTGAAAATGCAGAGTTTACAGGAAAGGTAGTCTAGGTTATGGTGGATTCAAATGAAAAGAGGGGCATGGATTTTGGTTGGTACTAGGTTTCTAGGAAAACGTTTGTCTACTGGGTAGGGATTTGATAAAAACCATGGTGTCCATGTCGATTGAAAGGATTTTGAATTTTTTTCTACATCGTCATTTGATTCCCATAGTTGGATGGCATGCCTTGTGTAGGGATTTCTCCCTGCATAGTATTCGAAGGACCTTGGTTGGAGATGCCCCCAGCCGACCCTCCTCGCATAGGTACTGAACCTTACTCGAGGTTCCAATGAGTGTGGGAGGGGTTTACTTAGATCAACATTGCTTGTGAAGGAAAAGAACCCTACCAGGGATTTCCAAAACCTTGTGAAGAGTAAATTCTCATCATCGATACCTGCAAAGGAATGAAACCTTGTATAGGGTTTGGTTGATCAAAAACAAGTTTTCCCCCTATCGAGAAAGTAGACGATGAGAAAGAGTTATTTTCGAACGCATCGAACAAACAAAAAGGAATAGACCCTGCTAGAGTCATGTAGTACTGAGGTCCATGACTCCCCCCACCGAACAAATATAGTTGGTGTTAATCCCAATCGACTGATGGAAAGCACCTTCAAGTGAAGGGGATGAAGGAGGGATATGAACCCCACCATAAGGGATAGCGTTGAAAAGGGAAATGGTGCCCATGACATATCCTTACAAGGGAGAATTAGATCTACCTACCCCTAGACCAATAGTCTGTAGAGTAGAGTAGGTTAGGATCGAACTAGAGTTGAAACTCGACATCCCATACGAAAAGGGAGCACCATACATGTTCTGGATAGATGGAACAATGGTTAGAGTCGTTAAAGATATTGTGCCACTGTCCGAAGTAGTGGGTGTCTAGACAATCGTAGTCGTGATAGGTGGAGGTGGGGGGAGGAGGCATGGCACCCCCTCCCATGGCAGCCGAGATGGGAGTATGAGGACTCCCATAAGAGGTAACACTAGTTGCTTCCATCATTTCTCATCTAACAAACTTACGTTCAGGTGAAGTCACCTCAGGAGGGATTATCTGAATAAGAAGCGACGTCGATAAGTCAGTGATCAAAGAGTTTTCTGGCTTAAAGCCTTTAGCTTCAAGGTCAGAAACGGTGGACTCCTCTAGTGTAGGAAAGTATTCTCTAGGAGCTATCTCGGGTATAGTTTATTGTGGCCCGATTTCTTTGAATGAACCCTCTTGATCTATCCTGTGCCTCGATGGTGGTGGAGGTGGATCGAAAGTAACCAGTGGGAGGCTCTAAATAATATGTGAATGGTTGAGCTATTTATCTTCCACCTTGTGAAATGATCAACCAACACTCTAAGTTTTAGCTAGTGTGAAACACATAGCACACACTAAAAGTTTCCTATCGAAAAATCAAGCGAATAATTGATTGCCAGGAAGAACAACTATGCCACTCGACACTAGAGAAACTTACCAGTGCAAGTGTAAGTCGAACTCGGAAAAACCATATGGGTATACTCTTCACAGTGCAATCTAAAGTTTTCCCTAGGTACCATGGTATACCCTCACACTCACCTGTGTAAGTACCTAAAAATAAGAAACTAGGTTTCCAACTCGCAGTCAATCACCATGGGAGTACAGTAAAAAATCAGGATGATCGTAATGAGCAGGATAACAAATTTTGAATCCCTTCAAGGGTACTAAAGGAAAATGGTCTAGACTACAACTGCAGATCTAGAATGAATTTGAGGTCTATGAGGCTCTGTAGTCAAATGCGATCATAGTAAATCCCAAGAACGACCCTCAATATACGATCCCCACTATGCTCGGTCCAACATTAGAGGGGTTATTGTTCGAAGATTGGTTGTCATTGATGGAAACCCTAGAAATTGAATTTTGGACCCCATAGTTGATCGAAGTAGACAGATATGAAGGAAATTACACATGCAGATACAACACCCATGGATGGATAGTATAAGTCATGCCGCTTTCAGTGGTATGTGGCACGTCACATGGATCCTCATGATTGAGGAGAAATGAATTTTTGAAGATGACAATGTAAATTGAAGAAGAAACTACATGTCATCCCTAATGTTAAAAGGAAGTGAAATAAAGGGTATAAATACATATCATTATACATTCATTTTACATACACAATTTCGTTAATGAACAAGGATATACAAGTCAAATTTCAAAGGAAATCTGAAGTAAAGAAGGCCAAATTTCAAGGGAGGATGAAGTCTCTTGGTGATGTGTTCTAAGGTATGTTATTTACAGGTCATCTTACCATTTTCTCTATAAATTTGTTTCTATAATGATAAAGATGGTAAAATTCAGAGGTTATTGAGAAGACATATCTAGGTACCTGTGGTAAACATTTCATCTCTTTATTCACTATAATTTTGGAGATACACTATGTGGTTTATAGGGTTTTTAACTAGTCCTGAAGCTAGTTATAAACATGTGTTCTGAGTAAAACAGTGATAACTTATTCATAGAGAATCCAAATGAAGTGATACCAATTACATTGGAAAGAGTACGGGCTTTAGTTTCTTTTGTATAGATTTCAGAATCGGATGTTAAATATTCAGCGCAGGGCATTTTGTACAAGTTTGCTCTCCTGAATAAACTAGAATTGAATAAGGTCTACCATTTTCTCTATAACTCATTTTTGGGTGGAAGGAAGGGGCAAGGATGGAGAGGTCAACCATCTATTGATATTGGAGGATTCTATCTTCCTTTTGGAGGTTTATCCCTCCCTTTATATTTGGAATTTGTAGCTTCCCCCAGAAGTAATTACTTCCCTTGAACAATAATTATTGATTATTTCTCATATAGTGTGCATGGTGTATTGGTATAACTCTTCTACTATTGTTCATTGCTCATTGGATATAATTAAATATATAATATGGTTAAAGTATAAGTCGATTTTTTTTTGAAATTGTACTTGATACTGATTCACCCCCCTCTCAGTATCAACAATTGGCATCAGATCCAGGTTACCTTCAGTACAATTTAACCACTGGAAGGAATATCCTAAGAATAAATGGAAGAAAACATTCCAAATGGGATTCCACCATTTCATGGAAGCAATTTTGAATACTGGAGTAATAGAATGGAAACTTACTTGAAAGCTCTTAGGGAAGATATTTGGTTCTCAGTTGCTTCAAGATACAATGCTTTGAAGAAACCAAACACTACAGCTCAGAAGGAAGCAAGAAGGAACAACAAATTGACAATAGATAACATCATGGATGGATTAGAAGATTAAGTGAAATCCAAGGTGGGATCCTATGCATAAACAAAAGAGCTTTGGGACAAGCTACAAGACATTTATGCAAGGGAAGAAGCAGAAGAAGAAGATGAAGAAGTTGAAGCAAATTACAACATCTCAGATTTCAAAGAAGCAAATAGAGGTGAGTTCTTTTTCTTTAATTGTGAAGGAGCAGGACATGTTGAATTTGAATGTCCTTATCCAAGGATTGAAAGAGATGATACTGAAGAAGAAAAGACCAATGAAGAAGAATAAAATCATGAAACATAAATGATTTAACAAGAAGATGAGAATCTTAATATATTGAATCATGTTGAGATTGAAAATAGCAAGCTCAAAAACACGCATAGAAAACTAAGAACTAAATAGGGTAGTTGTGAAAATACAATTGAAATATTGAAGAAACAATTAGAATACTTTGAGAAACTAAGAGAAGAAACCATTTCCTTGAAAACTCTACTCGAAGAAGCAAGAATAATAGGAGAAGTAATGAATGTCCAAATGATGAAGAAAGAAGAAGATTGTGAGAAACTTGAACAAGAAGTTGTCTCATTGAGGAAGAGCTTAATAAACTCTCAAGTGTCAAAAGACTTAACACATCTTGGATGCATGGGTGAAACTTCATACAAAGAATATGAAAATACCAACAAGAAGGTTGAAGAAATCTATACACAGACAGTTGATGAGAAGTGGACTAGGATACTAGAAAGAATGAATGATTACAAAAGAGATGAATATCCAAGAAGACCTCCTATCTTAAGGAATCAAAGAAGCTTCAATAAGTATGAAGGAAACTACATAAGAGTAGATCATGAACTCAGATGGACTACATCCCAAAGAAGTTCATTTACTCCCAGGTATAAAAATTTATTTCTTGGTCATTGTTATACTTGCAAAAATTTTGGACATAAGGAAATTAATTGCAAAATCAATGAAAGGAACAACTATGTAAGAAATATGAATGGTGTAAATAGAAGATATGGAAAAAATCATGGATTTGTCAACATAAGTTATAATTCATTTTCCCCATTGATGGAAAAAAAAATATTGTATGCTACAAATGTAATTATCTTGGTCACAAAGCACGAGATTGCAAATATATGAATGAATATTCTCCTATGCCAAATGTCTCTATGCCAACCACAATATGGAGAAGGAAAGAGATTCCAAACAATGAAAATTTCAAATAACATTGACCGCTGAAGACTGTAAAGAAGAAGATGAATGGTAAATAGACAGTGGATGTTCTTCACACATGATTGAGGATCAAAACAAATTCATCAGTTTGAATATAAAGGGTGGCAATGTTGCATTTGGAGATGATTCATCTTCCAAAATACTTGGAAAAGGTGTAGTAGAGCTTGGAAGAAAAACTGTAAAAGAAAAGAATGTCTTATTGGTTGAAAACTTGAAGCATAATCTACTCAGTGTTAGTAAAATGTGTGATCAAGGATATACTCTCATGTTTGACTCACAAAGATGAAAAATCAAAGAAGAAAGTTCAGGAAGATCGGTTTCAACTGCAACAAGAAGACCTAGTAACATGTACGTTCTAGATCCATGAAAAATCTCCAAGGAAGAAAGAGACCATAAAAATGAAGTGTTATTAAGTGCTATATGTTCAGAGGGAGCAACCCCAAAGAAGAGAGTCACCTTTTTCCATTAAACTCGGGGGTAGCATCCCTACCCCTTTTCATTGATGTCGAAGGGGAAGAGAAACTAGGAGCATGAGGATAGGGGGAGCATGAGTGTTTCCATCAATGACAAAGGGGGAGATTGTTGGAAGATTGGTTGTTGTCATTCGTGTCAACCCTAGCCATTGGCTTTTGGACCCCACAGTTGATCGAAGCATATGGCCATGAAGGAAATTACACATGCAGATACAACACCCATAGATGGATAATATAATTCATTCTACTTCCCGTGGTATGTGGCACGTCACGTGGATCCTCACGACTGAGGAGAAATGAATTTTTGAAGATGACAATGTAAATTGAAGCAGACACTACATGTCGGCCCTAATGTTAAAAGGAAGTGACATAAATGGTATAAATACATATCATTATACATTCATTTTACATACAGAAGTTTTTTAATGAACAAGGAGATATAAGTCGAATTTCACAGGAAATCTGAAGTAAAAAAGTTGAATTTCAAGGGAGAATGAAGTCTCTTGGTGATGTGTTCTAAGCTATGTTATTTATAGGTCATCTTACCATTTTTGCTATAACTTTGTTTCTAGAATGATTCAGATGGTGAAATTCAGAGGATATTGATAAGACATATCTAGGTACCTGTGGTAAAAATTTCATCTCTTCATTCGCTATAATTTTGGAGATACACTATGTGGAAGATAGGGTTTTTGACTAGTCCTAAAGCTAGACATAAACAATTGTTCCAGGTAAAACAATAATAACTTCTTCATAGAGAATCCAAATGAAGTGAGACCAATTTCATTGGAAATAGTATGGGATTTAGTTTCCGGTGTACAAATTTCATAATCCGATGTTAAATATTGAGTGCGGGGAATTATGTACAAGTTCACTCTCCTGAATAAACCAGAATTGAATAAGGTCTACCATTTTCTCTATAAGTCCTTTTTGAGTGGAAGGAAGGGGAAAGGATGGAGAGTTCAACCCTCTCTTGTTATTGGAGGATTGTATCTTCCTTTTAGAGGTTTATCCCTCCCTTTATATATGGAACTTGTAGCTTCCCTTGGAAGTCAATACTTCCCTTGAACAATAATTATTGATTATTTCTCATATATTGTGCATGGTGTATTGTGGTGTATTGGTGTAACTCTTCTACTATTGTTCATTACTCATTGGATATAGTTGAATATATAATCTGGTTGAAGTATAAGTTGAAAAAGTTTTGAAATTGTACTTGATATTGATTCAACCCCCTCTTAGTATCAACAATTATCTCCTCTACCTTTCCTTACGCGATCTTGTTTTTAGCCCCTGTGTTAGATGGGGGTACCGCCTACATCTTACAAAACTAGACTCTGACACTCCCTATCACAAACTCTTATGTTTCTTTAAGAATCCTTGAAGAGTTTCCTCTCCACACCTATTTCAAGGCCCTAAATCCTAGACAACTTGGTGAACCCTACAAACAAAAGTCTAGTTGATTTTAAGTGTTAATCGTTGATTTTAAGTGGCTTGATTTACTCAAAACGGTATAGAAGTGCAACTTATGGTGTTTACAAGAGACGAAAGAGAAGAAATAAAAAATTTAGATCATTTATGCAAAAGAAAATTAGGTTCCACTATTGAAGAATGGCTTTTAAATCTTTGCAAATGCAAACTTTTCGAAGTAGTAGTCCAAGATCATAAAATGAAAAGTGTTTCCTAGAATGCGCTTTTTGTTTTACAAAGTAAATGAAAATTACTAAACTTTCAAGGAAAAAGAAAAGAAGGAACTTTGGAAAAATAACTCTTTTATTTTGTAATAACCAACCTATGCTACAACTACCAAACAAAAATGCATAGCTAAATGCAACAATTTTTTAGTTTTTGAATGCTTAGAAAATAAATCACAAGTAAATGATATTTTTTGTTTTTCAAAGCATAAACAAGGTAAAGAGAAAAAATAAAACCAAGACTAACACAGACCCTAAGCCACTGCTTGAACGCAAGGATTCACTGGAATCCACAAGAGGATCTAACACTTATAAGTTCTCCCTAAACCTTCAAAGAAAACACAAGAAAATAAAGAAACAACAAGGGTCATTTATAAAGTGCAATATAAACTGAATATTTAACCCAACCAAACACAATTAACAAAGACCTTGAAGAATTCAAGAAGGTTTGAGAAGCACAAAGCTTCTTGGCAGGAAAGAAAGTCTTTTTTTTTTTACCTTCCAAAACAGAGAGACTTGTGATGTGCAAAAGAAGCTTGTGTATGTATGCGCAATGTATACCATGCAGACTGCGTATGTATGTGGGCTATACAGAGCACGACGTGTGTACACCTCTGCAAACTTCCAAAAAATTAAAAAGGTTTGGACAACCAACTGGGCAGGGAGGGTTGGTATGCATATGGAAGGTGACCATAGACCCTAACTGACTCAGTAAATTGGAAAACTCAGAAAGAAACTGAAAAAATCAAGTCAAACCAAAATCTCCCACTAAGACCCTAGAGAGACACCTTAGTGGAGTGGCCAATTCTGCTACAGGGAAAATCCCCCTATACTGGGTCTAAGCCAAAGGTAGAGCGATAAATCCCTTGAAAGATTGATCTACCCTTAATCTACCCCAAAACTATCTAAACAAAGTGATGAGAGAGAAAGGAAAGAGATTTAATGAGTGCACCTTTAGTTCTTGTGGTCGGTGTATACCTCTTTCACTTATTTCCGCCTCCTAAATCACATATCTCCTCCCAAATATGACCTACAAAAGGTTAGGAATACAATGCAACAACATATGCAATCTCTAGTGATCACTTTAAAATTCTAGACATAGATATAAATGCTCAAATTAACAAAAGCATGTAAATATAGGGTTTTCGGATAAGGATGAACTCTTTTATTCAATTTCAAGATAAAAAGGATTACAACCTTTGTTGGAAACCACTCCCTGAACCAAGTCTGGGCTCCTTTGTCATGGCTCCAAGTGCATCAATCCCACATTAGCTTCTTGAAACCAACATATCACCAAGAGAAGGAGGAAGGGTTGCATAAGGAGAAAGGTTGGAGGGGAAGGTTCAGGCTAAAACTCAAAATGGGATGCAAATATTGGGCTAATAAAGGGAAGGTATTTTGGAAAAATTTTCTTATTCTCTTTCTCATGTTCATAAATGACTCCCCAAGACCTCTTTTTATATGAGAAAAACATGATTATTTTGTTTGGGGATGGTATACAAGGGGTAAAATGGTTAGGAAACCCTCCATATTCTGTAAACTCCGCCGAATTCCATGCATATTTATATTTTTTGCAACTTTTGGAGGTAAACATGAGCTAACTAGCATGCAACACACATGTGTATGCGAGCTAACTAGCATGCAACATGTGTGTGTATGTGCGCTATTAGTGTAGCAGGATGTGTACACTATCCAAAAAATGGTGTTTTAAAATGAAGCCTCAGTAGTATTTTGGCAAAGTATGCAAATGGAAGGGCCAATGTATTGTATGCACATATAATGCATTTTTGGACTATAACAACTAGGTAGTCCATATTCTGTGTTTGTATCTACCTTTTATGCCTTGAGACAGGCTCTAGGGAAAGCTTATCAAAAACCCACTCTTGAGTCCCTTTGTGATGTTTTGATTAGAGAGCAAGATAAGCTTGTATAACTTGGAGTGATCAACACTGTAGGTACCTCCAACAAAGCCTTAGTCGCCTAGCAGAAAGATAAACCCAAGAATACCAAGAAGCAACATCCTCACCACAACAACAAGCAAAACAAGGGTCCCAAACCCACTAAAATAACTTCAACTCCTAATGGTGACAAAGGAGCAAAATCTAAAAATAAGAATACTGACAAACATTGCAACTTTTGTGATAAATATGGTCATGATGAGTCCAAATGTTTCAAGAATATGGCAGCTTTAGAAGAAGCGATGAACAAGCACAACATTAATATTGATTCTACTACTTCTTCTCATGGACATGCACTTTTTTATTTTGGTTTCTCATTCAATGCAACTTCTACTTCTTCTTCTAATGAGTGGCTTATTGATTCTGAAGCATATTATCATATGGCTAAGGATAAAGCCATATTTTCTTCTCTAAATGAATGTCATGCCAAGAAAATATTTGTTGGTGATGATAGATATCTTAGTGTTGTAGGATGTGGAACCGTTCAAGTAAATAATGGTAATGTCAATGATGTATTATGTGTTCCAAATATTTCTTGTAACCTTCTATCAGTACATCAAATCACTCATTCAGGTGAAGGTAAAACTATAGAGTTTTCACCTCACCAAGTTGTAATAAATGATCTAAAAGATCCTAAGCATGTTCTTGCAACTAGAATTGCTGATGATATTACCAGGTTGTACAAGTTTGACAACTTTGGGTCATCATATTTTCCATCAGTTTTTGTTTCTCATAGCGATGACTTGAGCAAAATTTGGTAGGAGTGGCATGTTCATCTAAACTATCACTCATTGCAACAACTATGTAATCAACAGATGGTGACTGGTATTCCTCTTGTTTCATGCAGAGATGGTGTTTGTGTCGATTGCGTTCTCGACAAACATCATCAGGATAGTTTTGACAAATGTGTCTCTTGGCATGCCTTGGGCCCTTTGAAACTTGTTCACAGTGACTTGTGTGGTCCACCTTCTTCTCCTTGTTTTTCTAGGTGCAAGTATTTCTTAACTTTCATAGATGAATTTTCCAAACGTACTTGGATTTACTTCTTAAAACTTAAGAGCAAAGTTTTTGACAAATTTCTAGCCTACAAGTCCCTTGTAGAAAAGCAACTTGGACATCAAATTCAAAGGTTAAGAACATATAATGGAGGGGAATATGTGAACAATAATTTTACAAGTTACTTCACTACACAGGGAATCCAAATGCAACACATTGTTCCATATACACCACAACAAAATGGTTTTGCTGAGAGAAAGAACTGCACATTAAAATAAATGGCTAATTGTATGATCCAGTATAAGGGATTAAGTCTAAATTATTGGGTAGAAGCCATCAATTGTGAAAATTACATTGTAAATCACACTCCCACAAAGGCTCTTAAAAATATAACACCGTAAGAAGCATGGACTAAAATTAAACCAGATTTAAGTCACTTTCGTGTACTTGGCAGTATAGCATGGGCTCACATTCCTGATGAGAAATGGAAAGCATTACAACCTAAAAGTGAGAAGTGTATATTTTTTTCGTTATTTTGAAGATGTCAAAGGTTATAGACTTATTCAACCACATTGTAATGAAATTATTATTAGAAGAGATGTTAAATTTGATGAAAAACTCTTGGCCTAGGAGCCTAATTCAATGATTGTGCCTTCTTCATCGTGCGATTCATCTTTGACGTTTACGCCTTCTTCTGTTCCTATTCTGATTTCTTCTTTAGATGATGATATTGAGGATGAAAATCCACCTCTGCTTTATCATCTTCCTCTAGATGAGTCCATTGAAACTGAACCAACACCAACACCACCGCTTCCTAGATGGGTCCATTCAACACGAGAAACGACTGGTGATCTTGTTCGTGATCCTTCAAATCAACGACAAACACGTTCTCAATTCCAATGATCCTCTTCTCTTTTGGCTCAAGATTCAAAGACTCATGATCCAGAGACATTTGTAGAAGCTTCAGGTCATCTAGTTTGGGATACAAAAATGAATGAAGAGTATCATTCTTTAATGGAAAACGATACTTGGGATCTTGTACCTCTTCCAAAAGGAAAAAAAAACTTGTCAGATGTAATTAGGACCTAAAAGAAGCTTCTAGGATTTTGGGGCTAAGAATGACACCTTGAACCACCAAAAATGACCTCTTGAGGGCATCTTTTGCCTCTAGCTAGGTATATAGGTACCATTTGCATTTTTTAGCACTAGGTATGAGTCTTGAGGCCTTAGACATGGTCAAGGGGGGAAACATGAACCTTAAGTGAAAATATGGTAGGTTATCTAGTTTTTCATTTTTTGTAACAAGAACACACACTCATTTTAGAACGTCTATGTATTATTAACACACGTGCATTATGAAGTGCATGTTCGCTCCTGCTTAGGAATGTGTGCACGTTCTAAAATGTGTATGTACTCATGCTTAAGAATGTGCATGTGTTCTAAATCACGTGCGCATTCTAAAGTGCATACACGCTTCTACTTAGGATCGTGTGTGCATCCCTAAAAAAACCAAGTTGGCAATTGTATGTGGTGGTTTAGAGAGCACCAAGACTACATGATTAAAAAAGTGTGTGTTTCTAAGAATGTGTACACATTCCTATGTGTACATATTCCTACACACCCCATTTCCATAATTTCATCCATCAACTTTTTCCAAATGCCCATATACTTTCACTTGTACTTTTCTTGTTATTCTAACTACTTTAAATTTTCAAAAAACATCTAGCAATGCAAAACCTAATTAATGCATCATAACAATTTTATTATAAATGGAAAAAAGGCCCAAATTTTACTATCATAAAAAATGTACACATGATACACATTTCATTCTAAAATATCATATTAACAATGCATCATTAAGCAAAACAAAGAATTTCACTATATCATTATAATCACAAACCTCTAGTGCAAATCTTCAATCAAATAGTGTAAAGTTATGGATAATGATATGTGCAAAATAACACAATCTATGAAATGTAGATGATACAAATTTCATTCAATTTTTATTATAAGCTGTAATATTAATAATACATCATAAACAAAGAGTTTTACTATATCATTATAATTACATACTTTTAATGTAAATCTTTGATCACATAGTATAAAGTTGTGAATAATTATTTATGCAAAATAATATAATTTATTAGACATATATATTAAAATACTAATATCTAAAAGTACAATTTTAGTATAAAGTTGTAAAATAACACAATTAGATATATATTGAAATAACCTAACCCTTAGTAGAATAATATATTTCCATATAATAAAGTTCAATATTAATAAGGCCTAGCAATAAGGAAGAATAAGTCAAATGTAAGAAGACCTAATATTCTAGAAGGATCTTCTTCTAAATTGTTCTTTTAATAGACATATTTAGTATAAATAGATTGTTTTTTTGATAAACATATTTAGTATAAATAGGAATAGAGGGTATGAGAAGTTTTGTTCTGGATATTATTGTAATAGAGCTCTGCTATGTTGGAGGTTGCTCCCTCAAAGAGGCAAGTGAACATTGCTCTCTTCTCTTTCTGGTGTTATTCTAGTATTATTTTGGTATTGTTGTGGTATTGTTTTGGTTATATCGTTGTTTATTTGTCATTTCTAGCTAATTATTTCTATTTTGCATATTATTTTATATCTAGAATATTACAAATACTAATATTTAAAAGTTTAATTTTGGTCAAGATATATTTCACATATATCAAACTTCCTTTCAAATATATATTCTTTAGTCTAATTATATTAAAGTAGATCCATCTTAAGTCGGATCTATCAAGCACAAAGAGGGATCAAATTTCTTAAAGTGTAAATTTTTTAACATTTAATTCTATGTCATATATTAATAATTGATAGCCTAGTCTAAGATGGATCTAAGTTGATTTCATTTTTTGAATGTTGTCACGTACATGTATGGTTATATCTCCCCCATAATATATTGTTTACTAAATTATATATTATTATATATTATTATATAATAGTATATTAATATTATATATTAATAATAATAATAATCTATTTATAAGGTCACGATCAATATTAAATTGGTGTATGACAATCAATATTAAATTGGTGTATGAAACTGCTTTGTTTATGGGATAAGGGACCTCTTCCATCTTACAATTTAACTGATAAAATTTACAAAAGTAATTGTAAAAGCACCAAGAAGAACACAGAAAAAGAAACACAAAGCTCAATTAACACAATTTATAAAAACTTTTCAGTGTAAACGGTTTCTTTGAATATGATTTAAGTGCTAAGAATTTTTCAACAGAAACGCACAACTCACATACATGCATTGAAGATTCCGTCGACACCAGTGTACCTTCCCTGGATTGAAACTGTTTACTACGCAAGCTTATTTCTTTAAATAGACAGAAGAGAGTTCGCGATGTGCAGAAGGGAGCAGTGAGGGTTTTACCTTAATTTCAGCGGTCGAGGTCGGCACTGCACCTTCCAACTTCCCGATAACAGAGGACGGATTCACCTTCGTTTCCACTCAAATCAACGGTTTTGCAAGACTGGAAGGAGAGACAGTTGTAGCTTGTGCGCTGTCGAGGGACAGATGTGAGAGTTTTTGTTTTGTTTCCCCGCAGTTTTCTTTTCATTATTGGACATTAGGGTTTGGCGACAGTTTCGAAGGAAAATTGTTGATAGAAGGTCGATTTTGAAAGATGGTAGAGGTTGTTTTCTGAAAACTGTAAATCAGTTGACAAGTTTTCATTAAAACCTATCCTTAAGATATGCCTTCAGCATAATAATGAAAATATATATAACAATTGATATCATATTCGTCAAAAATTGACTTAGTTTCAAAACTATGTATCAAGACTATGTATGTTCAATGTAAATCCAAATTTAACACCGTAAACCCAAATTTAATACCGATATATGTTCAATGTAAATCCAAGTTTCGCATATTGATAGGCATCCGTCTATTGAAAACATGGTGCTAGTTTTATAATGAGAAATTTTTAATTGATGGACCACATGCAA
Source organism: Picea engelmannii (assembly GCA_009831015.1). Taxonomy (NCBI): domain Eukaryota; kingdom Viridiplantae; phylum Streptophyta; class Pinopsida; order Pinales; family Pinaceae; genus Picea; species Picea engelmannii. The sequence goes on from ML785004.1 coordinate 569,763, forward strand.
TTAATATAGAATATTCTTAGTGGTCTCCTTCAAATTTATGGTAAAGTTGATATTGTTTATAATCATTTTTTTCTTTATAGTTTGAAATATTTTTAATCATGACAAGTGTTTAAGTAGTTTTCATTCATGATTTTGCACAACTTAACTATGAAAATGTTTCTAATTATGGCAAGGTTGTATGGTTTGTTTCTATCGTTTAGGAAAGCATTATCGACCCCCTTAGCATGCAAACAGTCTCATTTCTATTTCTCCCTTTTCTTCCAACTTGGCTTATTTTTCTCCATTCTCTACTTGTTCCCATTAATGCTTCCATCCCATGTTGGCGCTTACCATAACGAGTCGCCCTGATTAGTACTCATACATGCCTTTGTGCATCCTACAACATCAATGGGTCGGTCCACACAAGGAAGGAGGAGCCCTCCGACACGGAATCAGGCTTGGATGCTCACAAGAAACCAGGAACTGAGGTTGGGAGAAAAACGTACCACAATAACAAGTATGTATTTGCTTTGCTTGATTTGGTTTTTGATCAGGGTTGTGGGTATTCTGATCAACATTTATTTTTCGATTTAGAGTTTGTTAGCACTAGAGATTGTTCTGGACTACAAAAGAGAATGCCTAGCACATCATGAAAAGTATTTGATTGGATAGGTTGGAATCAGGTAGACAAGGTTAAGAAGAATACTAGGAAAAAAAATTTGAAATTGACATAGGTAAGTTTAAAGATTAGTGATCATTGTCATTGTGCATGGAGTCTCCTGTAGTATTTCATGGATCAAAGGTAAGTGAACTACTTATCAGATGGGTTCAATAAATAACATGGATAGATAGAATAATAATGGATACAATCATAAAATATACAAGCATCACTAGCAGATCATACATATATAATTCATGAGATAGAAGTTTCATAAAACAAAATGTTTTTTGTTAATGAAAGCAATATATCTGAATAAACTCCACAAAACAGAGCAAGTACACTAAGGATTTAATGCACAGGAATTTTGTAGCGCATAATTTCTATTCAAATAAGAAGAGACTGGATGTAAAAAATAGAGAGAGTAACAATCGGGTAACATAACCCACATAAATATTTAATAATCAATTACTACAACAAGTTTTACCCATTGGGCTTACAATTAGAATACAACTTTAGTTCCCCAAATTTTCTCTCTCCAACATCTTGGATCGAACCCCCTTCTCTCTTTTACATTACAATTCAAGACCTTTTATATGAAATAGAATCTCTAGTCATTACTGGTTCTTAGGAATATAGTTTATCATTGAACTAAAAATAAATCTCTAGTTCATGACATAAAATATGGAAATGATGAGATCGAACTATCACTAATGATTGTTTGCCTTAAAAACTGGGGTATTTTCCTTCATATTTGAAGTTCATTATGATCTTATGCCTGGAAAGGTGGATCTATATCCATCAACTCCTTGAAGATGTTGGATAATTCGTTACTAACCTTTGACTGCTTAACCTTTGTTTGAGATGTTGACTTGAAAACCTGAGATTGCTTGCTTATCTTTGACAAATTCTCTCCCACTTTTTTACTAGATATGTTGTCCACCTTTCGTTTATGCTCATATACAATTTAAAAAAAAAATAGCTATGTAGAAATGAAGCTTCTCATCATAGAGATGAAAGATATCGAGTTCAAGAGGTCACGATCATGTGATACCCAGTGTTCAAGAGACATTTTGGTTAAGTTTTGAGATCTGTGCTAGTAGAAGTCAAAGAACAAAAATCAGTTACAAGATGGACTAGAGTACGCGATGGGAGCAGAGTTTAAGGAGTCAAAGCACACAATAAAATTATGTGCAACAGAGTAGCGCGCAAAAGGCGGAAAATGATTATAGACCGTTAGGATTTTGGGGACATTTTGTCCACTTTTGTAACGGGCTCAACCCTATTATTATGTATAAATATGTAATGGGTGTTGGGTAGAAGGAGGTTCTGAATGTTAGGAGTCTGAGGTTCAGAATTTTTGGCGAAGTTCTTAATGCTTGTTGGGTAAGTTGAGTTGAGCAAAGGAAGAGGGTTGAGGTATCACTGCAGAGTGAAGCTCGCGCTACAACAAAACGACTAGGAAGGTTTGGGTAATGTTATTATTGCATATTCTGTAGTGCAGTGCACAACTATAAGGGGATTATCAATGACTAAGAAAAGAAGCCAATCGTTGTGGATGTAGCCCAAGTTGGGTGAACCACGTTAAACATGTGTGTTTTGATGTGTTGTCTTTGCATTTGATGATGTTTCATGTTATGGTACAATGATGATATATGTTGAATGTACTATTCATATATGATGTTATAATGTAACACATTGAAGTCTCTAGTAATTAAATGAATGTTAAGTAGAATTTGATGAATGTTAAGTAGTTGTTAAGTAATGGGAACTTCACACATGGGTAAATGGTAGTAAGAAATGCAGAATGTCTCACTTCCCTTCATCACTGTAGAACCCTGGTTCTTGTAGCCCCTTTAGATGCCTCGGGTGATACTTAACTTTCTCTGCAAGTGATGTCGAAAGGTTCAGTGTCTAAGGGTTTTGTTAGTATCTAGATGACTAACCCCAGGTCTTCCCACTGTGCGCCAACAAATCATTTTGTTGTCGGGATCGGGAACTGTAATTGAGGGGAATGTTTTGGCAAAGTCTCACCACTAGAAAGGAAGCGATGAGACTTTTCCAGAGAATGGAATAGAAACCCTCAACTCAGCGACGAACAATGGTTACAGAGGTATGTTTTCACAGATCTGCATGAAATTTTCTTTAGTGATTTTTTTATAATTTTGACTGAATGGTTAGAACCTGGCCAGTGGAGAACGTTGGGAGATATAAAACTGAAGCTCCGAGAAACTAGAATCCTGAATTGATCAAACAACTCAATACAATAAGTAATAAGGTTTCTCACATGATTGATTTCTGGTTGAATAGTATACTAGGGTTTTATATTACAGAGTTTGAAATATATTGTACCTAGTCTTATAGTGTCATAGAGAGGGACTTTTTCAAGGGTCTACGTGGAAGATATTTGAGTGCATTGTCTACTTGGATAAAAATGTTGTTGTGCCACAAGAATGTTATGAAGATGGAGTCTGACTGTTAGGCGCCTTCACGCATATAGGGAGGATTGGAGGATGACTAGAGGATAGTCTGAGAGTGAGAAGTATGAGTAAGGATTGGATGGATTGAGGATGCCGAGAGAAGAGGATACTAACTTAGATAGAGATATTGGAGTATTTCACCTTGGGAAAAGGTTTAGATACATTAAGAAGGAGACTATGACTAGGAAGGAAGAGTAGCACAAAAAATTGAAGGAAAGTGACCCATGTGTAGTACTTCAGATCACACCGTACAAAGAAAGGAAAAGGAAAGATAGAGATCCTTAGTTTTGTCCAAAAAAAGAAGGAATTACATCTCAAATCGAAATATGCGTCGAACCTATGACCCTGTGTGTGTCACATAGAATTGAAGTAGGACCCGAGACTTATTCAAGAGAACCTGTAGTGAGTGAAGGAATTCAGAGCAATAGTCAAAATAGTGGAAGTAGCACAGTGAACCAGAGTTAGTCAACATCACCAAGGGTAAGTACAACACTGAGTACAATGGCAGGAATAGATCGTACTATAAGAATACCTGAGTTTCAGGGAGCGGGGTGATAGGACCATGAGAAACACTTGTTTGTATGTGACACAATATGGATTGTGAAAAATGTCCAAGATGAGGCAAATAAGATCGCGTAGTTGGCCACGATGTTCAGAGGTCATGCATTGCTATGGCATATGAAGTATCAAAAAACTACATTGACCGGACAGTCCATGAACTATTACAATGCTATAATGTTACCAAGGAAGATCAAGAAGAAGAAGAACCATGAAATGTATAGGTACCAGAGATTGAAGGGGAGAGCGATGTAGTAGGTCCAACACTTGAATACGACACATATGTGAAGCCCTTAAGAGTGCGCAAAGTGAACATTGGCACAATGGAGAAATCGAAGTTTGCAAACATTGGTGATTATTGGAACGATGAGATTGTGGAAACAATTACAAACCTATTGCATGAGTATCAGTATCTCTTTTCAAAAACCTTTTCAGAGATGAAGGAAATAGTTGGAGAATTGGGCGAGATGAAGATCCCTTTAAAACCAGATGCTAAGCTAGTAAGATAGAGACCTTACATATTGAATACGAAGTACAAGGAAAAAGTGAAAGCAGAGCTTGACATAATGATAGAAGTTGGTATAATTGTTCTCGTCATAGAGTCTGAATGGATAAGTCCAATGGTGGTTCAAGATACGAAAATAGGGGGTATTAGAATATATGTAGACATAAGGAAGTTGAATAATTCATGTTTTCATGACCCGTTTCTGACCCCCTTTAAAGATGAAGTATTATAAAATGTAGGAGGAAAGGAGGGAAGGAGGCCTACGCGTTAACCGATGGATTTTCAGGATACCATCAGATAAACATTGCGTCAGAAGACAAACATAAGACAAAATTTGGAACAAAATAGGGAAGCTATCAATACATAGTGATGTCATTTGGGGTTAAAGAATGCATCTGTCGTGTTTTCTAGAGTAGTTGTTGCAACCTTTAAGGATTTTATGCATAAGTTTCTTTAAGTGTACTTAGATGATTGGATTGTCTTTAGCTTATTGAAATATCACATAGAAACTCTAAGGTTGATGCTTGATAGATGTAGACAATATCAAGTTGCATTAAATTTGAATAAATCTATTTTATGTGCACCGTTTGGGATATTATAAGGCCATGTGGTATGCAAGCAGGGTTTTTTAGTTGATCTTACCAAGATAGCAGTAATTGTTAATTTTCCACTGCCTAAATCAGTGAGACAGTTGAGAACAACTTTGGGGCATACCAGATATTACAAGAAATTGAGAACAACTTTGGGGCATAGATTACAACTCCAATGGAGAATTTATTGAAGAAAGAATCTACGTTTCAGTGGAACAAAGACTGTCAGAAAGGTCTGGACGTATTGGAACCTAAGTTAGTAACTGCACCCATTTTGGTGTTCTTGGATTGGTAGAAAGAATTTCACATTCATGTGGATGCATTGTTGATAACACTCGACGCAGTGTTAGCCTAGCCATGAGAGGGAGAGTTAGATCATCCAATTTTGTTTGCTAGAAGGAAGTTGTCAACTGCTGAGAATAATTACATGACGACATAAAGTGAATGCTTGGAAATGGTGTATGCCTTGAAAAAGTTCAAACACTACTTGTTGGGGTCCCATTTCAAGATGTATACATACCATTATGCACTCAGATATCTAGTGAACAAGCTAGTGTTGGGGGGGAGAATCTGCAGATGGTTATTGTTGTTCCATGAGTATGATTTAAAAGTTATTGTGAAGCCATGGAAACCGAATGCAGGACCAGACCATTTGTCATAGATACTGACAGGAGAAGATGTAGGGAACCTAGAGAATAGTTTACGAGCTACACATTTATTCTCAGTTCAAATTGTAGATGACCATTTTGTAGAAATTTTCCAATATTTGAGCATAGGAATGGCCCCATTTGATATGACAGAAGAAAAAAAGAAGAAACTAGTGGTTAAAGTAGCAGATTATCAGTTGATCATAGGAAATTTATACAATATGGGCATATATGGGATACTACGACGATGTGTGCTAGAACATGAGAGACCGATGATCCTCACGGAGGCACGTGATGGAATTGTTGGAGTTCATTATGTAGGAAAGTCTATAGCACATAATATCTTACATTCAGGGCTATGGTGGCCCACCTTCCATAAGGACGTGAAGGAATATTTTCAAAGCTACAACGTTTGTAAGAGAGTAGGAAGACCATCCCAAATGGATGAGATGCCTTTGAATCCACAAGTTACCTTGCAGACGTTTGAAAAATGAGCAATGGATTTTGTCAGACTGATTAATCCACCAACATGGAGAACAAGATCGAGGTACATAATTACCGCGACATACTACTTGACAAGATGGGAAGAGGAAGAACTAGTTATAGATTGTAGCGTGGAGACAACTGCATGATTTTATTCAAGAACATAGGTACAAGGTTTGGGTGTCCTAAAGTATTGATGAGCAACCAAGGGACTCACTTTTTCAAAAAGAAAATTGCAGCATTAACAAAAGAGTTCTATATTTAGCATCGGAAGAGAACTCCATATCACCCACAAGCTAATGGAACTGTTGAGGCCTTCAATAATATATTGGAGAATGCATTGACCAAGGTGTGCAACTTAATATGAGATGACTGGGATTTAAGGATCTTTGCAGTGCTTTGGGCTTATAGAACTACATGCAAGAATTTGACGGGATAGACACCCTTTAGATTAGGATATGGTTATAAAGAAGTCATGCCCATGGAGTTTCTTGTACCGATTTTGTGCATTGTTACGATGATATACCTTATGGATTTCAACACGATAGAAGAAATACTATCACATTTACTAGTGCTAGAGAAAAATCGATTTATTGCAGGGTTCCATCAACAAGTGCAGAAGGCATGTGAAAATGCATGGCATGATAGACACGTCAAGAAGAAGAAGTTCCAGACATGAGACCTAGTACTTCTCTATGACAGTAAGTTCTTACAACACCTAGGAAAGTTCAGGACGCACTGGTTAGGGCCATATGTGATCATACATGTGACTGACGCAGGTGTTGTTTAGTTAGAACAATTGGATGGACAAGTCATAGAAGGACTAGTGAATGGGAGTCAACTAAAACTTTATAGGGATGATCGTCCTTACGCGCACTAGGGGAGTTGCGCAGACTACGTTGTATCATAGTGTACTATAGCAAGAAAAGGCAGAAAAGAAAGAAAAATCAAGTAAAACAGGAAACATTACGAAAAATGGTTCAAGAAAGGAGTCTAAGGTTGATGTAACATACCCGACCACCCAGAGGATGGGCTACACCACTTAAACAAGCTGCAACACACCCAACAACCCGCAGGCTAGGAATGTTGTAGTCCCAAGACTCAGTTCTCTTATCTCTAATTCGAAGACAAAGGACTTCTCAACAATGTTAGAAGCATGCACACCACATGCATAAGACAAGATCCATGTCATAGAATAAAAGATATAAACAATGTGCCATGCACAACAAATAACCAACAAACAGGCACATTAGAATACATATCTCAGAGATAATTAAATACACAATGGAATACATTAAACAGAAAACATAGAGAACACTTATTTTTGCAAGTAAACGTTCACCAACTGGTTGCAAACCAAATACGTTCCTCCCAACCGTAGATGTTGTTGTTCATTTACTCTCAACAACAGGTCACTCCCGAGCTATGAATCCACAAAGACGGGTCTTAGGCCAAGTCTAAATAAACGGTAGTTGGCTAAGTAGCTCTAAGGTTTCCCAACCTCACAACAATCCTAATTTCTAGCTCTCTTTCCCCCTCACCTTGCACAACCCCAAGAAATGAACACCTTTCTCTACCATGCATTCCTTGAGGTTGTTCCATTTCTCTCAAGGGCTCGAGCGCTACTGGTCAGGAAATATCCCTACTGGAAATTCCAAGGACTCTCAGCTATGGATAGTTCCATCCGAACTGCCATCAAGTTCATGCACACAAGCATCCAGTCCCTCCCAGAATGATCAGTAAATCATTACAGCCATTCAATGATGGCTCTCCTCTTCCTGCCATTCATTTCCATGCCCAGCCCAAGAGCACACGAACTAGCAGTAGTGAGTGAAGAGGAATAAGAACGAGTGAACCAATGAGAAGAAGACAAACCAAAGGAAGAATGACCCCAAAACAACCCCCAAGGGATGTTTAAATAATTACATGAAAACAAGAGCCACATGGCCTCCCTCCCAAGAAGCTCATGTAACCCCTTCTTCTCCATAAAATCAATTATGGGTAAATAAAATAATAATAACAAGACTTAGCTCCTCAAGCCCCCTCTCTCATGGAATCATAGCCCCCTATCTCTTTTGTCCTTGTCGGTCTTGCAGCCAACGATGTATTTTATTAATGTATAGGAAGTGTTACATTTCCTAGGCACTCTAGCCCCTTTTCAACTTTACTGGCTCACCAACCTAAGTCATATTTACATAATACATTATAGTTTATAAGGGTTAGAACCAAGATGTTACATCCCCCTCCCCTTATTTTGGCACTGTCCTCAGTGCACAACACCATTCCAATGTTATTAACATTACAATTTCAGGCCCTCTGGCCTTAATTCACACAGGCAATCCAACCCAATCTTATATACATAGGTACTCTAGCCTAAAACATGTATGCATGGGCATTCTGACCCAAAACATGTATGATGATCTTCAAAATTTATATTTCTGGCAGTAGTTACAACCAACAAGCTCTCCTTACCTCTCCGCCCTGCACAACCCAAAGAAATGAACCCCTTTCTCTTCCATGGAGTCCCTCAAGTTGTTCCACTTCTCAACTTCAATGCACTCAACCAGGAAGTTTCAGAGTTGTGGGTTCCAGAACTCCAGTTGTAGCAAGTCCATTGGACTTTCTTCCTTCCATGCCTTTGTCATTTAGTTGCTCCAACATCACCTTCTTTTCTCTCATAGTCTAGTACTTTTCTGGATCTTCAACATTCATCGTTTTCCTACAATATTTCAAATTAGTGAGCATGTCATTTCAAAATTTGTGCATAAAATTCTCATTCTTTCTCATATTGTAAGAGTAAATTTTCATAATCCATACAATACTTATCTGTGTAGTTCATGTAAATTCTAACCTTGTACAATATCTACTGCAAACTGATATTCAGAAAAGAACAGAAAAGATACAATGGCAAACACAAACATTACACAGAGATTTTTCACCTGGAAACCCAAACCGGGAAAACCAGCATATATTATATTGATACACATTGTGTTACATTGTTTACAATACAATATACATATAGGAGCCAGCGGCATCCAAAACCCTAACCCAATGACCTAGATTAGTCCAAAACCCTACTTCCTTAACCGGAAATAGAAAACCATCGGCAAAAACCATGTGCCGAAAACCACCTAATATCATGTGGTCCCGGAAATATGTCATCCCGGAAATATGTCGGCCCGAAACCAGCGAAAATATGTCGGCCCAAAAAAAAAATTTCAGGGGCGCTGCCCCCCTGCACCCCCCCTCTTACCCCCCTGCGCGCCCGGCGCAGGCGCTCAGACACTACTTCTCGTGCAAAGAATATAACACATACCCAACAGTTCATGGATCTGCATCCATATGGTTGTCTCATTAACTTGGCTCATTGTTTTCCTTGATGTATCCATTGTGTGCATGACCCCAATCAAGAGCTGTCAAAGTCTCCTCTTCCTTGTGGTCACTCACTTTCCAAGCCCAGGCTCATGCATCCCCTTTTCTGCTATGCAGTCCCTCAGGAGATCCATCTTGCCTAACCAAGGTTCTCTTGCACAAGAAGTTTTTTAGGGACACAGGGTTCTCATGTCACAACAATAGCCTTTTCCATCCTTTCCAGCTTGCATATCCAACATCTCATCTGTATTATAAACATACAGTCATCATGAGATATCATTATAACCATTTCAAACATAAATGTCAAATTTGTTTTATACAGGAAAATAAAATTTTCCAAGCATGATCCTTTTGCTCATAATGGTTGGCTCTGCATATGTAGATATCAGTCTTCCTTATGGGCTTACATCCCTTCCATATCCAAGACCATTCTACCTGTAATTTCTTTAATTTACATTTGGCCAAAATAATTCGTCAGTAATTATTAAATCATAATTCCCAAAATTCTTTTATATAGGAAAAATAAAACTTCTAAACATGAGCTTCTGCTCATAACAATTTG
>ML785004.1:579646-594547 GCA_009831015.1 Picea engelmannii
GATATATATTTTCATGGCAATGATTCAAAACAAAATCACAAAGTGCTCTCAAAATTGTTTACAACTATAATTCAATTACTTCTATTAATCCAACTATCAATTGGAATGAACTCATCATTACATACACATGTATTATCAGTCACACAGACTTTTCATAATGCAACAGTTAATAAGATAACAATCAATGTACCAATACCCACGGTCACATATACACAATGCATCCATGCATTGACTACGTAATACCACATAATTATGCCATGTATTCCACCATGATGAGTTGGAAGGTCTGGCCAACGATTCAACACATCATCCACACACTTCCTACTGCTTTCCTAACTATTTGGTTACCTTCCTTTTCCACCCAAACACAACACCAAGAGTATAATCCTTAAGTGATCTTCAGTGTTGGCAAAGAGGTTGCAATCCAAACATCATATATACAGTAGATACTATCGAGCACTCACATAGCGCTATAGCCCTTCCATATCCAACCATATTATGGTCTCACACATGACTATCTCTATGGATATTCATTGTTATATAAGGAGTATGTCTCCTGAATTACCTGGTTATGATCCCATAACCAATCATAACATAATATGCAAGTGAAATTTTATCTAACTGCATTATAGCATCAACAACACTTACACACTCTGGGCCTTTGGCCATTACATATCAATTTAAATACTGAAAATTAACTAAGGGAATCCTTACCTCGATCCCCTTCAACATGTATGCATCAATGAAAACTAAATGCATACCTGCCTAGTTTTTACCAAACTACTTGTTGTTGTCTGACCAACTGATATTTGTAGAATCTCACATTCTTCCCCCTTCATCATTTTGATCCCCATTCCTTCCATCCTCATGGGTCTTCACCTCGATGGAAATTCTAAGCAACAACAACATCAACATATTTAACCCTGCTGTATCATTTTTCCTGAATACATAATCCATCCTTAGTCATACTCAAACATTATTTCATAATAACAGACTATTCTAAGTTCACCAACATGTTATATGCATATCCAAGCATGTACATATGAAAAATTACACATCTATATGCACCAAGCATTTATTGTCAGCATGCCTACTAATGCATATGCAATTTAACTTCATTGTACACTTCATGCACTCTAGTGAATTTCTGTTTCAATTCACTTATTTATTTATATATTTCTCTTGTAGTTGGTTGTCCTTGAATTCCTTTAGATCCTTGATGCCTTGCATGCTCCCATTCTTCTCATCTGCACTATGGTTCCCTAGGTCTAAACACTTTTCCAACCACGTTCCACCTGGGCATTCTTTCCCAATTAGTACCATTCCCCAATGGAAATCCATTTTCATTCAGTGCCACTTTTGAAGTGAGAGCATTCCAATTCCTCTGCATTGGCATCTTGCTTCCACTGTGAACTCTGATTTAATCTTTTAGACAGTAGATAAGTCATATCTAACAAATCCTTCCCTGGAACTCCTATACTTGACACAGAGAGATTATTCACACACCACCTCTTAAGCTCTTTGTTTCCTTCCACATCAAGCTTGCAACTATCTACACATCTCTACCTTCAAGGCTATGGAGCCTTACTTTTCCTTTCTATGCCCATTGATGACATTATTCACCTGCTAGCTTCATGTCCCATGTGAGGATTCTTTCTTTTGTAGTACCTCATCCAACTTTTGTAATTGAAGTCATGCCTCCATGACCCTAACACCCAATCCTATTCTTTAATTGATCTAGTTATACCTCTAATCCTGATAAACCTACAAGCAGCCATCTTGTTAGACATATACATATCATACAAAAATTGTCAATTAAATTTACAGGTACCTTTTCATTTAAGTGATAATATTATTCTTTAATTAATATCATTTTTCTTTTTTATCCTTTATTCGTAATGCTCATGAATCAACTCTCTTTTAATCATGATTGTGTGTCGGTTCTTTTGTCTTCATGAGTTGATCACAGACATGGATCGACTCATTATATCGTAGTCATGCTTCTGTTGTGTTCTCAGTTCACAAACATATCATATTTTGACCCTTTATCAATTCTCTGTATTATTCTAGTGTTAATTCTTTGTCAAATTAAATCTTTATGAGGCACTTCCTTCAAACCATTTAAATATGACCATATGTGCAAAACCACGGGCTTATTGATTTGAGTATTTCCTCTTCTTTTCCCTTTGTTTCTTAATGCATACCCCCTTCTCCTAAGGTTGTGCAACCTCTCGGTCAAGGGTCTTCAATCCCGAGTTGAATTGGCTCTCTGAAACCTTGATGGTTTCATTCTGTACCTAAACACAGGCCCTTTCGGCTTTATGGCGCAGTTCCAATGGCCCCCGTGACCTTCTCCTTCGCCCTTGCGAAAAATATCAGAGTTGGCACTAACTCCTTTTTCTCTTGGCCCCTCCTTAGATGTGACCTTAGGTGGTGACCTCATGCAGACGCAAGATTTCGGCCATGCTCAAAGGTGGTTTATAACGAAACTACTTTTCTTCCCGCAATTCACCTCGAGCCACCACGTGTCCTTTTGCCAAAACTGTGGTCTTGATTGCAGCCCAGCCTCGACTTCGTAAAGCCTAAGAACCTCCCATCCCCGCAATGTGAGGTGACCATTGAACTCATGATCTTGACAATGCTTCCAAACAGACAACCAATATCTACCTCTTGGGAACCAACAGTTCAAATTTACCTCTTCCAAATCGACGGTTGTGGTCGTTTCATAATTCTAGACTTCAAAATTCTCAAATCTCAAACTTTAGTTCCCTCGAGATACACAGGATTCTGCCATGCGTCCTTTTGAATTAGACGGTGGGAAATTACTCCGGACGATCCGATGATCGACGTTTACTTCGGGTCCTTACCCTGAATCCACAACTTCACGCCACCTATTCTCCTGATCTGACAGTTTAGGTCTACTGCGGACTATCCGACAATCGACGTTTACTTCGGGTCCTTACCCAGAATCCACATCTTCATGCCACCTGTTCACCTGATATGACGGTTCAGGTCTACTTCAGATGATCCGATAATCGACATTTACTTCGGGTCTCCAGATCTTCGGGCTTCAGGAATTTCAACTCTCAATTGAAAACTCTCAAATTAATTTCTCTGGAGTCCACAATCCATCGCCACGTAGTGAAAAACTGTAAGCGGACATGTGGTCCAATCAGGCGGGTGACACGTGTTAGGTCCTATCTGACATTTCAATCATCCACATGCTCAAAACTTACTGACATGTGGCGCACATCCCATGTGTCCACATCATCCCTAGTGATGTCCGCAAAGCATGTCACTTCGGAAATTCTAGGGTCCACATCACCTCCTGGTGACGTCATCGTGTCCCACCACTTAGGCTCTTCGAGCTTCGGGACTTTGTGAGTTTCCACACTAGCACACTTCCAATTCTCCTGAACTTTGATTTCCAAAACCAGCCAAACTGTCGCCATGTGTATCCCTTATCAGACGACCCATATTAACCCTAGACTTCGAGACTTCGGAAGTTACCAGTGCAAGGATCAATGAATGCAATTCCTTTGGGCCTTCGGACTTCAGAAAACTCAAACTTCAACTTTTTTCCGAAATGTTTTTATCTGAACCTCACGATCTACTGACGTGTGTTTCCCACAGATAGACAACTATGATTTCTTTGGGTATTCGTACTTCAGAGAACTCAACTCTCAGCGTTCTCTTTTCCCCAAAGTGCGTGGATTTTTTCCGCATGTCCTCCTGGATCGGACGGTTGCATTTCACTTCAGATCTCTGGGGTCTGGAAATCTCAATTCTCAACTTCTCCTTGCTGGCCTTTTCCTGAAGTTCTTTCACCTGGAGCACACGATCGATTGATGCATGTCCTCCTATAGATTGACGGTCCCCGACTACTTCTTCTCTTCAGAGGTTTGTCGCTCGAGTACTAACATGTCACATCAGTGCATGCCTTTCAATTTGCGGGGGCACGCATCGATGGTTTGGAGTAACCCTCTTTTCGCCCCGCAATTCCCCTGATGTTGACACATAACCCCTTGGTGAAACCGTGGTTTGGATTGCGGGACTACCTTGGGAAATTATCTCTCGTGTAACTTGGTTCCCCGCAATGCCTCATGTCCATTGATCTCTCTCTCCCATGGGATCCAACGGTTGTGACCTTAACCCTTGCTTCCTTTACATCGGATGACCCCTATTCACCTGTCCTCTGATCCAACGATCCTAGATCTCTCTTTATCCTATAGTGGCGATCACTCCCGAATTCAAAGGGGGACGGTCACGATCCTTCAAACCCCTTACAACTGTTCTCTGACGATCTAACTCCTGCGTAGATTCTGCAATGCCATTCCTCCTGAGATTTTCAACTTCACGGTTAGAATTTGATCTCAACCGTGAGACTCTGACCAACAAACCTGGCCCATACCGGCTCGATGTTTCAACCAAAATATCTGATACCAATATGTAACATACCCGACCACCGAGAGGTCGGGCTATGCCACTTAAACAGTCTGCAACACACCCAACCACCCGCAGGCTAGGCACGCTACAGTCCCAAGACTCAGTTCTCTGATCTCTAATCCGAAGACAAAGGACTTCTCAACAATGTTAGAAGCATGCACACCACATGCATAAGACAAGATCCATGGCACATGATAAAAGAGATAAACAATGTGCCATGCACAACAAATAACCAACAAACAGGCACATTAGAAGACATATCTCAGAGATAATTAAATACATTAAATAGAAAACACAGAGAGCACTTATCCTTGCAAGTAAACATTCACCAACTGGCTGCAGACCAAGGACGTTCCTCCCAACCATAGACAATATTGTTCATTTACTCTCAACAGGAGATCATCCCTGAGTCAGGGCTATGAATCCACAACGACAGGTCCTAGGTAAAGTCTAAATATACAGTAGTTAGCTAAGTATCTCTCAGGTTTCCCAACCTCATAGCAATCCTAATTTCTAGCTCTCTTTCCACCTCAGCCTGCACAACCCCAAGAAATGAACACCTTTCTCATCCATGCAGTCCCTGAGGTTGTTCCATTTCTCTCCAGGGTTCCAGTGCTACTGATCAGGAAATCTCCCTACTAGAAATTCCAAGGACTCTCAGCTGTGGATAGTTCCATCTGAACTGCCATCAAGTTCATGCACACAAGCATCCATTCCCTTTGAGAATTATCAGTAAATCATTACAACCATTCAACGATGGCTCTCCTCTTCTAGTCATTCATTTCCATGCTCATCCCAAGAGAACACAAACTAGCAGTGGTGAATGAAGAGAAAGAAGAACGAGTGAACCAGTGAGAAGAGGATGAACCAAAGGAAGAACGACCCCAAAACAGTCCCCAAGGGATTTTTAAATAATTACATGAAGACAAGAGCCACATGGCCTCCCTCCCAAGAAGCTCATGTAACCCCCTTTTCTCCATAAAATCAATTATGGATAAATAAAAGAATAATAAAAAGACTTAGCCTTTCAAGCCCCCTCTCTCATGGAATCATAGCCCCCCATCTCTTTTGTCCTTGTCAGTCTTGCATCCAACAATGTATTTTATTAATGTATAGGAAGTGTTACATTTCCTAGGCACTCTGGCCCCTTTTCAACTTTACCGGCTAACTAGACTAAGTCATATTTACATAATACATTATAGTTTATAAGGGTTAGAACCGAGATGTTACAGTTGAGAATTCCAAGAAGTTAAGGTTAGTAGGTAAAGAGGAAAAGAAAGAAAATGTCACGGACGAGAAAGACTAAGGAAGAAGAACACACAAACAAAGGAAGCAAGCTGGCGCAAAGAAAACAGATCACCTGAAGAGAATAAATTGCACAGATGAAAGCTAAGAGAAATTAAGACAGTCCATGACATGACGTGCAGTAAAGAGTTGCCATGGCGACGAAATAGTGGCGCCACGTAAGAATAAATGAATAAATGCAGAATGGATAGACAATCTTGATATATTGCATAATTGAATGACAAATTCACCAAATATATAGAGTAATGGAGCATCAAAGCAGGTAATGCATGCCAGCCACTAGTGGATTAGACAAAAAGTTTAGGTGTGAAGGGAAACTACAAGTAGAAATGCAGTGTATAAGCACGAAAAGGGCCAACGAGGGAAGATTATTGTCAGTTATAGTTTTCATATAGAGCTAAGTTTCAGAGTCAAAGATACAGAGATGAAGTTAAGAACATAGTTATAGATCACCAATTGTAGAAGAATATGGAACCAACAAAAGAAGCAGGAGTATCAGTTCCAGTACCGAAGAAACTGTGCGGTCAATCCACAACATCGATGCTAGTAGAAGAGACACAAGAGGCATCATCCTTAGTAGAAATATTCTCTAGGGATTATATCCCACCAAGAAATCCATCCATGAAGCATGTTAACTTATAGAAGGATGCAAAGTACCTGCTAGTGGAGCCACCGATTTCTGAGGTAGTCATTGTGGAAGGGGGTATGTTAGGTCTAATACTAGCTTTGAAATATGTTGACCACAACATCACAGATGAAAATAATTTTCCAAATCTTGTACCCAACAAGTTTTTAATAAATTCCATTAGTTCAAAGACTCATATGATAGTAATCGAGTCATAGATGTGGGCTAAGGGGTTGCAAAAAGAAGGACTTCTAAATTTGTTCGATATACCACATTTTGGAAGGAGACAGGAGATCAATGCATGTGTAAAAATCCTACTAAGTTGTGTGCATGGGGGATGCATGTGGCTTGAAAATATAGTGTCCATTGATATTGATTTAATAGTGCACATTTCAGGTCTTATGTTGTAGGGGGAGGACCCCACATCATTTTTCTTTTACAAGAAGAATGAAAAGATTCTCTCTGAGAGCATGAAAGAGAAATTCCATGCATTCCATGGACAATGTAGTTTGGACATCTCTAGCATCTGTGACCTGGCAGTAAGGTTTGCGATGCAAGACTTATCCTGTAAGCTATTAAGGAAGTACAAAAAATATCAAGTGCCAGAAACAGTCGTAAAGGCAACAAAATGATGTGTCAAGGGTGTCTAGATGAACTAAGAAATGTTTTTGTTAAACTAATTTTTTATTGATTGTGAGGAAGTGTAGGACAAGGGGATCGATTTCCACTACTCATGTTTACTAATTCTAATCATGATATCATATTGGAAAGAGATGGATGAAATTTTGTTTTTGGGAGTCAAGGAGAAGCCTTGTTTATCTACGTGCTATCAGAACCTTTGGTATACTACACATAAGGTGCACCAAATTAATGGATAGTAATGTCACATTGTATATTTACAAGGAAACTATCAGGGACAATAGAGAGAGGACCCCAAGCATACAAACTCAAGTGGTTGAAGCATATAAGGAAGTGGAATGCTTTAAATCAAGGAATCATCACATGTACATGCAAGTAAAGAAGGACCCAGACCAACAGTGCATTCCAACATAATACATATTGATGGCAGAGGGTATGGGCCACATTATGTTAGATTAGGACGATGAGTGGACGATTCCACCAACAGAGACAGGGCCATCAGAGAAGAAAAACCCAAAAATAAAAGAAGTTGATGAGGATGAAGAAGAAGGAGACGACCAGGATAGGGGAAAGGGCCCAGTGAAAACAACTCAACAAACAACACCACACAATGTCAGGAAGAGAAAGGATCCAAAGACAAGGAGACCCGAAAAACAACGGTTGAAGTGCAAAGTTGTTAAGTAAGTGTCTATCCAGGATTTGACTAAGGATGATTTGGAGAATATAGGTGACCAAGTAAAATAAGTCATTGACGACACATTTCAGCGTGCAACACAACAACAACAAGAGATGAGCAGATAGATGCAGGAACGAATGGTATAATTACGACAACTATTAGAAGCAACAAACATTGTGTAAGGGTGATCGATGGAGGAGGAACCAATAAAAATCACCACCAAGTATCGATAGGTAGGGTTGATAATATCCCAATCCTTAGAAGTCGCAGGAGAATGAATATTCATTAAGATAGCAACAGGGGCATTCGAGTTCCCCATGATAGAATGTAAGAATAGGCCAGGGAAATTGGTCACATTGACTTAGTGTTATCACAACTACCAATGGATGTATTGCAGGAATTACAAATGAGCGCAACATAAGAGCTGAAAGTGCGTGTAGAGAAGACATCCAATGAATTAGTGAAGGTTATGATAAAAAATGTCACATTAGAGGTGGAGTACAACCAAGTTAAATAGGATCGTGATGAAGCCATGTAGAAGGTATAAAGAATGCAACATGCATTCCAGATAGAGAAGGAGGTCCTAGTGGAAGATCAAGTCACAAAGATAAGTGAATCCATTTAGGGATTCCATGCATGAATAGTTGATATAGAAGCTTGCATGACACCAAGCACTACACCTGAAGAGAGGGAGACGAGGAAGAAAACTGTGGCAACAACGGTGGAAAGCATAAAGACTCTATCAGTAGAGTGTGCTCAATTGTATGTGGAGACTATGGTAATTTGGGCACAACTCAATGAGGATAAGGGGAAACAAGAGATCAATCAGAAGATCCAAGATGCGTAGGAAAATGCAGATAAATTCAAAGATGTTATAGGCACATCACTGCTAGCTAAGGTGGTAACTACAATGAATGAGAATAGAAAGTTGTATTCAGAAATGAATCAGCTAAGGGCGGAGCAGTAGGATTGCACACAAAAGATAGAAGTACTATAGGAAGAAGCATAAAGAGTGACAATGACCTTAAAAACAACTCAAGAAATAACTACACAGGAAGTTGATGAAGGTGTCGAGAAGATGCAGGATCATGTCACTATTGAAACAATTGACCAAATTTTGCAGAAGGAATTAGAGGTCAAGGAAAAAGTTACGACAACAAGAGAGACCTTTGAAAAATTCATGGCACACTGGAAGAAGGCCTAAGTGGCTCGGGACAAGCCACATGTGAGTGTTGGGGGCCTGTTGGAGAGGCATTTTGGTTAAGTTTTGAGATCTTCACCAGAAGAAGTCAAATAACAAAAGGAAGTTATAATATGGACCATAGTGTGCGATGGGAGTGGAGTTTAAGGAGTCAAAGCATGTGACATAGCAACATGCATAAGGGAAAAAATGGTTATAGACCATTAGGATTTTGAGGACATTTTGTCCACTTTTGTAATGGGATCAACCCTATTTTTATATGAAAATGTGTAATGGGTGTTGGGTGGAAAGAGGTTTTGAATGTTAGGAGTTTGAGGTTTGAAATTTTTGGGGAATTTCTTAATGCTTTTTGCATAAGTTGAGTCGCGTGAAGGAAGAGGGTTGAGGTATGGATGAGGAGTAAAGTTCGCACTGCAGCAACACAACTAGGCAAGTTTGGGTAATGTTACTGTTGCATATTTTGTAGTGTAATGCCCAATTGTAAGGGAATTATCAATGACTAATAAAAGAAGCCAATTGTTGTGGACGTATCCCAAGTTGGGTGAACCATGTTAAACCAATGTGTTGTGGTGTGTTGTCTTTTCATTTAATGATGTTTCATGTTATGGTACAATGTTGATATATGGTAAATGTATTATTCATATATAATGTTATAATGTCGCACACTAAAGTCTCTAGTAATTGAATGAATGTTAAGTAGTTGTTAAGTAATGGGAACTGCGCACATGGGTAAATGGTAGTAAGAACATGAAGAATTCCTCACTTCCGCTCATCACTGCAGAACCCTAGTTCCTGCAACCCCTCTAGATGCCTCGGGTGAGACTTCACTTGCTCTGCAGGTGATGCCAAAAGGGTTGGTGTCTAACGGTTTTGTTGGTATATAGATGATTAACCTTGGGTCTGCCCGCTTCGCACCAACACCCAATACAACATCTCATTTTTATAGTTGGTTGTATCCATTTATAGCATCTGAACAGGATGAGAACTTCAAAAAGGAAAAGCCACAATTCATTCCCTCTCCTTTAGGATCTTCAATTAGATTTAAATCCTCAATATTATCAATGCCGAAGTTGTATGCCTTTATGTCGATATAATTTAATAGTCCTTTGTTAGGACCACACAATGTACCTTTTTGCCTATACTTTTTGCCACTATTATACTCTTGATCACCCATATTTAGACTCATACTATCACTTTATCTGATCATCCCAAAGGTATACAACGTCCCTTCTCATTACTATAGGTTTAATCTGTTTTGCATAATATTTTACATCACTCTCGTACTTGACCATTGATTAGAAATGCATAAGTGTTCAAAACTGCAGATTAGCATTTGAGGCCTATTGCTGAAACACAGAATTGTCCAAGGTCGTTGTTGTTGAAACAAAGAACTGATGCTGAAACACAGAGTTGCCTTATAGTCTGAGGTCGCAGATGCTGAAACACAAAGCTTCTATACAGTCTGAGGTCGCAGATGCTGAAACACAGAGCTGTTACACAGTCTAGAGTTGCAGATGCTGAAACACAGAGGAAACCGCCAGGACCGATGATGCTGAAACACAAAGGAAGTCGTTACAGTGAGCGGTCAACAAATCTATAACCGTCGCTCCTATACAAGAATGCCGACATAGTCAGAGCGCAATTCATGTGGCTGAAACAACCCGCGAATTGCAATGCTAAAACAACATCAGCAACAACGGGAAGAAGCTTTTACACCAGTCGTAACAACAATACCTCATTTAGCTCCTGTAATAGCATTCTGTTGCGTGAGACTAGGACATCCTATGTTGGTTTAGAAAGTAGATCCGACTAAGGATAGGACTCAGATATGCATTGTAATTATTGTATCGAAGGGATTTCCTCTTTAAATAAGAGGAAATCATCATTCAAGGGGAGGAAGTTTTATGTATTGAAGAAGCTCCAGAGAAGAGGGACGTATTCTATCTTCCAAATTGTAATGTGATATTTCGACAGATGAATAGAAGACTGCTTTGAGTATCCTTCTCTAGCTTTTTCGTTTCAGGGGAATCTTGTGAGAAGGGAGGGCCCACCTTCTTCACAATATTCACCCATTAGTTTAGAAGTGTGTTAGTACAATTTCTGTTTACATTTTGATTAACTTTCGTTTTGCTGAAACACTGCTTTTAATGAATTCCGCTTTGTTGAAACACTACTGAACTCTGTCTTAGTTTATTAAATGAAATTCATAATTCTTTTTATCAACAATCTCGTGTGATGATTTTATAAGGCTAGCCAGAGATTGGGTTAAGGGTTCCTTCTCAGACAGGAAGGAATCAGAACACCTTGTCTTCTGTAGACTTCATTTAATTCTGCAAGTGTGCTAGCCAGAGATTGGGTTAAGGGTTCCTGCTCAGACAAGAAGGAATCAAAACACCTTGTCTTCTGTATACTTCATTTAATTCTGCAAGTGTGCTAGCCAGAGATTGGGTTAAGGGTAGGGTTCCTGCTCAGACATGAAGGAATCAGAACACCTTGTCTTTTGTAGACTTCATTTAATTCTGCAAGTGTGCTAGCCAGAGATTGGGTTAAGGGTTCCTGCTCAGACAGGAAGGAATCAGAACACCTTGTCTTCTGTAGACTTCATTTAATTCTGCAAGTGTGCTAGCCAGAGATTGGGTTAAGGGTTCCTGCTCAGACATGAAGGAATCAAAACACCTTATCTTCTGTAGATTTCATTTAATTCTGCAAGTGTTCTAGCCAGGGATTGGGTGAAGGGTTCCTGCTCAGAAAGGAAGGGATCAGACCATCATGTTCTCTGTAAATCTCAAATTCAAAAGTGTGCTAAAACAAAAATAGGGCTTAAGGTTCCTGCTTAGAAAGGAAGGAACTAGATGGCCTTGTTCTCTGTTAGATAGAATTAATCATCTTCTTCTTACTGTTTTCATGAAAGAGTGTTAGTACTGAAGTCTCTGTTTGAGAGTAAGGGTCATGTTCTCTGGTTGCAGAATAGTTGTTCTTTCCCATTGCAAGTGTTATTCTAATGTAATCCAGGATTCTTAGATTAATCTTTAAAGATCTGCAATAGGGAAGTTGCTTTCCTATGATTTAATTCAGAACTTTAGTTTATTCAAGCAAGTGTGATTAGTATAAGTTTCTTTACTACAACACTAAGTTGCTTTTGGAATTGAGCATATATAGTGCGTGGTTATATTTGAAATAAAAGACTTCCCTGGGTTGATAATTTATGTATCACTTGGTTGTTTGAATCAATTAAGAAATTATAGTGACCAACATTTTGGCGCCGTTGCCGGGGAAGATAGCTATAGATTTCAAAAGAATTTATGATTTCTTTTCTTTAGATAAAAAGAATGCATGAAAAACCCCAAGGAAACTAACCCTATAGGTGGAAAAGGAAAAGGAAAAGGAGGAAGAAAGACTTACATTGACGAAATTTTATCAAAGTCTGAATCTGCTGCTCAACGACCAAACCTTCGAAAACAGAACTCCCAGCCTTCATTTCAAGCAATTTTTGGAACTGGGAAAGAATTTTGGAGTCCTGAGACAGTCCAGAAGCCAGTAGGAGACATTGAGGATAGAGCAAGTGCAGCAGAGGAGCAGACAGAGGAAAACATGGATGAATACAATGAAGAATTGCGTCACGAAGAACAGGCAAATCCCGAAGGAGAGGTAAATGATGAAAATTATTTATCTACGTTAGGATTTCCTATTGGTGATCTTCCAAGAGGAGCAACCCCCATGAAAAATATCCCACTCTCAGCATTACCCAATTTTCATGGTTTATCTTCAGAGGATCCTGATGAATTCTTGTTTGAGTTTGATATATTATGCAGAAGTTATGATTACGTTTCTAATGCTCAAAAACTAAAGTTATTTCCAGCAACACTAAAAGGGAATGCACTAAGATGGTTTATGAGTCTTGGATGCCATGTAATCACAACATGGGACCAAATGAAACAGAAATTCTTGAACAAATACCAGGACTATTGCCGAACAAGGGAAAAGAAGGAGGAGCTATTTAAGATGATGCAGAAAGAAGACGAGAATTTGGAGGATTTTGTAGAAAGGCTACAATACAATCTACAAAGATCCAGTCATCCCAATGTAAGTAAGGATATTCTCAAAACTATTTTATTAAAAGGGGTAAGGGATGACTCTCTAGATATGCTGAATATGCTTGGGAAAGGGGACATATCTAAGGAATCATATGATGAAATTGTTAATTTATGCAAAAGATGTTCAAGAGGAGCTTCGAGAAATAGATCAAACAACAGGGACACCACATTTTCGAGAGTCCAAAAATCAGCCAGTGGTGGAGCAACAAGAGTCGAGATAGGTAATCTACTTGAAGGCTTTAAAACTGAAATGTTAAGCGCTTTTGCCTCACAAATGGATACCCTGCAGATTAAGAAAAAGAAAGCAGAAGCAGAAGCAGCCTTGTCCATCTTTTGTTCTCAATGCAGAGATAAGCACCCATGAAGAGAATGTCCACTGGACAGAAAACCAATCTGCACTATCTGTGACAAAGATCATGATACCCAAAATTGTCCATCTTTACTAGGGATCAAGGCAGCATTACAACCAACAGACGAAGAAGCAGAAGCTGTCTATCTGATGATACAAAGGAGACAATGGCAACCGCGAGGACAAGGTATGAACTCTAACGTACCATTTGCATCTCCTAATCATTGGAATAATTATTTTGCTTTCAATCAAATGAGTTACCCCCCCCTACAATCAAATTCAATACACTAATCAAACAAATTACCCATCCATTCAACAAACTTACCCACCCATGCAACAAACTTGCCCACCCATACAACAAAATAACCCACCCTTTGTTGATCCCTCAAGGTGGACCTCTTGGCCTCCACAACAACAAAAACCATATCATAATCAATGGAATCATAATTGGAGAGGACAACAACCCCCCTTTCAAAACCAATTAACTCAATTCTCACAACCACTCTCCCTACCAGCAAGTACTCCTCAAAACAATCAAACGATGAGACCCCAGCTACCTGTACAACCTAACCCCAACCCGAATAATCAAGCTGTGTAGTGAATTGATATTTATAACCAGACTACACTTTCTCTTCTCCCTGCGCAATGCAACGATATTCACCTTCGATCTGGGAGAATAGTGGAACCTACCATAGCTGATGTTACCTCTTCTGATAAAGAGGAAACAAAAGAACATGATGTACCTGAAAAGGTACAATCATCCTCTAACAATGCTGCTGAAACAACAACACCACCTTTCCCTGATCATTTAGCCTTAACTAAAATGCCTGAACCACCAGCCTTTAATCTTCTAGGGGAATTACAAAATTTATATGTTAAAATTCCTCTACTACAAGCACTCTGTGACGTGCCTATCTATGCTAGGACAATGCGAGATATCTGTGTTAAAAAGCCTGGTAGGAAAAATAAGGATCCCCTTACAGTCCATGTTATGGGAGATCTGTCTACATTAATGTTAGGCAAGACTCCCCTAGTCAAATATGGCGATCCCGGCCACCCTACTGTTACAGTACAAGTGGGAAAAACGATAATCCCTCGAGTCCTGGTAGACCTAGGTGCAACCATCAATATCATGACTTTGGAAACCTTACAACTGCTACAATTACAAGATCAAGTCAGAGATACCCCAACTATCCTAGAATTGGCTGACCGATCCACAATTAAACCAGAAGGAGTCATTGAAGACCTCAACATCTCTATGGAATCCTAGAATTATCCAGTTGACTTTACAGTGCTGCAGCCCAAAACAAAGTTGGGGGGCCATCCTCTAATTTTGGGCCGACCTTGGCTGGCCACAACAGATGATTTTATCAGCTGTAGATCAGGCTCAATGAAAATTTCAAATGGTTATGAAACTAAGAAGCTTACCCTCTATCCTCATGCTACACCCCTGGTTAATAATGATAATTCTGTATGGGTAGATTTTGAGGATCAACCTAATCAACCTCTTTTGACTATCGGACAAGCTTTAAGCCTGAAAGACTCTACTGAGGATGAAATTATCAA
>ML785004.1:601862-619078 GCA_009831015.1 Picea engelmannii
AACGTCCCTTCTCATTACTATACGTTTAATCTGTTTTGCATAATATTTTACATCACTCTCGTACTTGACCATTGATTAGAAATGCATAAGTGTTCAAAACTGCAGATTAGCATTTGAGGCCTATTGCTAAAACACAGAACTGTTCAAGGTCGTTGTTGCTGAAACACAAAACTGATGCTGAAACACGGAGTTGCCTTATAGTCCGAGGTCGCAGATACTGAAACACAGAGTTGATATACAGTCAGAGGTCGCAGATGCTGAAACATGGAGCTGTTACACAGTCCAGAGTTGCAGATGCTGAAACACAGAGGAAACCGCCAGGACCGACGATGCTGAAACACAAAGGAAGCCGTTACAGTCAGCGGTCAACAAAGCTATAACCGTCGCTCCTATACAAGAATGCCGACATAGTCAGAGCACAATTCACGTGGCTGAAACAACCCATGAATTGTGATGCTAAAACAACATCAGCAACAACGGGAAGAAGTTGTTACACCAGTCGTAACAGCAATACCTCATTCAACTCCTGTAATAGCATTTTGTTGCGTGAGACTAGGACATCCTATGTTGGTTTAGAAAGTAGATATGACTAAGGATAGGACTCAGATATGCATTGTAATTATTGTATCGAAGGGATTTCCTCTTTAAATAAGAGGAAATCATCATTTGAGGGGAGGAATTTTTATGTATTGAAGAAGCTCCAGAGAAGAGGGACGTATTCTATCTTCCAAATTGTAATGTGATATTTCGACAGATGAATAGAAGACTTCTTTGAGTATCCTTCTCTAGATTTTTCGTTTCAGGGGAATCTTGTGAGAAGGGAGGGCCCACCTTCTTCACAAGATTCACCCATTAGTTTAGAAGTGTGTTAGTAGAATTTCTGTTTACATTTTGATTAACTTTCGTTTTGCTAAAACACTGCTTTTAATGAATTCCTCTTTGCTGAAACACTACTGAACTTTGTCTTAGTTTATTAAATGAAATTTGTAATTCTTTTTATCAGCAATCTTGTTTGATGATTTTATAAGGCTAGCCAGAGATCGGGTTAAGGGTTCCTGCTCAGACAGGAAGGAATCATAACACCTTGTCTTCTGTAGACTTCATTTAATTCTGCAAGTGTGCTATCCAGAGATTGGGTTAAGGGTTCCTGCTCAGACAGGAAGGAATCATAACACCTTGTCTTCTGTAGACTTCATTTAATTCTGCAAGTGTGCTAGCCAGAGATTGGGTTAAGGGTTCCTGCTCAGACAGGAAGGAATCATAACACCTTCTCTTCTGTAGACTTCATTTAATTCTGCAAGTGTGCTAGCCATAGATTGGGTTAAGGGTTCCTGCTCAGACAGGAAGGAATCAGAACACCTTGTCTTCTGTAGACTTCATTTAATTCTGCAAGTGTGCTAGCCAGATATTGGGTTAAGGGTTCCTGCTCAGACAGGAAGGAATCAAAACACCTTATCTTCTGTAGATTTCATTTAATTCTGCAAGTGTGCTAGCCAGGGATTGGGTGAAGGGTTCCTGCTCAGAAAGGAAGTAATCAAACCATCCTGTTCTCTGTAAATCTCAAATTCACAAGTGTGCTAAAACATAAATAGGGCTTAAGGTTCCTGCTTAGAAAGGAAGGAACTAGATGGCCTTGTTCTCTGTTAGATAGAGTTAATTGTCTTCTGCTTACTGTTTTCATGAAAGAGTGTTAGTACTGAAGTCTCTGTTTGAGAGTAAGGGTCTTGTTCTCTAGTTGCAGAATAGTTGTTCTTTCCCATTGCAAGTGTTATTCTAATGTAATCCAGGATTCTTAGATTAATCTTTAAAGATCTGCAATAGGGAAGTTGCTTTCCTGTGATTTAATTCAGAACTTCAGTTTATTCAAGCAAGTGTGATTAGTATAAGTTTCTTTACTACAACAATAAGTTGCTTTTGGAATTGAGCATATATAGTGTGTGGTTATCTTTGAAATAAAAGACTTCCCTGGGTTGATAATTTATGTATCACTTGGTTGTTTGAATCAATTAAGCAATTATAGTGACCAACATCCTTCTCACAATCATCTGAGATCTAAGTCCACCCTCAAAGATTCTTTGGATTTAAGGACTTGTGCTAGTACTGGCAAGTGGTAATAAGAGTAGGGATGAAAACCGTTGTAATGAAAAACTTCCAACGTATTGGTGCTCTGAACCCAAACACCAATATACCAACTCTTGAAAAATCTAGGAGGCCTAAGAGCCCATTGAATCTAAACATGTTCTCATCATGTGGGCATATTTGATAATCGACATTTGTTAACAAAACTTGGAGATTTTTTTGGTGCTCCTAGGAACTTCGCATTCATTCTGTTGATCGCCCATTTATCACAGGTGGTCAACTCATGTGCCATGAAGAGATGCATCAGCATATTCCATGTTGTCGAAGACTTTTGGTCCTACAGGGCAGTGTTTGGCCCCAACACTTTATTTTGTAACTAGAATTTCTGCACCCCTGTGTGGGTTAATAATGTAATAGGTCTGCATGAGCCATGTCTAGGTCAGTTACCTTGGGATCGGTTCACTAGGAGAGTTCCTTTCACTGAGGGTTTTTTATCCTCAGGTTATCAGTTGGTCTTTTCATCCTTACTGATTTCCCTTGAGTTTTTCCCTCACACTTGCAATAAGTCCTCCAAAGTGGTGAACGACGTTTTAGTGGGCTTATGTTTTGGTAACTATTATAGGGAATCATGTTAAATGTCCATGCAAGACATCTTAGAAAGTTTCACGGATTCCGTCGAGTCTAGGTCATTTTTTTTTTAATTAATTATTTTTTAATTAAATTTCCCTAAGTTTGGAGGTTTAATTATTTAATTAATTAATTATTTTTGAGCAATAATTGTAAAAATTGGATCCTTGGACTTTTGATAGGGGTATTTGTGCTCAAAATAAATGGAATAACACCCCCTACATCCATGGACAAAGTTTCAACTCAGTCAGACAACTTTAGCCATGGGTTAGTCCACCTGGAGTTTCAGTCAGTCTAAAACAACAATTTTAATTGCTAAAGTCTAAACATGGAAAAAATGTAAAATTCTAATAATGATTTTAGAGGATGTAAAATGATGGAATAAAGGTTAGAGAGAGCCTCCCTAAGCATAACATAACCCTCCCAACCTTTTCCAACCTATTTTAACGCCTTTCCCACCTTCGACACTCAAAAGTTATGCCCCCCTAGGGGGTTTGACGTTTTCTTCTTGGTGGTGGATGTTGTGACTTAAATGGGGCCCCCTCTCATGATTTATGACTCCCTTTAACCCCAAAATCACCTCCTAGGGTGATCCCACTCCTTTTTTCTCATTCATCCCCCTCCATTCCTTCAATTTCACCCTTTTTTTGCACCCTCCAAGAGGAGTTACGCCCCCCTCCATCTAGAAACTCCAAATGATTTTTTAAAAAATTATTTGAGACCTCTCACCTTCCTTGGAATCAATGCCAAGGCCTCCCACACCTCTTTGCTTGATCCCAACACCTCCTACATTTTTCTACACCCTAGATCTAGCTTTCAAACCCTAGATGGTGTGCCCTAGCCTTGAGATCTACTCTTATTCTTGGTGGTGGACACTTGGAATTGATCCAAGAGAGGTAGGTTTGTGTCTCCAAGTATAAATAGATCTCATTTCTCCTCTCCAACTCACCATATCTTGAGCTATTGTTATGCTACTTGATTTTCCACTCTCTCTCTCTCTATCATTCCAATTTTCCATTCTTGCTATTAGGGTTTTGGAGTAAGTACTCTCCAAGATCTATATTCTTGAGTAATAAAGATAAAACTTTGGAGGAATATTGGAAGAGTTATGCACATGATTTTTCTTGCCATACACATGAGGTAATCTTGTTCTAAATATTTTGTTGGTTGATTGCATCTTTGGATTCTAAGGTAAAATGTTATTTGGGTAGATCTAGTAATGCACATGCTTGTAGATCTATGCATATTGAATGCTTAATAGGATAGAAATTTCATCTTGTTAATGCATGCAAGATATTATCTATCGTATTCTATCACTTTTCAAGATCTTTGCAGGTTTAGCTTCAAGGCATCATTGGGAACACCTCGATTACGAAAGATCCTTTGAGCCATACTCAAACTCCATCTCTTTCTCAACTTGACTCTTGATCTATATTGTTGTTCACTCTCATACTTTTCAGCTAGCATAGCTTAGTTAGATAGGTCATTTCTATACACATTTTATCACTTTTTCTTGCTGGAAACTTTTGCCCTCAAAAGCAAGGGTCTCTTTTCAATTTTCTTGGTTGTGTGTAGCTTTCCTAGCAAGGGACGCCTTGCTGGTTTTGCAGGTATCAGATCTGGTTGAGAGGAGCCTTGGTTTCCCAAAGGACTTCCACACAACACCAAAGGGCCCTCCAATGGGTTTGGTAGCTATCTTTCAACCCACCCTTTCTTTTTCTTGCATTTTGTACACTTTTCATTCTTTTACTTGCTTGTTAGAGGCTCATAGTGTAGGAGGAGAAGTGGTATGGCCTCCTCCCACTTGTGAGCTCTTGGGTAGGTAGGACATGGATTAGATCTTGTTTTTCTTTCCATTTTTTAGCCTTCTTTGAGGTAGGGCGTGGGGTAGCTTGACTGCTTGGTTTGTTAGTTTGCTTTCTTGTTCATCCTCTATCTTCTTTCTCATTTGTTGTGGCTTGCTTATATCTATATCATCAATATCTGACTTAAACAAGATAACTAATCACCTACCTAGTTGGGAGAGGAAAACCCCAATAGGTGAGGCTAATCTCTAATGTGCTATTGATCTAAATGCTTAATGTTTTGATGTACATGTTCTAGATCTAGATCACACATCTAATAACTACCTAGCATAAGCCTATTGGGCCTCTTAAGCAACTAAAGTAGATCTCATGCATGTTTATTTCTTTCAAGTTCTTTTCTCTATGCTCATGCTTAGATGTTAAATCTTGAATGTGTAAATACTCTAGAAGTGGATGGTTAATTTCCTCCTTACATAGATCATTGATGTTGGCTACATGCTTAAAGTAACTTGTTTCTAAGTGGTTAAGTAAGCAATACATCTCTTTTTCTTTACACACTTAATGCTTTGATTCTTAATGCTCTCATACATGGTTTAAGTGTGGTTAATTTATTGTTTGGCAAGTTGTCCTTGCCCTCATTTGTTATTCTTTTTGCAAGCTATCTAATTGTGCATCTAGTGACTTGCGTTCACATAGCATATATGTGTTAATACCTTTAAATTCACAAGCTTAAACAACACAACTTTAAGTCCAAAGTGAGTTTCGGCCAAGTCACCAAATCACTCATTAAAAGTGTCATAAAACTCTCAAAACACTCTAATAATCACCAAAAAGTCTACCTAATCAAATTATATACTTAATAGACTATTTAGGGTACCTTAGACCACCATCTTCACCATCTAAAACAGGGCTTGAGGAAAACAATGGAGGGTAGTGGCAGGGGACTATTTCATGGCGCACCAGGTGTGTGTTCTCTCCGAGAAGTACTCTTGTTTTGAGCTGATTGGTTATGCTAAGGTTGGCCTCGTTTCCATACTATCTTGAGCATCCAGCAGTTATTTGGCAATAGGAGGAGGAGGCTTTGGTTAAATCTAATTAAAACTTGATAAATCTTAAGAAAAACCTAATAACTAAACCCTGGACCAAATCTAATAAACTAATTGTGGGTTTAATAATTAAGAGTGTGGATCATCTTTGATAATCTTAACAACTTTTGTGCTAAGTCTTCTAAATCTCCATAAGTTGTTGTTGATCTTGATGTGTTGATGATATAATGTGTTGATGATGATCTATTGAATATGTGGTGATGTGATATGATGCTTTGGTCTTTTGATAACCTGCACACATAGAAGTTAAACTTGGTTAGCTTGTTGTTGTAAATCTATCATTCTTTAAATTGTAAATCTTGTAAGTAATTATACATGATATTCTATAATTGAATTTATTCTTTTGTAATTTTTGTAAGTAATTTGTAATCTTTTGTAAAGAACCACCCTTGAACATAGTTGACCCCTTGCCCAATCTTTAGGCACTAGTCTTAGTTGACCTAGGGAGAAGGCTTGGTTTTCATGCTAACCCTTGCATCTTGCATGGTTGGCTTAGCATTTTAGGAATAGAATCCACCAAACCTTGTAAATAATTAAAACTAACTCCTAGAACCTAACTCTAACACATCTAGTAACTAAGGTCTACCCCCTTTGGCTTCCCTAGGAGTAAGCCTAGACAAAAGAGGTTCCGGCCAGACTTAGCTCATGTTTGCAAGTGTGTATAAGGACGGAAACACATTCCAACACTTTCCTTTGGTGTTTACTTCTCGTCAACTCTCTTGATTCTCACCGTGACATTTGGCACTTATGTGCGCACCTTTTAAATTTATTGTGCAGTGAGGATAATCCCACATGCATAAGAAAATAACATATTTTAATGTTGATATATCCAAGATGATATAAATCATTTTAACGCGTAGTGCATGATTATACATGGCTCTTCCCATGTTTCTTATGTGGGCATTCTTCTTGGCACTTGGTTTTGATTCAATCGTGAATTGGAGGTTGGGACTTGACTTAGGCGTAAGCATTGTAACAAGAGATTGGGTAAGAAACCCAATATATTTTTATTTTCCCAAAATCAATAAAAAAAGATATAAAGTATTAAGAATAATTTTTTTAGTATTTGAATTTGGGTAAAAGACCAATTTATCATTTTCAAAAGGAGACAAGGATCAATAGTCTAGACCTTGATTCATGAATAATATAACACTTTATCGAAATCAAGAAATTCCCACAAAAAATCATTTGAATATCATGAGATTTTCATTACCAGAAGTTTCAACTTCGAATAGCGGCTCTTGAATATTTTTTAATTTTGTTACCGGAAATTAAAATTTCCTACAGTAACGAAATCCGCTTGAAATGCAATCGTGCTCCAAGAAGATCAAAACTTCCTCTAACATATTGATTTTTGCTATATCTCGTGAACCTTAATAGGCTTGGAAAAGGTAAAAACAAATGGAACATAGTAAATTTA
This sequence comes from Picea engelmannii, assembly GCA_009831015.1. Lineage (NCBI taxonomy): Eukaryota > Viridiplantae > Streptophyta > Pinopsida > Pinales > Pinaceae > Picea > Picea engelmannii. Next base: position 608,900 of record ML785004.1, read on the forward strand.
TAGGTCTTAACATTGGCTCCAACTGGAGATGGCGCCCTCCCTACGAGGCACCAAGATCTGTAGATCATGTGCCTTCTGAAACCTGTAGCCTATTATTTCCAAATATGTAGGAATTTGAACTTATAATCCTTCTCATTATTCATAAGTCAAAACATACCACACACTTGAAAACAAACTGCAAACTAATATCAATATGAAAACCAAATGCCTTATCCGTGAACTTATTTATGTACATATCCCTAAGCTAACCAACTAGTTTCTTTTGCTCATGTGGAATCACACTTCCAATGCAACCAATTAAGTGATTTATTCACTAACAAGATCTTGCTTCCATTTTTAATTGACAAAAGAGAAAATACCATGCAATCTAGATCGGCAATCTAGATCCATTCTTACAACATATAAATATTAGATATAAGTTGATAAACTCCTGTAAATAGGCTACCAGAGGGTCATAAAGTAAAAATAGATACTACTTTTATAGTAAATCAATACCTCTTGTTTATTTTCAAGTTGAATGAGATTCCTCTGTGTGCTCTCAATTTTCACCGTTCCATTATTGATCTCTTTAATTTCAGATTCAAGAATGTCAAATTCAGGATAACTCATTTCTTGAAACTAATGCTCAACATTTTGTGGAAAAAATACATTATGAATTGATCTAGTAATTCCTCAACGTCCCCTTTGCTTCCTTCCAAAAAACCAGATTCATAATTTCCAAACACAAGCTCACTATTGTAAAAGGCCATATGTGTTGATTGTAGAAATTTAATGACAAAATCATCATGAACAAATTTTTCTATACACTTAACAACCTAGAGATAAATGTCTTAAATGAACTCTGAAATGTATAAACCCACATTCAGACAATATCATAATCATAAATACACATTTCTAAGCACTTTTTCAGCAAAATAAACACAATGAATAAAAATCACACACCCATGTAATACTCAGAAATTTAGGCAACCAGCCAAGGAAAACCCCAATGTGGGGAAACCCAAAGAGAGAGATTTTATTAGCTTCAGGAAAGTTATATCAACAACAAGATTACATTTAGTAGCCAAGAGAAAATCACTTACATCACCCAAACTGTCCCTCCAAAATTATGCCTTGGAAAACATGCCAAATCTGTATTGTTGTACGACCCATCCAGAAAACAACACCTCGAAAATTGTGCCAATTTGTTGTTGTACGACCTGTTCTGTATAGATGTCCTTCAACAAAAAATACCCTCAAGTTTCCTCAATTCCCATGCCTTCCTTGCCTCGAAAAATGTTCCCACTTCTCTATTGTACGAACTATATGGATCTGTACAGTACGACCTTCCTCACAACATTAAATTTCAACACACTCAAAACATAGTTTTGCCTTAGGAAATGTACCCAAGCTCCCTTGGGAAATGCACCCAGTTTGTTTCCCTTTCCTCTCCTCCTCAAATCCCTCTCAGGAATCTCACTATCTCTTTTTCTCATTGTCTTGCACACTACCCAATGCATTTTCTTATAGTTTGAAAGTGACCTTTCACCTTCCAAGTGTCTTTTCACCTTCCCCATCCCTAAATCCAAAGGCCAAGATATAATCTTTCCTTTACATGATCAAGGGACATGATTCATTCCCTCCAAAATAAATCACTTAAAATATTAAAGTACAAATTCGCTTTATAACATAAGTGCACTTTATGAAATAAAGTCACTTTAATATTAGGAGGTACACTTAATAAAAAGTCACTTTAATAAAAGAACCACGTTATTACAACTTTATAAAAACCCATTACAAATTCAAGTGCCTAGTAGTGCAAATGTAAGGTTAATTTTGCATACAAGACAACACATGCGGAGTACCTCCCGAGCTATAAAATCTAACACTCCCTCTTAGCAAGGGATGTACTTGCTTCAATCACCATCATTTGGTCCCATCACATTGTTTGCAGTAGGATCCCCATCTAAACATGGAGCTAACCCCAACACCTACACATAACTCGAACCATAAGACATCCTCCTGACATCTAATATAAAACCTGAGCTCCTCGGAGAGTCCATCCTCCCACTATGAGTTGTGGTTCCCCCACACCGGTTGAGCCTCCTTCTAGTGCTCTGAAGAGACTCTCTCTCTTCCCTCGAAATTCAAGACTAAATCATTGGTACCATTATAGTCTCAGGAACCCCATGCTCCTCATCCAATGCTGAATCATAACCTAAAGGTTGTCCTCGCAACATGTACAACATATCCATCCAATCACCAATCAGATGTGGTTCAATAGGATCCACTCCCTCCATGTATATAAATACATGTCCCCTCTTGAAAAATGTACAATATCCGACATCTTCGAAGGCTAAGACGGAGAGCAGGTTAACCCTCAACCTAAAAAAAAATAGAACTCCATGAACCTCCAGGGTTCCTCCATACTCTAGTCAGAATCTGATGCTTCCAACTCCATGTACAACTCATGCCATACCTCCTTCACTCACCACCATTCAGTGAAGACCTATCTCTTTGATAATAAGGAATACATGTCATATTCGTGTCATGTGACAAGAGGCTCCATGTCAAAAATCCACTTGTTATCACCCACAAATCCAAATCTACCAACACTGGATACTAGAGTGACCAAAGAAAATTCTCTCTTCAATTCTTGCCAAAATTAACACTGCTCACTGTACCTTAGAGCCCAAGCTCTGTACCATGTATAAATTTAATAACAAAACTAGCATGCACAAATTTGGTCATACACTTAGAAAACTAGAGATAATTGTCTTAAATGAACTCTAAAATGTATAAACCCACATTCAAAAAATATCATAAGCATAAATACACATTGCTAATCACTTTTGCAGAGAAATAAACACAATGAATAACAATCACACATCCATGTAATACTAAGAAATTTAGGCAACCAGCCAGGAAAAACCCCAATGTGGGGAAACCCAAAGAAAGAGATTTTTTATTAGCTTCAAGAAAGTTATATCAGTAGAAAGATTACATTTAGCAGCCAAGAGAAAACCATTTACAACACCCAAACCATCCCTCCAAATTTTTTCCTTGGGAAACGTGTCAAATTTGTATTGTTGTATGATCCACCCATAAAATAACACCCCAAAAATCATGTCAATCAGTTTTTGTACGACATGTTCTGTACGAATGTCCTTCAACATCAAATACCCTCAAGCTGCCTTGATTTACGTGCCTTCCTTGCCTTGAAAACCATGCCCACTTCTCTGTTGTACAAACTATACAGATCCATACAGTATGACCTTCCTCACATCAATAAATTTCAGCACACTCAAAACATATTTTTTCCTTGGTAAATGTGCCCAATCTCTCTTGGGAAATGCACCCATCTTGCTACCCTTTCCTATCCTCCTCAAAACTCTCTCGAAAATCTCTCAATCTCTTCTTCTCATTTTCTTGCACACTACCCAATGCATTCTCTTATAATTCAAAAGTGACCTTTCATCTTCCAAGTGTCTTTTCACCTTCCTCATCCCTAAATCCAAATGCCAAGATCTAATCTTTCCTTTACATGATCAAGGGACATGATTCATTCCCTCCAAAATAAATCACTTAAAGTATTAAAATTCACTAAATTATAACATAAGTGCACTTTATGAAATAAAGTCACTTTAATATTAGGATGTACACTTAATAAAAAGTCACTTTAATAAAAGAACCACTTTACTACAACTTAAAAAAAAACATTACAAAGACAAGTGCCTAGTAGTGAAAATGTAAGGTTACTTCCACATACAAGAAAACACATGTGGAGTACCTCCCGAGCTATAAAGTCTAACACTGATGTAGATATATACTCCTCTAAATCATATTCATACTCATCATAAATGGGATGATCCTGAATAATATTTGGAACAATAATTTCATCATAGAAATAACTGTTAGAAACATATGAGACAATGTCAAATGCATCTGCAACTTTGCTACCATTATATTCATCATCAATATAATGATAAAAATATTTCTTCTGGATAAATGAACTAGAAAAGGATCCATGTGTGATTGAATCATCTTCCACTTTTTCAACAATATATTCTCTTTCCTCCTCACTACCAGAAGAAAAAACTATTGCATGTTGAATATAAGATTCAAATTTCTCACAACAATGCTCAAAAAGAGACTTAGCTAAAAAATACCTTTTACAATGATTATAAAAGGCTACATGAAATTCCTTTAATGAAAGAAATGTTGGAAGAGGTAAGGATATGTACCATTGTCGGGCATCTCCCTCAAGAGAATACATGAACAAATTCATAAGGGAATATTCATGAATAATCCTCATTTGATGCATAATTTTATGAAATTATAATGAGTGCTCTGTAGGATTATCATCCTCATCTCCTCTAAATCTTGGAAGACAGTCTCCCCACTCATCCATAATAGGAACAACATTTGGAAAACCAGGAACAATAGAAAATTCAAATGGAGCAAACCTTGCAGCTATAATAGTTTGCATTTGAGTATCAAATGATTTTGACATTCTAAACTAGTGGAGCCACCAATTGATTCTTCAGTCATGGAGTTGCCATGTGAATGATCTACATTCAATCTTTAATGTTGATCCTTGTTCACCATCAAGAATCGGATCTATTCGTTATCGCACACCCAGGGAAGATACTTCATTCCTCTACTCTATTAATGTTTTTACTTATACAACTAGCAATTACGATTCTTCTTTATTATTATAATCATTTAGCACATTAGCTACATAAATAAGATCACTGAAAGAGAGACAATCAAAGAAACAATAAAGACACACATATTATCCTGAAAAACCCTCATGGGGGAGAAAAACCAGCAAAAACTTCCTCAATATAGATAGACCAAATACTGGATAGAAGATCCTCCTCTACTCCTTCACTAGGAAGAGTAGCGCACCACTTAACCAAGAAATACCAAGAGATAGAGCAAAAACATCCTTGATGTCACCCCCAGTTACAACGGTTTCTCCTCGAAGACTTGTGCACTGCAGAGCTGGATGTTGTGTGTGTGAAATTGAGGCACTGGCCTCTCTTATAAATAGTGGTTTGGCCAACCTATAATTAGGTCTGGTTCGACCTGTCACTTTACCCTCTTAATTTACATTTAGATTTCAAGGCACAATAGGGCCTAATTAAATATAATATAATAATATTATTCAACAATATCTCAGGTAGAATATTCTTCGAAGTTAAAATATTTCAACACTCCCCCTTAACAAGAAGGGTATTCTACTGACAACATCAATAACAACTGACTGGACTCAATACATCATCAAGAGGAGGGGACATCATCATTAACAACGGGAACATTGTCGGTCATATCTATAGGTCATCGAAAGTTCTTCTCATCAACAACATCAGTAGAAACTGAAAATCATCATCATCTGCAACGCAGAGCTGGAGTAACATCATCATTATTAACAGCATGAAGCTGAAACTTCAACATCAATAGCACGAAGCTCGAACAACATCTTCAACAACATGAAGCTGGAACAACAACATCATCAACAACACGAAGTTGGAATAACATCATCAACAACACGAAGCTAGAACAACAACATCATCAACAACATGAAGCTAGAACAACAACATCATCAATAGTATGAAGCTGGAATAACTTCATTAAAAACACGAAGTCGTAACATAGGCATCTATATGTGGTAATAGAATGAGGCAGGTGCATCAACAACAACATATGTGGTACTCTGACAAACCGTCCTTATCGGACCTTCGCAATCTTCCTAGGAATCATAAGATTCCCTAGGATATAGAATCCTAACTAAGATACTAGATGGTACTCTGATAGACCATCCTTACCAGACCTTCAAAATATGCCCAAGAATCATAAGTTTCCCTAGGATTTAAATCCTAACTGAGCTACCACTACTGACCAAAGATGGCATATACATGCACATGTACTCTAATAGATCGTCCTTACCGGATCTTCGGGATCTACCCAGGGATGATCGATCCCCTAGGATATAAAATCCTAACTGAGCTACTCATTGTTGGTCAAGATACCATAGTATCATTAGCATCACTCCCCCTTTCGAGGAATGTCCTTTCGAACTACACCAATATTGTCTCGGAAGTACTCAAACTTCACACGAGAGAGAGACTTATTCAACACATCTACAACTTGCTCATATGTGCCAACTTATTGGAGGTTTACATCTCCCTTCTGCACCATGTCATGATTGTAGTGATATTGGATCTCTATGTGCTTCATATTATCATGGAACACTAGGTTCTCTATCATCTTTATGAAACTCTGGTTATCATATAGAATCATGGTAGCTTCCATCTCCAGATCGAATAGACCTCCTATCAACTTCTAAATCCATATGGCTTCACAACTGGCAGAGTATGTTGCAATGTACTCTGCTTCTACCATACTCAGAGCAATACTGGATTGTTTCCTGCTTTGTCATGAAGTCATGGCTAACCCCAAACTAAAACAACATCCTGAAGTGTTTTTCTGTCTAAATCACTTCCATCCCAATCTGAATTAGTATAGCCATACAATATGTAGTCACAATCTCTAGCAAAACAAAGGCCATAGTCTAACGTACCCTTAAGGTATCTCAGTACATGCTTTTCAACTACAAGGTGAACACGTCTGTGCTCCACTAGATATTGACTCAAGGTCTTCATAGTAAATAATATATATGTTCTAGTATTCATTAGATACATCAACGTACCAATAATTTGTCTATATAAAGTAACATCAACTCAGACGAAGTATCAACCAATAAATCCATATTCATCTCCATAGGAGTGGACATGGATTTGCAGTCCATCATGTCGAATCTCTTCAGAATTTCCACAACATGCTTTCCTGTATTAAGGAAAATCTCTTATGGGATCTACCATACTTCAATACCTAAGAAATAGTGCATCGGGCCTAGGTCCTTCATTTCAAATTTAGCGGCAAGCTTCTTCTTACAATATGTGATGATATTTTTTTTATCTATCAAGAATAAGTCATCCACATATAGCAACAATATAATTGGTCCATCATTCTTAATCTTGAAGTAAATGTTGGGATCAACTTTACTCTTGGTAAATCCTAAGCTCATCAGAAAACTATAAATCTTTCCATACCAAGCTCTTGGATCTTTCTTCAACTTGCATACATGAGTCTTCCTGTCCTGTGCTTTGAAACCAAATTTTAACATCACATTGTACCAACCCGGTACACTTGCTCAGCTGCAACTCAATATGCATAATCATGTGTTGGTTCTATGTGATTTCTACAAAGAACTATTTTTCTCACTATTTGAGAGTATGTCCTCTACTCTCTCTGCAATTTGTTCTGTCTAGAACTGGGACTTTGCGCCTGCAACTGCCTTTTCTGAAATTGAGAATGACTTCTCTATTATCACTGTAGCTGCTAAACTATGAGAGTGCTCTTTTATTCTATCATGGAAACGACGTCATCTGAAACTGAGAGTGGTTGATACTGAAGGTAGCTTTGATTCTTTCATGGAGGAAACTCAATCTCAAATACAAGGACTACTCCCTCTAAATCTCATACTGTATCAGAATCATGGTTGTTCTGACTTTCTTCACGAACATTGAAACTATTTCTTTGATTATTGGAGCAAGTGTCTCGTCATAGTCTTATCCCTCTTTCTGGGAGAATATTCTGGACACAAATCAGGCTTTGTACATCTTTATACTATTGTCTACAACATGATTTATCTGTTAGATCAATCTTGGAAGTCACCACTGACTTCCCCTCTAATCTCAAGGAAAAATCCATATCCTAGTCCTTCTAATCGGTTTCCTTCTTTATCAGTGAAACAAGAGAATCTTCCGAGGAGATTTCACATCTCCTAGAAGTCTTTGAAGCTACAATATAGTCTTATCAACTCATGGCATCTGTCTTCCAGTCCTGGAAGATGTCTGTTATCACTGAAATTTCGTCTGCACATGGCGACAAGAACTCCACATCATCAAAAACAGCAATGAAGTCATTCATGGAACTAAATTAAGTTCACAGCATTCCAGAAGGGTCAAAAACTATACAAAGTAACCAAAAATTGAAGGGCGTTGTACAGCAGATTGAGGCGCGCGCATATGCGCGGGACAAAAATGTGTTTCTGGCGCATGCGCACCCCGACGCGCGCCTGTCAACACAAAAAGCCGTGCATCTGCTAATATGACGCATTAATTGCTTAAGTCGGTCTCCCGACCGCCAATGGACCGGCCCCCAAGATGATTTGACCTTCAGATCAGGGTCGGCTCTGCAAATTCGGCGAATTAATGGCTTAAGTGAACCCTAAACAGGTTCGTGTTCACACCAGAAGTTGGTTACGTGACCGCCTGAAAAATGCTATAAATAGCTGTGAGGACCCATTGTTTCAGCAGAGAATTCAAAGCATTGTTATGCTGCCCAGATGATTCAGAGCCTAGCCTTTGACAATCAATTCATCAGCAGTTAACTTAGAGTTCTTTCATCACTCAGTTCAGTTCTGTTCATTTTGTAAGAAAAACTTCGGTTGAGGGCCCCGAAGAGCCTTCCACTGGAGGGAGAAGGAACACCTATACCTCTCTTCTGCGTGTGCTCTGGTTTCAATAAAGCACCTGCCTGAAACCTTGGACAACACATGTGTCTCATGTTTGATGTTTTCGTTTATTTTTCGAATTGTTATTTGCTTTTAGTTCGTAGTTAGATTATAGTTTGTTTATGTTTCTGTTAACCCTTTTTTGTCCACAGCATCCTGTTCTGCCTTGCCAAGCCCAACAAGGCATTCCAGTGCTCCCATTTTTGCTCACCCAGCGACGATTCGAGCACGAACAGATTGGCGACTCCGCTGGGGATTTTTGGTATTGAATCCTCCCTCAATTGGGTTTAACTTGCTTTCCTTTTATCGTTTTTAACTTGTAGGGACTCAAACCGGCTTTCGCCGACCTGTTAACCGGTCGATTCACAGCAGAATCGAGAGGACCGGTGTTTTTTCTTAAACGCGCGGGTATTGCACCCCACAAACGCGCGCATGCGCTCTGGTGTTTTGATACAGTCCGCGCGCACACGCGCATCTGTCCATACTAACAACCGCACATTTGAACAAAAATTTTCATTGTAAGGTTTTGATGTGGGGAAAGTCAGTTTCCTTTTCAAATGATGTATGCATGCTCTAAATACTGATCCACTTAGACCCCTCAACTTATAAAGGGGATAGTCGAACAAACATAAGCACTTAGGAGGATAAAAATCATTTTTCCCTTATTTGCTTTCAACCACGTGGATGGCTTGTTTTGATCTACAATCTAAGTTAAACATCAAATTGTAATCACATCTAAACTCACATTCGGGACTAGAAATTGCAAGTAACAATCTTGAGTATGCTCTTCTCTCGCGCCCTCAGGTGACCTTGAGAATCAGAAAAAGATTGCGAAAATGATCTCATCTCCCTTAAAAATTTCAAAACTTTTAGGAGAGGACAACGGCTCTTTCGAGACCCCTCTTAGTTTCATTTTTTCAAACGCATTCTTATAACGGGCCCATACATGCCCACATGTCAACAAAGCTAGAATAGTGTTTGAATTTCTGCTTTCTTAGATCAGAAAACTAGGAGAGTTTAAAAGGTTTGTAACGGGACCACACATGCCCACATGTTCAATCTAGGATAGTTTTCCTGCTTTTTCTAGATTAACTCACACATAGGGAGTTAAAGGATAGTAACGGACCACAATGTCCACATGCTAGTCTCCTAGGGCTTTTAAAATTCCGCAAGGTTGTACCAATGACATCTAGTTGATTTAGGTAATCAAACTCTTGTAAAGGACCAAGCAATGTCCACATGCTACAAGGTGACATCTAAATAACTAAAATTTGGTACACTTTTCACTCACACACAAAAGTCACTTTTACACTCACATAGCCTCTTCTCGAAACGTGGTGGTTTAAGTAGGTTTCCTCAAAAGGGATTCTGAAAACACCCCATCTTTTCTTGACGAGACTATCCACTCCCACTTTTAATCAAAACGAGGTTGGTTTTCACCCCCAGCCTCACAAAACAGTTTCATCTAAAAAATTTCTAAAAAACTCACTAAGTTTTCCTCCACAGGAGGTGCCAAAAGAAGTTTTTAGTCTAGGTAGGATTTCGGGGATAGGCATCCAAATAACTCCCCGTTATCTGGTTCTCACATCTTTCAAAACATAGAAGTTGACAAATAG
>ML785004.1:631307-698123 GCA_009831015.1 Picea engelmannii
AGAATATCATTCACAACAAGATTCTGAATCTTGTCATTCAGTGACTATGTTCCTCCCTTTGTTTACTTATATTCTTTAAATTTCCTTCTTAATGTATACTTCTAGCAAGTGAATCAATTTGAGATTGTATGCAACTGTTGTTTATAATATCGAATTGGTTTGGATGTTGAATGAGTTACAGTTTTTCCTCTGAAATTATTTTAATGATTTTAAGACCTGTAGCCTTCTGTTCCTTAATACCTTCTTTTGTTAGAAAACCTACGTCTCCTTCATTTGTTTTAACGGAAATATAGGATTCTTTCTTGATTAAAGCCTTATATTTCTGTGTGTTATGTTTTACTGTTTAAAATCTCATAATCATCACTGAACCAGGAAACGGCCTTACTTGTGATTTTTATTTCTGTTTTAAATCTTAAAGTTGCTTTACCAATATCTGACCTGAAGGTCTGAAGTAACAAACTCATAAAAAACCCTTTTATAAAAAATATAAAAATCAATCACCCATGACAGTACCAAATGGAAGACAACCAAACATAGAACCCGGTTTACAAGATCAGACCAGTATTGCGTTGAATCTATTTAATACTATCTTACAAACCACAACAAATCGAACCGAGTTAGAGAAATCGTGGGCAGAAATAGAACGCGACATAACTATCCAAGAACAAAGGGAAGAAAGACAGAGACAGTTGAGAAACTGAATCTGACCTAGTCTTCTTTGCTTCTTAGTTTTAAAAAAAAACATTATCATTTTTGGATGCCTAGACGGTGTGTTTTATAGCCTTAAAACACAAACTCTGGAACAACACGGTGCATGGATGTATATGGTCATATATACAACTTGGATAGTCTACTCCAAGTTGAATCTAATATATATTTCCTCCTGCAATCATTACTATAGCTTCCTCAAAGTTATCACCCATGACCTACTTGGAACAAGAACAACAAGGGAGAAACAATAGACAAGAATAATACTCTTTATAATAATAATAAAACAATAGTAAGAGCAATTGTCACAGTAGCTCCTTTAGAGCTATCACCTGTGACCTTCCTCAAACAAGGGTTAAAAGTAAGAAATACAATAATAAGAAATGAGAGAAAAACTCTTCTAGTGTTGTGATCAATCATTCATCCATGGTAACCTAGAAATAAAACAAGAAGTTTCTCTTAGATGATATGTTAGTTATATATGGTAAATGATTACAATAAGAATTTCTCTCAATAGTGCTCACATGCTACCAAGTATAAAACTTTTCAAAGATTTCTATCACAACTATGTTGTTTACTTGTAATGACGCAGTTGTTGGCTCTTGACCAAGTTTTGAGGAAACATTGGTTGGGTTTGACCACTTTTGGACTTCGAAAGGTTGGTCGAAGATGGAGCGCCCAAGCAGAGCTGAGATCGTGGGATCTCACTTATTTTGTGGACTCGACAAGGGGTTCATTAGGGTTTTGGGATGTCGTCCCATGGGTTTACCCATGATTAGGCCTTTTTGTAAGGGATGTAAAAGTATATATAGAAAGGAATGTAATGTAGAAGCATGAAGTGTTCTTAGTGCAAGCAATGTAGTGATGGGCTAAGTGCAAGAGACAAGTGATGTGTATGTAGCTAAGTGAAAGTGTCTCTAAGTTGCTTCGTGCAACAGACTCTATATGTAATGCTCTATGCAGGTTGGCTTTGTGCCTTGACCTGATTTTGAGAAGGTGGATCTGGTGCTTAGTGCATAGATCACATGTCTAGTGCAAAGCTTGGCTCTATGGCTTAGTGCACAGGAGTGGATGGATATAATAGATTGAAGACTAATACATAAGAAGAAGTTGTTGGTGGACATAGCCCCACACTGGGGTGAACCACATAAATCTTGTGTTGATGGTTTTCTTTGTGTTGTAATGTTTATGCTGTGAATTTTCTTAGTGCATTGAATGTTATGAATGATAGATAGATCCATAAATGTTTAATGCTTTGTATATGTTGAATGTGTAAGATATGACTTATGATGCTAAGTGCGATGTGTATTTTTTCATTATGACTACGTTGAACTGTACTTAGGGTTTGATATGCAATGTGAATGAATGAATATATATTGTTTCTAAGTACCCTGCAAAGTGTTGTAATCACATATCTGTGCCCCAGCTTGGTTACCAACACCTGAATCCTGTAACCCCCCTGTCTCTACCTAGGGTAAGGCTTCGTCTGCTTCGCAGGTGTTGCCGAAAGGGCCGGTAGTTAAGGTTTTGTTGGTGCATTGTTGAAGCATTGAACCCTGGGTATGCCCCTATGCCAAAAAATGGTTCTATTGCCGGGACTTGAAACTGTGATTGTTGGGAACTGAAGTAAAGAAACGAGAATCTCTGTGCATAGATCTTTTTTTGTAGTGTGCAAGACTCTACTTGACTTGTGAAGCTCTGTGCTAAGAAAGAAACCTAATCTGAATAAAAGAAATAAGATCTTGAAAGAGGTAAAGCTTTGTGCTTGGATAGAGTAAGATAAGTGGAAATTTTTGTTTTGAAAGAATGAATCTAGGTATGTTTGATAAATTGTGTCCTAGTCTGAAAGCTAGGGTGCAATTAGAAGAAAAAGTTGATCTCAATAAATTTGATAGAAATAAAGAAAGATATGTTATTCTCATGCATAGAAAGAATTTTTGGACTAATGAATGGATGCAGAAACCTAGAAAGAATTTTTGCAGATTATAGGCTCAGCACTGTGATCCCAGTGCGCAGTACAAGAGAAGTTGGGGAACTTACAAGAGAAAGAGAGGATTGACATTATGTTATAACTGCAAAAGACCATGACATCTTGCTAAAAAATTCCCTAGTATAGGTCCTATTTGTCTTTGTTGTAAAATTGTTGGTCATGAAGTTGAGGATTGTCCAAGAATGATTGTTAAAGTTGAAAGAATGAACATGAGTCAAGAGAATAAGATCATGTTAGAATATCATAAAGAATCAGAGAAAGTTCAGACTCCATTAGAACAATTGAAAGAAATGATGAATGATCACAAAGATGTTAGTTTACCAGAGATCATGAAAGAAAAACAATGCATAGATATAATAATATGATATTTTGACATAAACTGTGTCCTGGATGAGGAGACACAAGTGAATATTATGACAGAAAGCAATTGGAAAATATTGGGGAAGCCTACTGTGATACCTTCATTGGGAAGAATAGGCTTGTTTAAAGGAAAAATGATAACCCTGTGTGGAAGAGTTGCTAATATACATCTTATCATTCGTGGAACGACATAAGAGAAATTTGAAGTTATTAAGTTTTTTGAGAACATTGCCCCATTCCCTCTTTTGTTAGGAAAGACTTGGATTGAGAAAGATCAAATCAGAAGGAAATCAGAAGAAGAAGCTATAGAAAAGAAAAATCAAGAACTAAGGGATCTCATAGCTAGAAGAATAGATTGATTGATAGAAGAACGAGAAGTTAAGTCAAAGCAACAGAAGACCAGAGAATTAGCTATCGAGGTTGAAAGAACGCAAGAAGGTTTGAAGGACCTTTCCATGCAAGAAGAAAGTATATCCACCTAGGAATTAGTAAGGGAAGGGATATTAACTTCAAACCCTTTGAGATTACATCAGCCCTTTGAGAGTACATCAGCAGCGCAAAGTCACTATAATAGGAGAAGATAAGAATAAGAATGGAAAGAGAAATCCAGAAACAGTTAGAGAGACTCATATCACAAGAAAGAAGTCAAGGAACATCAATAAGAAGAAGGCTAAGTTGGAAAAGCTACAAGAAGTTACAGAGAACAGATGGAAGATTTCACATATTGGAACTTCACAGGAGGCAGGTTTGCAGGCTTTGAACCTCGTTGGAACAACAAAACCACACAGAATGGAACTTCACCTCGGCGAAGCTATATGACCATTAGAATGATGCTCCTGAATGGCTAAGAAACACATTTATGGGTGAATAGGTCGTCGTTAGACGTTGAGATCGCACCATAACGAATGGATTCACATTGATTGAGGCATTCTTGTCTGTTGGAGGAATCTATTACGACGCTTGTTTACTTAACCCGTCGGACGCTGCGTTGGGACCACTTTTTGTTTCCCATGATTATCTAAGATAAGAAACGAAGTGATTATGTGTGTTGAACTGTGCTATCAGACCTTGCCATGTTTTGTTTATCCTATTATCCGTTCACCTACACCGACTTATTTGGTAACAATGAGAATGTCGGTCGAGTGCACTGAGCTAGAGCAGTTTGTTGAAGAAGTTCTGAAGAATTTTATGGTTGATAAAGCCATGTCTGAAGGAATACTGGTGTCGTTGACTAGGGGGCTACAAGCTTCCCCCTCGACTGGACATCATTCTAGTTGTTTCAACCCTGCTACCGAGAAGCGAAGTAAGCATCGTAACGATCTGGCTAATGCAAAGCAGATCTCATCGGTCTTTCCTGATTATATCCCGCCCTTGGTTGGCAAAGTCAACCGCGACAACATCCCATGGGACTTTGAGTACACATTGATCACCACGTAAATCTCGAAGGGGATACCCATGGATGGAAGCCAGTTGGGATAGATCCCATCTCTGAAGAACAGTGATTTCAATCTTAGAGACAGGAAGAACTACATGATTCTCGCACCGCATAGATACCTCATGAAGATGACTGGGAAGAATCCTCGGATAGTCTCTTAGTCATGGATAAAGGGGATCACGCAGTCCACGATATTGAATGTCATGAATATTCCTCACTTTGTCCGACATCAGGAGGTCAATGCTTGCATTAAAGTCCTCTTATTGTGCTATCATGAAGGATACCTATGGCTCGAAAGGCACATTAATTTGGATCCGACGTTGATCCACTGAATCACAGGACTGAGCATGTAGGAACCTGACCCTCAACAGTTCTACCCAGGGAAGGCTTCGGACCTCTCCCTGGCATAGCACATTAAGGAGGAATACAACGAAGTTGAGAAGGGGAAGTAAGGATACAAGGTAGCCTCTATCCAGAATGGCACAGTACACCTAGCTTGCCAACTCATAGCTGGCAAGCTTGTCAAAATGAATCGCCCCACACAGGTCATTGGGTTCATGGTGGACCTCGCAGGGAAGTACGTGGAGGGGATGCAAGTGAACTGGGCAAGCTACCTCATCAACGAGCTCGAGAAATATTGTCGCAAAGCGCAAGATCAAGGATACAAGTTTCATTTCATCTAGTTGTTTGTGTTGATCGCATTTGTCTCTTGGAAAATGTTGGAAGGAGCTCCATTCCTGGAGATTGAACCCTTGGATCCATTGGACATGAAGTTCTCCACTCTATGGTACATGAATGGTATGTCCAAGCAGTGGCAGTCGAAAGAGGTGTTCCACGCCTACTACCAACAACTAAAGGTTTCCATAGAATCGGTCCCTTGCATGACACTGCAAACCTTCCACCAGTACAGACCATTATCTAAGTTCCACATAGATCGACATTTTATATATATCACTGCGCGCAAGGATGAGAGAAAGGAGAAATTGAAGCCCTATTACAAGTTTATCGACGAAGACATGGAGGAGATCATGAAAGAGTGGTCGACAGAGTTCCTCATACCAGTTGATGATGTAGAACTCTCCGACCCTAATATCATAGGAATCCCCTTAGTCACTTGGGTCGATCATGTTGGGCAGACAAGTGCAAATAAGAAGAAGAAAAAGGAGGAATTCTAGGATGTACAGACTGATGAGGAAGAGAACGCCTCAGAAGAAAGTGGACCTAGCTCTACCATAGGAGGAGGATGAGATGAAGTAAATCAAGAAGGAGGAGGGGAAGAAGGAGAAAAAAAAGGAGAAGGTGAAGCTACACCATCAAAGGATCCCCCTACTGAGACAGAAGCATCGAAGAAGAGGAAGGTTTCTCCGTAGAAACCCCTGGCCAGAAAGAAAACCCACACAAGAAAGCCTCAGATGGAGGCCACACTCATGGAGGATGACATCGGTCTAGTCCGCAGAGCAATGGAAGATGCGTCTGAGGACCTCTTACAGAGATATGGTGCAAAGCAAGAAGAGTTCTATGTAAGAGTTGAGAAGGAACTTAAATAAATCTAGCGAGCCATTCAACTGAGCCATGCAGTACCTACTGCGCCTTCCTTGTCGAAGACTGTAGAGTTGGGGGATGATCCAACCCAAATTCGACGACTGGCAGATGTAACAGAGGCTAGGCTTCAAAAAGTTCAAGAAGAAAATGAACAGGATATAGAATCTCTGAATAAAGAGAAAGAAGAAATCTTGGAGCAACTACGAGTTGCGTGGTACTATGTGACCACTTATGAAAATGAGAAAGATGAGTTATGAGCGATGCTCAAGGAAGACAAGGCAAATATATAGAGGGAAAAGGACCATCTTCTTGTAGAGCAGACTGCAGTCAAAGAAGTGGTGAGCATAACACTTTTCTCTATGCCAAGCTTGGCACAGGAGGAAAATGAGGCAGTCAAAGTTCAAGTAATGAAGCATGTTGAGGACATCCAACAAATTCAAGCAAGAGTAACGGAGATGGAGCTTCAAGCAGTACCAAGCACTCCACAGGAAGTGCACAATCAGAGGGAAGAAACTACTAAGAGCGCAGTAGGAAGGATCAGGGCCCTCGCCTCATAATGCAAGCAGTTAAGCAGCAGAAGTGTGCAGAATTACGAATGCATCACGAAATATCCAGAGCTTAGGAAGTTTGAAGTGCAGCTATAGGAGGCGCAACAACAAGCATTGACAATTCAAGTGCAAATGAAGTCACTCACTGTGGTTGAGAGAATGAAGGGATCACAAAAATAATGTGCAGCCCAGCAGAACATTACTGCCATCTAGGGTAGATTCATGGAGGTCGCATAAAGGCTACAACCAGTGCAGGACGAAGCCTACATGGTTTTTGAAGAGATCAAAGGACAAGGCTCGCAGCTAGACTAAGTGGTTGCGACAGTGGAACAGTGTTTGGAAGGGAATGTTATCGAGCAAGTACTCCAGGAGCACATTGAGAAGGAGGCTCAGGTGAAGCAGCAGGTCAAGGCATCTCGATCTAAGCTTGAGGCCTTCGAAGTAGTGTTGCCCATATCTGAGTGACTCGAGACGAGTCACAGATGAGTGTTGGGGGAATGTTGGCCCTTGACCAAGCTTTGAGGAAACATTAGTCGGGTTTGACCACTTTTGGACTTCGACAGGCTGGTCGAAGATGGAGTGCCCAGGCAGAGCTAAGATCGAGGGATCTCACTTATTTTGTGGACCCAACAATGGGTTCATTAGGGTCTTTGTATTAGGGTTTTGGGATGTCATCCCATCGATTTACCCATGATTAGGCCTTTTTGTAAGGGATGTAAAAGTATATATAGAAAGGAATGTAATGTAGAAGCAAGAAGTGTGCTTAGTGCAAGCAATGTAGTGATGGGATAAGTGCAAGAGACAAGTGATGTGTATGTAGCTAAGTGCAAGTGGCTCTGAGTTTCTTTGTGCAACATATTGTATATGTAATTCTCTGTGTGAGTTGGCTCTATGCCTTCACCTGATTTTGGGAAGGTGGATCTGGTGCTTAGTGCACATATCACCTGTTCAGTGTGAAGCTTGGCTCTGTGGCTTAGTGCACATGAGTAGATGGATATAAGATATTGAAGAATAATAAAGAACAAGAAGTCGTTGGTGGGCGTAGACCCACACTGGGGTGAACCACGTAAATCTTGTGTTGATGGTTTTCTTTGTGTTGTAATGTTTATGCTGTCAATTTGCTTAGTGTATTGAATGCCATGAATGATAGATAGATCCATGAATGTTTAATGCTTTGTATATGTTGAATGTGTTAGATCTGACTTATGATGTTAAGTGTGATGTGTATTTTGTCATTATTACTACGTTGATTTGTACTTAGGGTTTGATCTGTGATGTGAATGAATTATTATATATTGTTCCTAAGTACCCTATGAAGTGTTGTAATCACATATTTGTGTCCCAACTTGGTTATATACACATGAGTCTTGTAACCCCCCTGCCTCTACCTCAGGTGAGACTTCGCCTGCTTCGCAAGTGTTTCCAAAAGGGTTGGTAGTTAGGGTTTTGTTGGTGCGTTGTTGAAATGTTGAACCCTGGGTCTGCCCCTGTGCCAACAATAGTTACCAAACTTGACATGTGCAAATTTGAATATTATCAACTTAATCAATCAAACCTATAACCTGGAATCCTGTCCTCAAGAATGAGTGATTTTTCTTTTCTTCTGAGTCTCCTTTACTCAAGATGATGAGTGCTTTCTTCAACTTGTCCTCTGTACTAAGACAATATACTATCTTGACATAAATCTGAGTTAGGGAATAAAATCTATAATCTCAACTTTAATCAATCTAATAATTTGACTTTAATTTTGACCAATGGTTAGTATGATGGTCATAAATTCAACATACAACCTATATGTTCATAAGATCAAAATAATGTCATAAAAATAGATGGAAAACCTGGGGTGCATTGTTCCTCTGAATGTGTTGGATCTAAGATCCCTCTCGATCTACGATTGTTGTTTAGACAACATATCCTTTCTCCTGCAAATACCCTTTAAAAATAATGATACAGTTTAAACATATGTAAGTACATACCTCTAATACCATCGACGGGTAGTGGTACCAACTGAAAACAACGAAAATAAATAACAAACATTTAAAACTTCAAAGCTTCTACAACTTGTAATTTAAAGGTAGTTGGATATTTGCTAGGGTAAGGTGCACTAGGACAATAAAAATTAGTCCCAACACTTCACAAAAACTTTCACAGTAACCAGTATTGGCACTACAACTGGTGTTGCAACTGGCATGAAGGAATTTGCATGAAGTAACTAGCACTACAACCGATACTGAAATTGCAATTGGTACTGCAACTGCAACTTATGGTTTTATGAGGAAACCCTAATTTCTCAAACTTCAAATTTGGAATTCTCATCTAGAGACTAGATGCACCCTCCTAGGGTGAGTTCCTAGGTGTGGTTAAGTTCTCCAACGTCCTCCTCAAACAAGGAAAATGTCACACTTAGGATTTATGCAGAAACCCTAATTTTGCAGCAATTGCAATACTGAAATTGAATCTCGGAGAGGGTGCGTTGAGGCTAGCCACTTCTTATAAACTGTGAGTTGGTCTCTTTCAAGCCTTCGTTGATACCACATTAATTTTTTTACTTATATAACTAGAATTTACTGTTCTTATTTATTTTTATAATAATTTAGCATATTAATTGCATAAATAAGATCATTGAAAGAGAGACAATCACATAAAAATAAAAAAACACAGATTATCCTGGGAAACCCTCATGGGGGATAAAACCCAACAAAAACTTCCTCAATATAGATAGACCAAAAATTGAACATAAGATCCTCCTCTACTCCTTCACTAGGAAGAGTAGTGCACCACTTAACCAAGACATACCAAGAGATAGACCAAAACCCCCCTTGGCGTCACCCCCAATTGCATCACTTTCTCATCCAAGACTTGTGCACTACATAGCTAGATGTTGTGTTTGAAAATGAGGTGTTGGCCTCTCATATAAATAGTGGTTTGGGAAGCCTATAATTAGGTATGGGCCGACCTGTAACTTTACCCTCTTAATTTACATTTAGTTGTTAAGTCACAATAGGGTTTGTTATCGCACAATTTGTACTTTCCCTAAAATCCCAAGGCAAGTGGGTACAGAATTGGCATAACTGGGAATAACCTATCACTATCAACTCAATAGGAGATCCCTTTCTATTTAGGAGTATGTTTAATCTACCCCAGGGGAGACGTCCCCGGTGACATGGGGGGCTTGAGAAGGATAAGGAAAATAGTCACAAGGAAACTATTTCCCTATCACGGATCACTCTAATCAGATGTTTTTTTTATGTCTTAAGGATGAAGAAAATAAAAATTATTGTGTACCTTCCCAGAACAAGACAACAAAGCAAACGGGGCAATTTACAGGTACCAGATGATTGTTAGTACTTTATGAGATAATAAATCTTTGTAAAATAAGCTATCTGATTGTGAATTTGCAGATATGAATCAGTTTATAACAACAATTAATATCTTACAACAACCACAATATTCAAGCCTTGAAATTGCTTGAAAAAGACAATAAAAAGTGACTTTAACTAGGCAAATTGATAGTAAATTGTCACAAGCAAAATTAGCAATGATAGGCTAGCTTTTAATGGCACTTTTGCAGAGATTTTTCTGCAGTTAGATGGTTGTATCTATCTTTTGAAACAGAAGCAAGTTTAAATGGTCAAAAGTGCAAGAAAACCATACACAAACTAGAACTTACCTAGTAGATTCACTAGCAATTATCACAATTAGAGTTTGATTGGTTCTAATATGAGTTATGCAGCTAAATATGCCAAATTAATGCAATTTTATATGGTTGTAGAAATGTTTTGCTACAACAACAAGTTAGATTAGGAATTAGTCTAATCTAGGGTTAGAAAAAGTTAGTAAAGGGTTCAAAGATAAGAGTTTAAGTGTTTGTTTCCTCAATCACCACTTGTAAGAGGTAGTCTAGTGTCTTTCTAGGGTTAATGGAGTCACTAATTGCAGAAGAAAATTATTAAAGGAAATGTAGCAAATGATATTGATATGTGAAGGGATGGAGAGGACAAAGAGGTGTTGATATCCCAAGGCCTCAAAAATCCTTTTCCAAGATAAAATTGCTAGAAAGTAACAAGGGTTAGGCCCTATCGATTTTCTCTTTCCTTGAAAAAAATGTAATAAATTATGCAATTGTAAAAGGAAGTAAGGTTACTAGAGTGCTACAATGGTAGGTCTCTAGTATTTACTTCAAATTAGGTGTCTTTCAAGACATTTTAACATATGGAAGATTATAGGGAAAAAGATGATAACACATGTGATTCCCCTAGGGTTTCAAGCTAGCAATTTCATAATCTTAGACAAGAAACAAGTAAAAAATAACCATAGCATCCATTTACAATAAAAAAATGCAGAATTTATACTTACTTCACCAAGAATAATCTAGCAAATCACCCTAGTTGAAGATCCTCCACAAGAAAATAGCCAAAAAGCACCAAAATTTCCCTCCTTCAAGAAGTGTGCATCACTAGTTTCAGCTAATAACCCTTAAACAGGGCCTAATTTCAGACCTTGCACTTATGTGAGTGAAAGATGATGAAAAATATAAGAGATTTTCCCCTTATTTATACAATAATTATGACCTTTAATTTTCAGGTGTGGGGTGTTTCCAGGTGAATATCAATCTAGGTCATTTAAATACATGACATGGTGTAGGGGATGTGTGGGCAAGCGGTGCAGTGATAACATGAAAATGTAGGTATTACCTGTGGGTGCCTTTGTAGAGGGAGAGTTGCACCTTGTCATGGATTACATTGTTTCCTAGTCCATTCAATGCATTTTTACTCTTTGTCTTATTTCTTTTTTCTTTCAAGAGACTAGTTGGAGGACATTGTCCTAGAGTGGTGACTAGTGGTGACAACATTAGCCACAAGCATTTCACGGAAATGAGAAGGTTGGCCCATGATGAGACCCCCTTTCTCTCAGATATGATAACAAGAGCCACTACTATGGTTTGGTGACTAGATGAATATTATTCTCATACTGCTACATGCCCATGGACCTAAAAGGCCAGCTCGTGATCAGACCTCCTATCCACCAACTAGGCCTTGAGTTTTATTTTATTTTACGGTTCCCCTTTTCTTGCTGAGAAGCCCTTTATTTCTTTCTCAGGAATCCCTGGATGAAGCATATCAAGGTTTCATATTGGATTTTAACTTTTTCCAACTACTTTTACCCTCTGGGCCTTTAGCCCCTTCTTCCCACAAGGCAAGGTACAAGCCTTACTAGCTTGGAAAACCCAATGTTCGAACCAATGTAGGGGATAGATGAGAGGGATAATGATGAAAAGTGGTAAGTATGGAAGGAATTGATGATGACCTTTCATAGACCCACCCAGTGGAAACTCATCCATAAGGGAACCAACTTACTAGGGAACTATGTCATCCCCCCAAGGTATGGACAAGTCAAAGGGCATAATTTCCAAGAAAACATCATGAAACAAAAGAGAATTCAATGCACATATTCAAATGTTTTGAGAATCAAAGTGACACATACCATGATACCTAGAATCATTACCTCATGGCGCAAGACCCACTGCCACTTCATAACTAGGTCGATGGGATGGATGTTGTTGTTTTTGTTGATAGATGGGATGCGTTGAAGAAAATATGGGCCCTCCAGGGCCAATGTCAAGTCATATGGATCTCGGTACTCCATGTCTAGGACCTATGGGCCTTAAGACATAATCTCCTTAGTTATCCCTAGGATAGGGGATAACATATGGCTCCAACTCGGGGACATGTGCTCACAGTAGAGTGCATGAGAACCTCAACATCTCTGGCATTACCTGTGACCTACTAGATCTCAATAAAAATGATTAGTAATCTCTTGGGGTGGTGATATCACCCCTAGCTCATATATGATAAAACAAAATACAAGTAAGCAATCATATCTACAAATGTAAATACAACTACTCTAGCATGATAAGCAGATGGTATATACAATGAATGCAAATGTCTACCTACTTACCTGTACTTACATGTAATTACCTGTGAAGTCAAGTCTTTTCCCCTTGATGGGGTTTGAGGAGGTGTCCACTAACTAGTAATGGACGTCTTCTTCCTTCCAGCGTAGATAGATAGTAGGAATTATTGACTGACTTCATTCCAAATCTAAAAGATCCAAGCCAAAACTTTGTGCATCACTTAATATTGTCAGGCTCCCCCATATTTGTATCCCACTCTAAAACCAAATCTCCTTGCTTGTAGTCCCCTCCTTCAGAATCAACTGCTTCATGTACTCCGATGTATTGTGTCGAGGGAGGGGGGTGGGGCTCTTTAATTAGTATTTTTTCTTGGTTTGGGTTAGTCAACAAATTTTCATCATCCCCTTTACATTTGACAAAGCCAACTCCTTTCCTTCTAAACCTTATCAAATTGTCATCTTCTTGTGTAGAAAAATAGTCATCCTAGTATCCAGAAAGTTCAGAGGCATTGTTAGGATAATCACCCTAACTTGTATCTCTTTCTTGCTCCAAAATGATGGGGTGGGGTCCTATAAAATCATTATCCCTTATGTATGTTTTGTGAAAATGTAACGTCTTGTCACTACCTTGTGTAATGTTGTCCTTGTGATTGCTAGGAAGAATATTATGGTCACCCTTTCCCTTGGTGCATGTTATCTCATTAACATTGTCTTCTTCTACTAAGGGAAGAGTGGTCCAATCTTGAAATAAGCATGGATCTGTGAAGTTGTAGTCACTACGTCCAATTACACCTTTCGATGTGTTGCATTCTCTTTAGCTTGTTATGCAAGGTGATGAAATACTATCCATCCATCCATCATGTATACTATCCATCCATGGGTGTTGTATCTTCATTTTCATTTTCCTTCATGTCCAAATAACTTCATCAATCTTCTGGTCCAAAACCCATGACTAGGGTTGACATCAATGACAACAACCAATCTTCCAACATACTTCTGCCCAAAGTAGTATCCCATTCCCTAGACAATATCATTCCCCAAGTGTCAGGTATATCGACAATAACGACGTCTATTATGATGGGTAAATCAGGGTAGTCAACAAGGTGTACTTGAAGACCTTCCATCAAGTCGTAGACCTTAATCCCTCTTGACTCAAATCTATGAACGTCGGTATAAGTCCATGTAACTTCTGGCCTCAAGTGGTTCATAACCTTCAAACTCATCATATTGACATATGACTCAGAGTCAAGCATGAAATTATGAAGATATAGATCATCTATTATAAAGGAAGTGAGAAAGGTTGTTTTCTCATTTTTCTCAAAATGACTAGTTTGAAATAGTGTGGAAGTTTCTTCGAACGATTGTTGGTCATCTGGGGTTTGTTTTGTCAAATAAGGGATTTCCAACATTCCCCGAATCCTTTTTACTTTTTGTAAGATATAGGCCATATTAGTGCTTAGGTTGGTCCTATCATTGCTAGGTTTTGAGAAATGTTGGGATAGATCGCTAGCATACACCTGGGGATCTTCAAGCTTTGCCCTTGAGTCCTTACTTGTTTGGCCCAAGCATTCAATCCTAGGCTTCCTCATGTCTTGATTTTCTTGGTTTTGATCTGGGGTGAACAAGGTAAATATGGAATCTACATAATTAGATGTATCATGAGTATCCTTTGGGTGATAACGTTTAAAATGGGAGTCTTTACATGATAAGGACCTAGGATCATCTTCTTGTCTTGCAACATTTTGTAGGTTCAAATTGTTTGGATATTTTTTTTCTTTTGGAGCATGAGGTTTTATTTTCTGAGGAAGTATCATAGAAAGAGACTTTTGGGTTTGTGATAGTGACCTTTCTAACTGAGTGATTTATTAAGAGGTACCCATATCCTTAGAGGGTTCATGTTGTTTTGAAAAATTAAATGCATCTTTCATGTTTGAGAAACATGTGCTCCATTTCCTAGGGAAAGCATTATTTTCTTCCTCTAGAATATCTAGGAGGTCATGCTCTAGTCCTCCCATGCTTTCCTTATTCAGATCCAAAATGTCATCATTGTTAAAAAAATTGACCTGATGGAGGGAGTCGTTGAACTTAAGATTCTCTTCAAATTGGCAAGCAACATCTTTTGTTTCTTCTAGGCTTGTAGGAAATTGGTTCTTGAGGGTAAATTGTAATCTTCCTTGTAAGGAGTTTATATAGTGTTGGAGAATGGTGAAATTTGGGCTCAAGCTTGCTAATGAGAGTGTTGAACCTATCATTGAATTCCCTAACATCTTCGTCACTTTGCTTGCAAATTTTGAGGTATTGAGAATAAATAGAGGCCATAATTTCAACCTTACCCCATCTCCTCATGAAATCTTGTTCCAAATATTCTGGTGTTTTAAGGCTTCCACTTGGGAGTGTGTTAATCCAATTCCTAGCATTCCCAATGAGTGAGTTCAAGAAAAGTCTCATAAACATGTTAGGATGTTCTTCTCTAGATTGATGGAATTCATAACCCTCACAAATTTAGTCCAATGTGTGTTTCCATAAGATGCTACTTCTCCCAGGAATTTGGGTATCCAGGAGTTGGCTTCTTCCAGAAGATCATGTAATCCCCCTTGGAAATTAGCCAGGTCCAAAGGGCCAAAAATTTCTTTGAGAGACCATTTAGGAGAAGCTACATGGATGAAAGGGAGAGGAGGAAGATAGAGTGTATACTGATGTCCACTACAAGTCGTCATTGGTGGTGTCACCGGATAATATTCATGAGATTATCAAAAAAGGTGAGGGGATCACCCTCAGTGGAGTCACCAGATAATCCTTCTAGGGATCATCAAAGAGAAAAGAGGGAATCACCCTCAGTGGAGTCACCAGGTAAGATTTGTGAATTAAAGGCTTTTGGATAAAGGCTTACCGAAAAAGTGTTGTTCGAGCAAAATTGACTCGATTATCCCCAACAACAGCACCAAAATGTTATTCCACAATTTGTACTTTCCCCAAAATCCCAAGGAAAGAGGGTACGAAATTGGCATAACTGGGAATAACCTATCACTATCACCTTAATAGGAGATCCCTTTATATTTAGGAATATGTTTAAGCTACCCCATGGCAGACGTCCCCGGTGACCTGGGGGGTTTGAGAAGGCTAAAGAAAATAGTCACAAGGAAACCCTTTCCCTATCACAGATCACTCTAATCAGAGGTTTATTTTATTTCTTAAGGATGAAGCAAATGAAAGGTATTGTGTACCTTCCCAAAACAAGACAATAAGGCAAACAAGGCACTTTCCAGGTACCAGATGATTGTTAATACTTCATAAGACAATAAACCTTCGTAAAATAAGCTAGTTGATTGTGAATTTGCAGCTATGAATCAGTTTATAACAGAAATTAATATCTTACAACAGCCACAAGATTCAAGCCTTGAAATTGCTTGAAAAAAACAATAAAATGTGACTTTAACTAGGCAAATTGATAGTAAATTGTCACAAGAAAAATTAGCAATGATAGGATAGTTTTTAATGACACTTTTGCAGAGATTTTGCTGCAGTTAGATGGTTGTATCCATATTTTGTAACAGCAACAAGTTTAAATGGTCAAAAGTGCAAGACAACCATACACAAACTAGCAGTTACCTAGTAGATTCACTAGCAATTATCACAATTAGATTTTGATTGGTTCTAGTATGAGTTATGTAGGTAAATGTGCCAAATTAATGCAAGTTTATATGGATGTAGAAATTGTTTTCTACAACAAGAAGTTAGCTTTGGAATTAGTCTAATCTAGGGTTAGAAAACGTTATTAAAGGGTTCAAAGATAAGAGTTTAAGTGTTTGTTTGCTCAATCACCACTTGTAAGAGTTTAAGTGTTTGTAGTGCCTTTCTAGGGTTAATGGAGTCACTAATTGCAGCAGAAAATTCTTAAAGGAAATGTAGAAAATGTTAATAATATGTTAAGGGATGGAGAGGACAAAGAGGTGTTGGTATCCCAAGGCCTCAAAAATCCTTTTCCATGAGAAAATTGCTAGAAAGTAACAGGGGTTAGGCCCTAGCGATTTTCTCTTTCCTTGAACAAAATGTAATAAATTATGCAATTGGAAAAGGGAGTAAGGTTACTAGAGTGATACAATTCTAGGGCTCTGGTATTTACTTCAAATTAGGTGTCTTTCAAGATATTTTAACTTATGGAAGATTATAGGGAAAAAGATGATAACACATGTCATTCCCCTAGGGTTTCAAGCTAGCAATTTCATAATCTTAGACATGAAACAAGTAAAAAATAACCATAGAATTCATTAACAATAAAGAAATGAAAATTTTCTACTTACTTCACCAAGAATAATATAACAAATTACCCTAGTTGAAGATCCTCCACAAGAAAATAGCCAAAAAGCACCAAAATTTGCCTCCTTCAAGAAGTGTGCATCACTAGTTTCAGCCGATAACCCTTAAAGAGAGATGAATTTCATACCTCACACTTGTGTGAGTGAAAGATTATGAAAAATTTAAGAGTTTTTTCCCTTATTTATACAATAATCATGACCTTTAATTACAATTTAGGTCAAAAAAAGCCGACATGGCCAGTTTACATCAAAAATCTACTTTTACATAAAATTAACAATTAAAACCCTAATTTTGTCTTTTAGGGATGATGTCATGCCCCTCCTAGGGTGATGTTAGGCCCCTTCTTGGAACACTAGGCCTCCAAAGTGAAACGTTAGGCCTCAAAAGGCCTCAGAATCTACCACATGTGCCAACCAAGTCGTCCTCATGCCAAAACCCTAATTGGATGTCGTCAAAGCTCCATATGATGATGTCAAGGGCCTTGACAATGTTATGGTGGGAGGGAAGGACCCCCTAGGTCCAGGCCTTGCAAATTTTCTCTGGTGGAACATCATCCCTTTTCTCCGGTGCAAGCCTCTAGTATCCCTCTACCCCTGGCTGGGGTTACAACATCCATATGGTGGGCATTTAGCCCCATGGAGGTCTGAACTAATCATCTCCCCATATCTACCTGTTCAGCAGGCATGGTCCTGCATCAACAACAAGTATGCCCTCCATGGGCTCATAAGTCATAGGAATCATAACAATGTCAATCACATCTAATAATCAAGTTACCCAAACATGTGCATCAAACCCCCCTTTACCCAGATAAATGCTCAAATACATTATGTTATTTAACAAGCCAGGTTTGGAGAGGGTTTGAGGATGTCCTATTGGACTAATCCTCCTTAGGTGTGGGGTGTTTCCAAGTGAAGATCAATCTAGGTCATGTAAATACATGAGATGGTGTAGGGGATGTTTGGGAAAAGGGTGCAGTGATAACAGGGAAATGTAGGTCTTACCTGTGGGTGCCTCTGTAGAGGGAGAGTTGCACCTTGTCATGGATGCCATTGTTTCCTAGCCCATTCAATGTCTTTTCACCCTTTGTATTCTTTCTTTTTTCTTTCATGAGAATAGTTGGAGGACACTGTCCCGACGTGGCGACCATTGATGACAGCGTTACCCACAAGAATTTCACGGAAATGAGAAGGTTGGCTCATGATGATACCCCCTTTCTCTTGGATGTTCCACCAAGAGACACTACCTTGTTTTGGTGACTGAATGAATAGTAGTGTCATACCACTTCATGCCCATGGACCTAATAGGTCGACTCGTGATGAGACCTCCTATCCACCAACTAGGCCTTGAGTTTTATTTTATTTTATGGGTCCCCTTTTCTTGTTGAGAAGCCCTTTATTTCTTTCTCGAGAATCATAGGGCAAAGCATCTCAAGGTTTCATCTTGTCTTTTAACATTTTCCAACTACTTTTACCCTCTGGGCCTTTAGCCCCTTCTTCCCACAAGGGAAGGTACAACCCTTATTAGCTTGGAAAATCCAATGCACGAACCAATGTAGGGGATAGATGAGAGGGATAATGATAAAAAGTGGTAAGTATGGAAGGAATGAATGATGACCTTTCATAGACCCACCCATTGCAAGCTCATCCCTATGGAAACGAACTTACTAGGGCACTCAGTCATCCTCCCTGGGTATGGACAAGTCAAAGGGCATAATTTCCAAGAAAACGTCATGAAACAAAAGAGAATTCAATGCACATATTCAAATGTTTTGATAATCAGAGTGAAACATACCATGATACCCGAGCTCATTACCTCATGGAGCAAGACCCACTGCTACTTCAAAACCAGGTCGATGGGATGGATGTTGATGTTGTTGATAGATGGGAGGCACTGAAGAAAAGATGGGCCCTCTAGGGACAAGCTCAAGTCATATGGCTCTCAATACTCCATGTCTAGGACTTGTGGGCCTCGAGACATAATCTTATTAGTTATCCCTAGGATAGGGGATAACAAGGTCAAATTTTATTGAGGCACAATAGGGCCTAATTAAATATAATATAATAATATTATTCAACTCTCTCTCAGGTAGAATATTCTTCGAAGTTACAATACTTAAACACGCTCCCCAACAACAATGCCAAAAGATGTTAGAGCCATAGATTGCTCTTGACTGCAAAAGAGAATGCCTAGCACATCGGGAAAATGATTTGATTGGATAGGTTGGGATCAGGTAGACATGGTTAAGAAGAATACTAGGGGAAAAAAAAAAACCAAAGTTGACACAGGTAAGTTTAAATATCAATGATCATTGACATTGGGCATGGAGTCTCCTATAGTATTTCATGGATCAAAGGTAAGTGAACTACTTATCAGACAGGTTTAGTAAATAGCATGGATAGGTAGAATAATAAGGGATACAAACATAAAAGATAAAAGCATCACTAGAATATTAGACAAGTATAATTCATGAGATAGAAGTTTCATAAACAAAAATGTGTTTTGTTAATGAAAAGAAGATATCTAAATAAACTTCAAAAAACAGAGCAAGTACCCTAATGCTTTAATGCATAGGAATTCTATAGCGCATAATTTCTATTAAAATAAGAAGAGAATGGACATAAAACATAGAGAGAGTAACAATTTGGTAACATAACCCACAGAAATATTTTATAATCAAATATTATAACAAGTTTACCCATTGGGATTACAAATAGAATACAACTTTAGCTGCCCAAAGTTTCTCTCTCTAGCCTCCTGGCTTGAACCCCCCTCTCTTTTTTACATTACAATTCAAGATCTTTTATATGAAAATACAATCTCTAGTCATTCCTAGTTCTTAGGAATATAGTTTATCATTGAACTAAAAATAAATCTCCAGTTCATGACATAAAATCTGGAAATGATGAGATCGAACTACCACTGATGATTGTTTTCCTTAAAAACTAGGGTATTTGCCTTCATATCTAGAGTTCATTCTAATATTATTCCTAGAAAGGCGTATATATGTCCATCTGCTCCTTCAATATGTTGGATCGATCTTTCCTAACCTTTGACTCCCTAATCCAGAATCGGATCCAGGAGCTTAATGGGGCTCAGAAAGGCCTAAAATTCAAAGTTCTCATAATGGCTTCAAAACGAACATGTGCTTAGCCCTCGTTGATACAAACCCAACGCAACTTGAACGGGCTCAAACGGACGTCGCATGCTCTTGATATCGCGTTATGTTCATTTTGTCAAATAGGTAAAAAAAGTCAATGATGACATTAGCATGACATCAACATGATAGAATAGCATTGCGACATGTGGCAGCACAACAACAGGTTGACTGGGTAGATGACTGATCCATTCAGATGTGGAAAAGTGGTACTTTTCGGGCAAATGAAGAGGTGCCACGTGGCCCAAACGTGGGCTGCCACGTGGCACCCTATCATTTGATGGTTGGTTAAAAATTTTGGAGCTCATGGTATTCGAACCCATGACCTATTGGTATAAAAACGCCTTGGGAAAGGTTGAATAACCAACACATGGAAGGTGGTACTTGTTAATACAAACCCCTTTTATGTTATATAAAGTGCATTGTATTTTATGTGGAGGCGGAAGGGGGCTGGGGCTAAGCCCCAGCCCACGGACTTACCTTTACCATAGAACCACAGCTACCACCATGGGGGGCACTCCACTATACAAGTCAACAAAGGGGTGCAGATTATGCACCTTCCACCATACATATCGGGGGCTATAACCGCTTGTTGGGCGCGTTATGTGAGCACGGTCCTATGTTAAAACACCACATGACCAATGTTTTGGGGGAAGGGGCCAGTGCGCAGCCCTTTGGGTTGGCGCTTGGCTACCTATATTCCATGTGACCATATCATTGCATGCGCGCCCAACTCTTTTGGGATAAATTTGATTTTTTATACACAGGTGGGTATTTTTTCTATAGTTTGGCCCAGATTGGGCGTTTTTGGAGATTTTTTGCCCATTTTTGGGGGATATTGTGCTCCTTTTGAGGCCAAATATTGGGAGGAAGTTTGGATATGGTTACCGAATCTAGATCCATATAAACCAATCCTTATTGAGCTCATGGAAGAGATTCAGAGAAGAGTTATGCTGAAGGAAAGCCAAGCCAAAGTCATTTTTTATGCAGGGAAGTTGTTGAGGAGCGCACCTTTGAAGGCCATTTCTGGGAGCTTCGGTCATCAATTTTGAGTGTCGTTTCTTCTGTTGGGTTCTTGATATCTGGTAGAACAATAAAAAAAAAAAATTGTAACCTTCTGGCACTGTTGTGATGTACTTATTGAGATTTGAACATGAATAATAAAACCTCACCCACTGAGACAAAGGCCCAGAGACGTAGGCGAGATTGTCGAACTTCGTTATCACATTGGTGTTATGGTTTGTTGTTGTTTTATGCTTCATTTCAATTTTGTACATGTTTATAAGGCTTTGATAAATTCTCATATCTTCTTCCTCTTTCTTTAAGCTTCCTAAATGGTTAATCAATACATGCATAATAACTCAACCATAGTCGTGTAAAAGATCTTTTCGGATCAAGTGGTATCAGAGCTAGTTGACATTTTTATTTGAACTTTGCATGTTAACCAGGGAAAAGCTACTTTATGGTGAAGGAGAGCTTGTGGCAGAGAATCCATTGATTGGATTGAGAAATATAACTTATGAAAGAAATAAGATGGTATTGGAAGAGGGACTTTCTCTTGATGATAAATAGTTTCGAAAAACTTTCTTCGCCATGTCGGAGATGATGAAAGTTTTGTACGAGGATTACTTTGAACAGAAAATACCCAATCTGGGTGAATCTTCAAAGGGAAAAAGTGAATAAGGAGAGGATCCTCCTCAAATTCCTCCTTCACCTCCTTCTTCTCCTTCTTCTCCTTCTTCTTCAAGTTCAAGTTCTAAATCCAATGCAAAGAAACATGTTCATAAACATAAGAATGAAATGATTTTATTAAAACTTGATGTTAAATTCGAATTACCCATGTATGATGGTGAAGTTAATGTAGAGAGACTTCACAATTGGGTCAGACAGATGGAGGTCTATTGCAGTGTGCAATAGATCAAGTATGAGGCCACACAAATCAAGTTGGCATCATTGAGACTTCCAGGCACATCACTCATCTGATGGAAAAGCAAGTTGCAAAATGGAACGCAACAAGTGGGTAATGTATTTCCATCACGTCAAAGTTTTATTTCTGCACTTAGGAAGCAATTCTATTCTTTGGGTTATAAAGAAAAAGTGGTAATTGAATGACAATCTGTAAAACTAAGAAAATGACAAACAATGCAAGAATACACAGATGGCTTTTGAAAAATGGCATTGATGTTAGATGTCCCTTTACCTACCCAAGAAACCCTTATGAAGTATATAGGAGGTTTATATGCACATATTAGAAACATTGTCTTCATGTTTGGACCCACTAACCTTGATGAGGTTTATGTTCAAGCAACATACATTGAAGCAGGGAAAACATATGTATCGAGGAAATCGTCTACAAGGAAAGAGGACAAGAGGAAGTGGCATGGAAAGAAGTCAAGTTCAGTGGCAAGAAAGGAAGAGAGGCCCTCTTGAAAGAACTGCAAGAAAGAGGGGCATGATGAGGACCTTTGTTGGCAATTGCATCCCGAGAAGAGGCCAAAGTGGTTCAAGGAAAAGAAGGGGAGGCAAACAGTTGCAACGACAACATGACCAACAGACTTGGGATTGGATTCAGGTGATGAATTAAAGGTCTCATTGGTTGGTATTACAGGTAAAATTGGTGAAGGAATTGATTTTAGAAGTAACTTTCTTTACATCAGGGTCATCATGTGACACACTAAGATAAACACATTAATCGACAGTGGATCTAAATCTAACCTAATTTCAGAGGAATTGGTAAGCCAATTGGGGTTAAAAACACAAATACATCATAAGCCCTATAGACTTAAATGGATAAGAAATCATCATCAGATGCACATAACCAAGAAGTGCACATTAAAATTTGTAATTTCATCCAAGTATGTGGATGAGGTAACATGTGATGTAGTACCACTAAGTGAATGTGGAATGGTCTTAGGTAGTCCATACTTATATGATCGTAAAGCAATCTTCTACAGGACAAAGAATCAATATCAATTAACCAAAGAAGGTCAAGATTATATGGTTCATGCTCATCATGTTAAAGCAAATAAAACTCTTCAAACTATGGAACGATTAAAGAAGCCATCTCAAGCAATCAGCAAACCTATAATTGTTTCAAATCAAGTGATTGATCTTAAGCAAGAACAGGAGATGATTGTTGAAAGGAAAATCAATCACAATTTGCTTCAAGATAAGCTCATGTCGTGCAAATTTTACAAGTATATCAACTCATTTGCAATCATATTTTTGATGATATCATTAGTAATGTTGTCTACATGGATGATAGTAGCTTCAGTAAGACGTGATAGGGTTCAAATGGCTAACAATATGTTGTCAGTTGTCATGATTGTGTTACAATTGATCTTGATGAGACAGGTGCACAGGATAGAGTTCAGAGACAGAGATCAAGTCGGGTGGCCTATCCCTATCTTATTGACTATTTAGTAACCTTTTGGGGACCAAAAGGTCCTTTAGTGGGGAGGTGTGATCCATAATTGGATCCAGGTGCTTGATGGGGCTTAGAAAGGCCTAAAAATCAAAGTTCTCATAATGGCTTCAAAACAAACGTGTGCATCGGCCTCGTCGATATGAAACCAACACAACTTTAATGGGATCAAACAGATGTTGTATGCTCCTGATATCACATTCTGTTCATTTTGTCAAACAGGGAAAAAGTCAACAGGTTAACAGGCAAAAACAAAAGCCAATGTTGATGTCAGCATGATGTTATGATGATGTCATAATTTTGATGTAGCATTGATACACATGGCATCACAATAACAATTTGACTAGGCATATGAAAAATCCATTCAAATGTGGACAAGTGGCCCAGACGTGGGCTGCCATGGGCCCAGACGTGGGCTGCCATGTGGCACCCTATCATTTGATGGTTGGTTAAAAATTTTAGATCTCATGGGATTCGACCCCATGACCTCTTGGTATAACAAAGCCTTGTGAAAGGTCCGATAACCAACACATCGAAGGTGGTACTTGTTAATATAAACCCCTTTTATGTTATATAAAGTGCATTGTATTTTATGTGGAGGTGGAAGGGGGTTGGGGCTAAGCCCTAGCCTGCAGAATTACCTTTACCATAGCACCATAGATACCACCATGGGGGGCGCTCCACTATAGAATTCAACAAAGGGGCGTGGATTATGCACCTTCCACCATACGTATAGGGGGTTATAACCGCCTGTTGGGCGTGGTCATATGTTAAAACACCACATGACCAATGTTTTTGGGGAAGGGGCCAGCATGCAACCCTTTGAGCTGGTGCTTGGCCACCTATATTCCATGTGGCCCTATATCTGCACGTGTGCCCATCCCTTTTGGGATAAATTTGATTTTTTATACACAGGTGGGTATTTTTGCTATAGTTTGGCCCAGACTGGGCATTTTTGGAGATTTTTTGCCCATTTTTGGAGGATATTGGGCTCTTTTTGAGGCTAGATGTTGGGAGGAAGTTGAGAGATGGTTATCAAATCCAGATCTATATA
This sequence comes from Picea engelmannii, assembly GCA_009831015.1. Classification (NCBI taxonomy): domain Eukaryota; kingdom Viridiplantae; phylum Streptophyta; class Pinopsida; order Pinales; family Pinaceae; genus Picea; species Picea engelmannii. The sequence continues at coordinate 655,753 of ML785004.1, forward strand.
AACGATGCCTTCTTGAGGCCATGGAATAGATTTAGAGAAGATTTATGTTGAAGGAAAATCAAGCCAAAGCAATTTTTTATGTAGGGAAGTTGTTGAGGAGCGCACCTTTGCGGGCGATTTCTGGGAGCTTAGGTCATCAATTTTGAGTGTCGTTTCTTCTATTGGGTTGTTGAGATCTAGTAGAACAAGACCAGATCATTTTTGTAACCTTTTGGCACCACTGTGATGTACTTATTGATCTTTGAACATAAATAAGAAAACCTCACCCACCGAGACAAAGGCCTGGAGACATAGGCGAGATTGTCGAACTCTGTTATCACATTGGTGTTATGGTTTTGTTGATGGGAGAAATTGACCGTCCGTCAACTGGGAGAGTGGATCCGGTCTGGGGTTGTATAAATAACCCAAGCCGTTTGGGATAACCCACCTTGACGGGTTTAGCGGCTCCGTTAGCTGATCTAAGTCCTAAGAAAACAAAAGAAAACTACTCTAAATTAACTAATCTAACTAAAAATAACTATTAAAACAAACTAATAAACAAATCTAAACTATTAATATATACAATTTACTACCTAAACTATAATAATTCTATGAAATTTAACATTCAACTATCAACTGAATCAAATCTTAATCACAAATGTACAATATTTATAAATTACAGATTTAGAAGAAAACCTGCAAAAATCAATTGCAAACTGTCCTAAGACAACAAAACCGTTTTTTGATTTTTATAGTTTTATGAGAAAGAAATAGAATAAAAACTAACTATCTAAACTAATCAACTAAAATACTAACTCTAACTACAAATCTAAACTATACATATATCTATCTAAACTACTTAAATAACACTAATAAGCTAACCTGTGATAACGCTTTCCAATTTGTCTTGTGTAATGAATCTAGTTCAACTATTTGATGGGAGGAAACCCGCATCAATCCTCTGCAAGCCTCTAGTAAACAGTAAGCAACAGTGCTATTTTGAATATCAATAACAGAACAAACAAGACATAAAAGTTACAACAATCTTATAATTTACAAATCATAACATTTAGATAAATCTGCATGCAAGGACTTGTACAAGATGATCCAATTAAGGAAAAAGGGAAATCTGTGATTCATTAACTGAAACAAAGTAATTGCTGTATTTTTAAATAATAAAAGAGATCAGATATGGATAACATATTAATCAAGTCACATCAACCTGCAATAGATTACGATAGCTAAAGTAGTCTATAATCAACTGCAAAATGATATGAATAAAACTTGAAACACAATTTTGATATATTGAAAGCGAAAGCTGTTACAAGACATCAACTTTCATCTCAGTCTGAATCATAAATCCATAGTCTGTTTCTCCCACAGTGAATATGATGGTCTTATTACATAAAATGACAAGTATTTAAAAGCCTCCCACAGGGTAAAACATCCTTGTGGGAGTTATCAAAACAGTTACAGGAAATCTGGAGATAATCTCCCAAGTCTGACTAAACTAACCACCTAAAATAAAAACATATCCAACGTATCTCCCAAACTGCTAGAACATGCCCAATTGATCATGGTAATTCGTATGTACATGTACAAGGACAAGAATAGACAATATTAGAGGATATTTTATTAATAAAATTGACAAAAATCTAATTTCTAAGACTAGCTACAGAATCTTGCGATTCTGTAGCTGGTCTAAATTGAACACATAATCATTTCAAAATCAATTCGAATCTTAAAAACTATATTCAAACTATTCAAAATATTTGATTTCTAAAAGCATCATTCAAATCGACACTTGTATGCAAATTGAACAAACTAAATCGTATTCAACCAAATGATAACAGAGATGGATACACTCTATTTAATTCGTTATCACCAATTCAGGTCAACAAAATCTCTCATATAATTCGACAGCAATGAAATTATTTTCATGAACCAATTGAAATCGACACAAATAGTTGCTTCAGCCATCAATAAAATCATTGTCAAATCCAAACGAAATCAACAGGATCGTTTTTCAAATTGATATAACTGTATTAACATATACAAACGATCATGCTATTTGCAAACCAAATGAAAACTTGTATGTAAATTGAAACAAATGAAATCGTAAATGAATTAATCAGTTGATCATAGGATATATGGGATTTTTCAAACGTTTGTTATTGCCAATTAGAAGCGGAAAGAATCGATTGACAGTCAATGAAATCATCACTTGAATCAATTTCAAAACGAACTATTAGCCGAGTTTTCATATGAATTCAATAGAGACAAAATCGTTTTTGAAAATCAAAACCAATAGAACAACACCAAATCTATTTTCGATATCAATCTAACCCAATACAGGCAATTGTGCTAACTCAAGACATGCAGCAATCAAATCAAAACGAATCGAAACAGTTGGTGTTTGACACAGTCGTTATGAATCAACACAATTCCACGATTTTAGCGAATAGATCTTTTGCACAGGTCGAATGTAACCAGAACCCAAACGAAAATATCGATTCAACACAAAACAAAGTCGTTCCTGGCTAATCGAAGTCAACAGTGTCGTTTTGAGTTTATTAGATTACATTGTATTTATCAACCTAGTCACTAATAATGACGCATAACACATATAGAGGATCATACCAATTCAAGCCCACAAAATAATTCCAAAATCAAACCATAAGAACTAAATCAGAGTCGATGACATCCAACAAAATCGTATTAAATCAAAACATAATCGTGTTATAATTTTAGCATAAAAATCTCCTGTACAAGTCAGATGCAAACAAAATCCAAGCGAAAGCAAACCCCATTGATTTGGTTAATTCAAACCAACAGAATTATTCAAAACGATTCAAACCCAATGAAAACCAATCAATTGCTAAACTGGGAATGACCAAATCGCATAACCAAATCATAACCACATTTGACTTTAGTAAAATGAATCTACTGTACAGGATCCACAACATAACCGTTTTTGATAATCAAACTATGACAGAGTCATTTCGAATAATGAACAGAGCTAACTGAAAATCAAAACCCAATTCATTATATTAATCCTAGCAATTCGTAAAACGCAATTGATATTGAAATTCATACCTGGATAATTAGAAAATAACTCGGTCATGATAATTTGGAATTGACGAAGGTTGTTTCCGATTCTACATTCCTAAAGACGATCGAACCAATGGTTTTCTGTTTCTTGTCATTAGCTTGAAACTTGTCCCTTTTGTCTCGACAGTACTGTAACTTGGTTTTCCAATGATTTGATCTTTGACTGTAACAAGGGAACGTCGGTATAGTAGTTCTCTAACCACACATTGCATTGGATACATGATGTCTGTTCGGGCTTCAAAATTGCAAGTGAGGGTTTGTTTAAATCACCGAGGGTTTCATTATGTAGCTTGATCCCTGGGTAGTTAGGATTGTTCTTTAGGCATGGGGGAAAATTAGAAACATAATCATAGGGTGGCTTGGAGCATAGGCCTTGGGAATAGGGGTACTCTTCAGCTAAGAAATGCTCGATATCGGAGTCCGAGTCCTCGCTCAGAACTATGTAATTTTGATCAACATTTGGCTTAGACTTATTCCTAGCAAGTCTCGATATAAATCGAGCATTCTTTTTACCTTTTCTGTCGATAGTAGGATTACCCTTAACCCTCTTACTCACAGGCTTCTTTACAGCCTCAACCTTGTCTGTTAAGATGTCGGGTAGGTCGATTTCAGGGCCAACCGAGGGTTTGGGAGAGGGTAGAAGGACATGGAATGGCACGGGTGGCCCAACCCTAGTCTCACTGACCACAGACTTGTCGATTTGGATAGACTCTGAATCAACAAAGCCATTTCGAGAGAGAAAATCTTGCCAATTATCGCCATGAAGGTTTAAATGGTGGTCGACGATGAGTCTAATCAAGCCATGGTGAAACAAGCTGCTATCAGCCTTCTCGCGTTTGAACCTCTTAGCCATTTTGTAAAGACTACGTAGGAAGTAAAATGGCATGTTCAATGGATAGCCCATGAAATTCATTAACAGTCGAAGGTGATAAAGAAAAACCAATCCATACCGACCTTCACAGGTCACAAATTGTTTAACCATTATCAAAAGATTGTGCCACCTGGGTTTAAGTGTGGAAATAGGCATACCTTTGTCACATGATGTAACCTTTTGTGATACTAAAAGTAAAGGCCACGATACCTCATCAACTTTGGAGTTCTTAAACCATCGCTGGCCTGTGGCTGCTAGTCCTGTGGCAGAGCTTATGAATTATTCATTGAGTTCAAGTTGAATGTCACCTACTTTATCCCTACACCCATCAAAGGTAAGGGCGAATTGTTGTGAAACCGTGAGATTGAAGCCCTCTAAACTTTGTATAAACGCGAGCCATCCACTATCCTCTAAATATTTACGGGCATCATCAAACAGTAACAGAGATTGACTATCGTTCGGATCTATTCTCACCACCAGTGCCATAGATAGGAGCACACGGTGAGTGAGGTGAACAAGACAGGGTTTGAACACAACATATGCAGGGGCAAAATGCTCACAGGCTTACCCGAAACTTAGCAAAGGTGAAACAGGGATAAGGGAAGACATTAATGACATATCATGCGAAGGTAGTGGAGCTAGTTCATTACATGCAAAACAGTCATATCTACAGTATAACCGCTGACGCAAATAGTTATTCAACCCACTATTGTATAGGTTAACAATTATGCCATTCAATCAACCAATGAAATCAATGGTAAGTGCATTAAACATTTGCGCGAGCAATAGTTTTACCATAGTTTTAAAACCCAACAAATGAATCAAAACCAATACCAAGGGTTTGATTTATACAAACTATGTGTTGTATGAAACGATTTATACCAAGAGTTTAACCATAACACCAATGTGTTTTCATGAAACCAATGATCAAGTGGATCGATCAAAGAACATGTAAATCCAATCACCAATGCATCACAAACCTAATCACTCATGAAACGAAAATACATAATCAATCAAAGAATATCAAATGAGTACAGATCAAGAGGTCTTGCCAACTGCATAACGATAAGTAAATTGGAAATGCAATGGGCATATCGACAAGAAAGATCGCAACAATTCAGTGATGATTTTAATGTAACTTCGAAAACCAAGTTTTCACGCTTACAGTCATGAAAAAAAGAACAAAGGTAAGTGTGAAAATAGCGCAAAAATAATAGTGTCGTTTTATTCAAGGATTGCGACAAAAATTAAGGTTTTCAAAACACTGGTGTAGGAAGCTTATAAGGATAGTATAAAAATGTGAATTGGCTGCCAAAAATGGCGACACACTGGTAGAAGCAGTTATCTCTTCTAGAAAGGACAAATTCAGATTAGGATAACGAGAAAAATTCTAACTCAAAAACAACAACCAGAAAATCGTGTAAACATCATCATTAACCAAATATTCCAGCAGTGTTTAAAGGATGAAAACTGATAATATTATTAAGACAAGTGAGCCACGATATTAAAGATAAAATCTCCAATACTGTTGACAGAGAAACTGCTGCCAGCAGGTGTCCATAGCCTCTACAGGGTTGTCATTTAACCCACTCTGACATCTGTATCCTGCCAAGAAGTTCTAGATTAGAATAAAGGACATTTTAAGGTTAAAAGGTTTCTTATTTGCAAATTTTCATATACCCGACATTGCTTCGCTGCCAGCGGGCCTGTTCAGTACCCCGATGAAGTTGTCTTGGTGTCATGCATGCATTTACCCATTTCCAGCAGACCTGTTCAGCATCCTGGCGTTTTTACAAGCACTTCCCACAGCTTTATTAATGATTTATTTTTCTTTATATAGTTGAGCGGGGTGACACTGAAAATTATGATATTTTGACATTTTTTTTATTTTTTATACCTCAGCAGAATTTTTTTAGAACTATCCTTCATTAAGATCTAGAGATGTTTCATTTACAGAACCAACTTTCTAAGGCAGGGAGACATCTTCTGATTCATTCCCTTAAGGAATAGGGACAGTGTAAAAAGATAATGGATGATCGCAACAAGCTTATGTTAGAGATTGAAATCAGTTAACTTCTTTCAAGCAACAACTTTTGCCAATCACAGATGTAAATTTCAGAAGTATACAATTGATGTTTATAAAAAATTCTTAGCAGTCATTTGAGCGAAGGACTTTTCTATTTTCTTTGTCCGAATAGCTCAGTATACAGGTATGTGTATTTCCAAAAACACAAGCTGATAAACTCAAGGGAGAAATCAAAAACAAAAAGACAAAAGAAAAAGCAAACAAAAAGAAAAATATGTACATAATGTACAAGGGTTGTCATCAAGCAAAGTATCTTTTCAGGGCTTGGCCATTCACCGAATAGGTGTCAGGATGCCCCTCTAGATTCTACAATCGGAAAGAACTAGGACCCAACTTCTCAACAATTAAAAACGGTCCAAGCCATAAGTTTTGAAATTTTGTGTGCTCTCCCTTTCCCTCATGCGGTTTGTCCCATTTCAAGACGAGGTCACCTACTTTGAAATTCCTATCAGAAGCATAGTTAGAATCGAACCATCTTTTAACCAATATTGATGTTGATCTAACTTATGTTTAGCTTGGGCTCTTACCTCTTCTAGCTTCATCAAAGTGTTAATTCGGTTTTCTAAAGGGGGACAATCTTCTTCTCGAATTTTCTGTGATAACTATAGTGAAGGAAGAAGAATGTGTGGTGGCAGAATTGCTTCTCTGCCATAAACGAGAAAAAAGGGGGAGTTACCTACAACATCTTTTGGCGTTACCCTATCAGCCCACAGTGCATTTAACAATGCATTGTGCCAATTTTTGTGATTTTCAGCCACCGTTCTCCTGATGATTTTAATCAAGTTCTTATTTGTTGATTCTACCAATCCATTTCCCTGGGGGTAATATCTAGCAGAATACTTCAATTTAATTCCTTTTTCCAAAGCGAACTCTCTCATCTCAAGAGAGGAAAAGTAAGAAGCGTTATCGAATACTAAACAGTCAGGGATACCAAAACGAGTGATGATATTCGAATTTAGAAAGGCAATTACCTGACTGGTGTTGGCATTTCTTAACACGGCATCTTCAGACCACCGGGTAAAGTAATCTGTGGCTGTTATGATGAAATTATGATGTTGTGAGGATGGGGAATTGATCAGACCTATGATATCAAGGCCCCACAGCTGAAAAGGAGAGTCTACTGAAACGGGCTGCAAAGGAAAAGATGGTTTTTGTAACCACCCTGATGCTTTCTGACAAATAATACACTTACGACACAAGGCATGGACATCTCTAAAAAGCGTGGGCCAGTAATAACTGACTCTTAAAACCTTATGGGTAGTGGTGTCACCACCAAAATGACCACCATCTTCTCCTGCATGCAACTCTAGTAAGACTTTTTTTGCTTCGTCTTTCTCAAGACAGCGCATCAGTACGCCATCAAAATTTTGATGAAACAGAATACCATTAACCAAATGAAAGGAGGCAGACTTTAATCTCAATGCTCTTCTTTTAGTGGGATCCAGGTGACGGGGGGCTAACCCATGTTCAAGACAGAATTTTATATCGTCATACCATGAACTGACAGACTTTTGTGCGCAACAGATTGCATTTTGTTCATGTTGTCCTAGGTTTGACGTATCTTTTTCTTCTTGTTGTCCTGCTGCTGAATCAACAACTAACTTGCATAACCCTTGGCCTCTCACTATTTGAGTTGGGGTAATTTCTATGTCATACTCTTGCAAGAAGGTCACCCAGTTATCCCTCTTTTCTTCTAGCTCTTTCTGCATTAACAGGTTCCTGACGGCCGGGTATGGGACAATAATCTTCGTCCTAGACTTCAACAGATAAGACCGGAAATGATTGACTACTTTGAAAACAGCGTAGGCTTGCTGATATACCACTGGGTAATTAAGTTCAAGGCCTTTGAAAGAAGAGCTCATAAAGACAATGGGTACTTCATTGTTTTCGACGTTCTTTTGAGTTAGGACGGCGACATAAGAACGGTCAGAAGCAAAAGTATAGAGTGTGAAGTCTTGAGAAAAGTCGGGGCTCATGAGAGACGTAGCGTCTATTATGGCCTTTTTTATTGCATTAAAATCTTGATTCTCTAGGGGTCCCCAGTGATATTGGGTGTCTTTCTTAATTAAATTTTGTAAAGGCCTGACCATTTCGGAGAAACTGGGGACGAATCTCCTCACGAAGTTAATCTGGCCTAAGAAAGACTACATAGACTTTTTGGATGTAGGAGGGGAAAGTTTCACGATGTCTTGAGTCCTTTCAGGGTCGATAATCATCCCTTCACTTGACACAATAAATCCCAAGAGTTTACCATGTTCTACTGCAAAGATGGATATTTTAGGATTCAAGGAGATGTCGTATTTACGACATCGCTGTAGAACGGCTCGTAAGTGAGCTAGATGATTGGTTTTGTTTTTAGAGAATATGGTAACATCATCTAAGTAAACTACGATGGACTGATTGATTAGGCCTCGAAAAGCAATGTTCATTACTCTTTGGAAAGTGGCACTGACATTAATCAATCCAAAGGGCATTTTTCGATAAGCATAGGTGCCCCACGGGGTGCGGAAGGTAGTTTTAGGGTGGTCTGGTGGAGACATCAGGACTTGGTTGTACCTCGAGAAACCATCCAGCAAGGATAGTCTCTCAGAACCAGATACCTATTGAAGGATCTGTTCCATGGGTGGGACATGATATTTGTCTTTATCAGACACTCTGTTAAGGTTTCAGAAATCGACACAAAGTCGGATTTCCCCACTTTTCTTCCGAACAGGGACAAGGTTAGAAACCCATTGAGTGTGCCTAACATGGAAAATAATATTAGCATTTAAGAGTTTATTCAATTCGTTTTTAACAGTCGGTTCGAGTTTAGGGTGCATTTTTCTCAATTTTTGTTGGAAGGGTAAGGTTTGGGGTTTCATAGGAATGACATGTTGTATGATGTTAGGGTCGAAAGTTTTAAGGTCATCATACGTCCATGCAAAGACATCTTTAAATTCTTTGAACAATTTAATAAATGAAACTTTTTCTTGTTCAAAACATCCTACCCCTAGATTAATGCACTGCGGATTGTCCTTAGTCCCTAAGTTTACTTTTTCGTATGATAATGAGGAACTATTGGTTTTACAATTGACCGACTTTTTAAATTTATCTTGAAGATCATAAAATTTCTCTAATCTAACTACAGATTTAGGGATTGAGTTTACCATGTCCGATGAAGATTTAGGAGTTCTCGGATTTGGTATTACCGTGAAATCACGCAAATTGTCGTTGTGAGTGCATTCGTCTATCACCGCGCCTTGAAAAGTTTCTTCCATATGTAGGAAGCTAATAATCTGTTGATCATCATCAAAGACTCTCCAGTTTGTGATGTTGTCGGGAACGGATGGCCGGAACAACAGTTCGATGGAGATTGCATCCAGGGATAAGCCTTCTGCAGGAAAGAGTTTAGAAGCTACGTTAGCTAATAGATCTTCTTCAGAGTTATTCAATCTAGGAATAGAATTTATATTGAAAGCAACAAACTTATTCATTAAATTCCATACCTCAGATTGATAGATTTTAAGATGTGGAGACAGACAGTGGATAGAATCTCTTACCTGTCTAACCACTATTTCAGAATCGCCAAAGACAATCAAGTTTTGAATGTTCATATCTAAAGCTTTTCTGAGACCTTGCAGTAAAGCCTCATATTTTGCAGTGTTATTAGTACATTCAAATTCCAACCTACATGCAATCAAAGTTTTGTTACCTGTCGAGTCGATAATAACGCAGCCTACACCAACTCCTTCTTTGGACTTTGACCCGTCAAAATAAAGAGACCAAATTTGATTTCCATCAGGTACATGAGATCGTTGTGTAGAAGCTGTTGGCTGCATGTATGCTACAATATTGGACTGTTGTTCTGGATTGGTGACAGCTGAAGCCTTGGCCATGAAATTGCCAAAAAAGGTATCCATCCCTTGTACTTCGGGTGAATCAGCAGAAGGTGTAAATGGTTCGTTGGGATCGTTCAAATCCGTGACTGTGAACTTGAGGTAGTGTTCACAATTTACCTTGATCTTGTTGGGCTTGCCGTTCTCTGGAAGCCATAGGTGAGACCAGTCTATCGCGAAATAGCCGTGTAGCTGCTCCGACCAGTCCCTGCTTAAAAAAAAACCATACACTTCTGGAATATCCACGACAATAATATCAATAACTTGATGAACCTTGGGGTTAGACGATAATCTTATAAGCACATTCTTTAGTTCGCCTATAACTTTAACATTGGTTCGATCAAGTTGTATGATTTTTAAGGTGGATGGTTCAACTTCAACGTTAATATTTTGGTATACAAGCCATGGCATCACATTGGATGACGCTCCTGAGTCTACCATACAATTGTGCACGTTTCTATTAAAGATTTCGAAAGTTAACAAAAATGAAGGTACATTTTTGCGAGTACTAAGGGTGGTAGCTTGTGGCTTTTTACTCGCAGTTTCTAAAGCTACTTTATCTACATTATTTACATTATTTACAGGAAGGATTCCTTTGTCTTGAGGATCAAGATTATTCTTTGTGGAATTCTTCTAAGGAACTTTGTTCTGAACAACCTTGTTACCACTTGAATTACCATTTTTGTCGTTCTCTGAGATGTTCTGTAACATTTTTTGTAGCAGAAATGGAAATTTCAATAAATCATAAACATAAATGTTAGCTCTCAACTTTTTAAGATCTTCAACTACATCATAATCTAAGTTGGGGTTCACATGACTCTGTTTAGTCTCAGCTGATTTAGATTGCTTTGGAGGTAAAGTCGTAGTGTTTTCATAAGAAGGTTTGTTTGTTGTCTTACTCCTAGTGTTGTAGGAATGCACTGTCTCAAAGTTAGCTTGGAAGATGTTATCCGAGAAGTGTCCAAAAATATTTGGAGAAGACTCTTCTTCTTGAACTGTCTCTTTTTCAACTACCTCCTCAGGAATCTCAGGAGGCATCAAGTTATCTTGGGCTTCTAGAATCGTTTGAAGGGCGCATTGCAGACTTTATAGATTAAGACCTTCAGTATTTGAATTAGGTTGGTTGGTGGGAAAAGGTTTCCTGAGCGAGGGTTTGTAAGGCCCTTTGCTCGAGGAAGCTTCTTCAGCCGTCCTTTTCAAGTCTATAACTTGATTTGACAGTATTTGAACAACTTTAGTTAAGTTTTCTAAATCCAAACTTTCAGGTTGTGCTTTACTTTGAGTAGGTCTAGGGAGGATTTCAATCTTCTTTTTGGAAGAAGAACTAGTCTCTGTTTCGTTGCTAGTAGAGTCTTTAAGACTAAGTATGTCTTTTTCAATCTGGTTGGCCTCCTCGAAGGCTTCTAACAACGTGGCTTTCTTAGATCGTTTAACCCAAATAGCTATACTTCGATGCAAGGCTTTAGTATAGTATGCTATTATGAGATTCTCGATAGGCATGGAATCCGCAGGGATTCGGTTTGTAAGTGTTAAGAATCTTTGATTGAAGTCTTTAACTTTCTCTTTAGGGTTCATTCTTAAGTTATAAAGATCCATGACTAGGACTTCCGGAGGCTTACCGTCTCTGAACTTTTCTAAAAAGAATGACGCGAGATTTTCCCAAGACACGATGGTATGGGGTTGCTGGGAAAAGTACCATGTAGATGCATTGCCCTCGAACGTATAGGGGAACAACCTATAGACTACATCTTCATGTTCGACATTGTGGAGTCTTATGGCTAACATAAACTTTTTGATGTGATCTTCAACGATCTGTTTTGAGTCAGGGTCAAACTTGGGAAGCCATTTCTCCAGATGTTTAGGTAAGGGATGTTGAGCTCCAGGTACAACTACGACATCCTGGTCAATCCAAGGTCTAGCAGGATTGTTCTAGTTGGCCATTGGTGTAGTGGGTGTGGAAGGCTGAGAAGGGGAACTGCCTTCGTCAGAAGAATATCCTCCAAAAGAGGAAGGAGATGATGGAGGTGGTGAGGGAGGTACTCCAGATCCCCCTGCAGCAGGAGTGAGGATAGGATCTGTAGGGTTCATAGTGAGGTTAGTGCCTTTGAGCTACTCTCTGATATCAGATAAATCTAAAGGTTGATCCAAAGGTCGATTTGGTTGCCTCAAATGGGCTAAGGAACTATGAGTTCTTATGAGAGATTGGCGGACAATCTCTTGTATGTCACCACCTGTAGGATTTGGGGTTGTTGGCTCAACTGTGATCCATGGATCATCGTTTGATGTGGTTGTTGTTTGAGGGGGTATGTTATAGCTCAAATGACTTCTTGTCACTATAGGTGAGTGATTAGGTGGTGGAGGAATCTTACGACCTCCTCGTGCCATTAATTAATTTTAGACCCTCCTTCTAGCGCCATTTGTTGACGGGCGAAATTGACCGTCCATCAACTGGGAGAGTGGATCCAGTCCAGGGTTGTCTAAATAACCCAAGACATTTGGGATAACCCACTCTGATGGGTTTAGCGGCTCCGTTAGCCAATCTAAGTCCTAAGAAAACAAAAGAAAAATACTCTAAATTAACTAATCTAACTAAAAATAACTATTAAAAAAAACTAATAAACAAATCTAAACTATTAATATATACAATTCACTACCTAAACTATAATAATTCTATGAAATTTAACATTCAGCTATCAACTGAATCAAATCTTAATCACAAATGTACAATATTTATAAATTACAGATTTAGAAAAAACCTGCAAAAATCAATTGCAAACTGTCTTAAGACAACAAAACTGTTTTTTGATTTTTATAGTTTTATGAGAAAGAAATAGAATAAAAAATAACTATCTAAACTAAGAAACTAAAATACTAACTCTAACTACAAATCTAAGCTATACATATATCTATCTAAACTACTTAAATAACACTAATAAGCTAACCTGTGATAACGCTTTCCAATTTGTCCTATGTAATGAATCCAGTTCAGCTATTCGATGGAAGCAAACCCGCATCAATCCTCTGCAAGACTCTAGTAAACAGTAAGCAACAATGCTCTTTTGAATATCAATAACAGAACAAACAAGACATAAAAGTTACAAAAATCTTATAATTTACAAATCATAACATTTAGATAAATCTGCGTGCAAGGACTTGTACAAGATGATCCAATTAACGAAAAAGGGAAATATGTGATTCATTAACTGAAACAAAGTAATTGTTGTATTTTTAAATAATAAAAGAGATCAGATATGGATAACATATTAATCAAGTCACATCAACCTGCAATAGATTACGATAGCTAAAGTAGTCTATAATCAACTGCAAAATGATATGAATAAAACTTGAAACAAAAGTTTGATATATTGAAAGCGAAAGTTGTTACAAGACATCAAATTTCATCTCAGCCTGAATCATAAATCCATAGTCTGGTTCTCCCACAGTGAGGATGATGGTCTTATTACAAAAAATGACAAGTATTTAAAGACCTCCCACAGGGTAAAACATCCTTGTGGGAGTTATCAAAACAGTTACAGGAAATCTGGAGATAATCTCCCAAGTCTGACTAAACTAACCACCTAAAATAAAAACATATCCAAAGTATCTCCCAAACTGCTAGAACATACCCAATTGATCATGGTAATTCGTATGTACCTGTACAAGGACATGAATAGACAATATTAGAGGATATTTTATTAATAAAATTGACAAAAATCTAATTTCTAAGACTAGCTACAGAATCGTGTGATTTTGTAGCTGGTCTAAATTGAACACAGAATCATTTCAAAATCAATTTGAATCTTAAAAACTATATTCAAACTATTCAAAAATATTTGATTGCTAAAAGCATCATTCAAATCGACAATTGTATGTAAATTGAACAAACTAAATCGTAATCAACCAAATGATAACAGAGATGGATACACTCTGTTTAATTCGTTATCACCAATTCAGGTCAACAAAATCTCTCATATAATTCGACAACAATGAAATTATTTTCATGAACCAATTGAAATCGACACAAATAGTTGCTTCATCCATCAATAAAATCATTGTCGAATCCAAACGAAATCAACAGGATCATTTTTCAAATTGATATAACTGTATTAACATATACAAACGATCATGCTATTTTCAAACCAAATGAAAACTTGTATGTAAATTGAAACAAATGAAATCGTAAATGAATTAATCAGTTGATCACAGGATATATGGGATTTTTCAAACGTTTGTTATTGCCAATTAGAAGCGGAAAAAATCAATTGACGGTCAATGAAATCATCACTTGAATCAATTTCAAAATGAACTATTAGCCGAGTTTTCATATGAATTCAACAGAGACAAAATCGTTTTTGAAAATCAAAACCAACAGAACAACACCAAATCTATTTTCGATATCAATCGAACCCAATACAAGCAATTGTGCTAACTCAAGACACGCAACAATCAAATCAAAACGAATCGAAACAGTTGGTGTTTGACACAGTCGTTATGAATCAACACAATTCCACGATTTTAGCGAATAGATCTTTTGCACATGTCAAATGTAACCAGAACCCAAACGAAAACATCGATTCAACACAAAACAGAGTCGTTCCTGGCTAATCGAAGTCAACAGTGTCATTTTGACTTCATTATATTACATCGTATTTATCAACCCAGTCACTTATAATGATGCATAACACATATAGAGGATCATACCAATTCAAGCCCACAAAATAATTCCAAAATCAAACCATAAGAACTAAATCAGAGCCGATGACATCCAACAAAATCGTATTAAATCAAAACATAATCGTGTTCTAATTTTAGCATAAAAATCTCCTGTACAGGTCAGATGCAAACAAAATCCAAGCGAAAGAAAACCCCATTGATTTGGTTAATTCAAACCAACAGAATATTCAAAACGAATCAAACCCAATGAAAACCAATCAATTGCTAAACTGGGAATGACCAAATCGCATAACCAAATCATAACCACATTTGACTTTAGTAAAATGAATCTACTGTACAAGATCCACAACATAACCATTTTTTATAATCAAACTATGACAGAGTCATTTCGAATAATGAACAGAGCTAACTGAAAATCAAAACCCAATTCATTATATTAATCCTAGCAATTCGTAAAACGCAATTGATATTGAAATTCATACCTGGATAATCAGAAAATAACTTGGTCATGATAAATTGGAATTGTTGAAGGCTGTTGCCGATTCTACATTCCTAAAGACGATCAAACCAGTGGTTTTCTGTTTCTTGTCATTAGCTTGAAACTTGTCCCTTTTGTCTCGACAATACTGTAACTTGGTTTTCCAATGATTTGATCTTTGACTGTAACAATGGAACGTCGGTATAGTAGCGCTCTAACCACACATTGCATTGGATACATGATGTCTGTTCGGGCTTCAAAATTACAGGCGAGGGTTTGTTTAAATCACCGAGGGTTTCATTATGTAGCTTGATCCCTGGGTAGTTAGGATTGTTCTTTAGGCATGGGGGCAAATTAGAAACATAATCATAGGGTGGCTCGGAGCATAGGCCTTGGGAATAGGGGTACTCTTCAGCTAAGAAACACTCGATATCGAAGTCTGAGTCCTCGCTCAGAACTATGGGCTTTTGATCAGCGTTTGGCTTAGACTTATTCCGGGCAAGTCTCGATATCAATCGAGCATTATTTTTACCTTTGTTGTCGACAGT
This sequence comes from Picea engelmannii, assembly GCA_009831015.1. Taxonomy (NCBI): domain Eukaryota; kingdom Viridiplantae; phylum Streptophyta; class Pinopsida; order Pinales; family Pinaceae; genus Picea; species Picea engelmannii. The sequence continues at coordinate 671,375 of ML785004.1, forward strand.
AGGATTACCCTTGACCTTCTTAGTCACAGGCTTCTTTACAGCCTCAACCTTGTCTGTTAAGATGTCGGGTAGTTCAATGTCAGGGCCAACCGAGGGTTTGGGAGAGGGTAGAAGGACATGGAATGGCACGGGTTTCCCAACCCTAGTCTCACTGACCACAGACTTGTCGATTTGGACAGACTCTGAATCAACAAAGCCATTTCGAGAGAGAAAAGCTTGTCAATTATCGCCATGAAGGTTTAAATGGTGGCCGAAGATGAGTCTAATCAAGCCATGGTAAAACAAGATGCTATCATCCTTCTCATGTTTGAACCTCTTATCCATTTTGTAAGGACTACGCAGGAAGTAAAATGGCATGTTCAATGGATAGCCCATGAAATTCATTAATAGTTGAAGGTGATAAAGAAAAACCAATCCATACCGACCTTCACAGGTCACAAATTGTTTAACCATTATAAAAAGATCGTGCCACCTGGGTTTAAGTGTGGAAATAGGCATACCTTTGTCACATGATGTAACCTTTCGTGATACGAACAGTAAAGGCCACAACACCTCATCAACTTTGGATTTCTTAAACCATCCCTGGCCTGTGGCTTCTAGTCCTGTGGCAGATCTTATGAATTCTTCATTGAGTTCAAGTTGAATGTCACCTACTTTAGCCCTACACCCATCAAAGGTAAGGGCAAATTGTTGTGCAATCGTGATATTGAAGCCCTCGAACCTCTGTATAAACATGAGCCATGCACTATCCTCTAAATCTTTACGGGCATCATCGAACAGTAATAGAGATTGACTACCGTTCGGCTCTATTCACACCACTAGTGCCATAGACAGGAGCACACGGTGAGTGAGGTGAATGAGCCAGGGTTTGAACACAACATACGTAGAGGCAGAACGCTCACAGGCTTACCCGAAACTTAGCAAAGGTGAAACAGGGATAAGGGAAAACATTAATGACATATCGTGCGAAGGTGGTGGATCTAGTTCATTACATGCAAAACAGTCATATCTACAGTACAACCGTCGGCACAAATAGCTATTCAACCCACTATTGTATAGGTTAACAATTATGCCATTCAATCAACCAATGAAATCAATGGTAAGTGGATTAAACATTTGCGCAAGCAATAGTTTTACCATAGTTTTAAAACCCAACAAATGAATCGAAACCAATACCAAGGGTTTGATTTATACGAACTATGTGTTGTATGAAACGATTTATACCAAGAGTTTAACCATAACACCAATGTGTTTTCATGAAACCAATGATCAAGTGGATCGATCAAAGAACATGTAAATCCAATCACCAATGCATCACAAACTCAATCACTCATGAAACGAAATTACATAATCAATCAAAGAATGTCAAATGAGTACAGATCAAGAGGTCTTGCCAACTGCATAACGATAAGTAAATTGGAAATTCAATGGGCATATCGACAAGAAAGATCGCAACAATTCAGTGACGATTTTAATGTAACTTCTAAAACCAAGTTTTCACGCTTGCAGTCGTGAAAACAAGAACAAAGGTAAGTGTGCAAATAGCGCAAAAATAATAGTGTCATTTTATTCAAGGATTGCGACAAAAATTAAGGTTTGCAAAACACTGGTGTAGGCAGCTTATAAGGATAGTATAAAAATGTGAATTGGTTGCCAACAGGTTTGTTGTTGGTTTATGCTTCATTTCAGTTATATACATGTTTATAAGGTTGTGATAACTTATCATATCTTCTTCCTCTTTCTTTAAGCTTCCTAAATGGTTAATCAATACATGCATAATAACTCAACCATAGTCGTGTAAAAGATCTTTTCGGATCACTGCTTATCCTCTGTTTGATATGATGACTTGGAAACCTATGATCACTTTCTTATCTTTGACAAATGCTCTATCACTTGTTTACTAGATATGTTTTCCACCTTTTATTTCTTCTCATATTCACTTTCAAAAAAATTACCTATGTATAAATGAAGCTTCTCATCGTAGATATGAATGATATAAAGTTCAAGAGGTAACGATAATGTGATACCCAATACAACATCTCATTTTTGCAACTATTTGTTTGCATTTATAACATCTAAACAGGATGACAATTTCAAAAAGGAAAAGCCATGATTCATTGCCTCACCTTTAGGATATTCAATTAGAGTTAAATCCTAAATATTTTCAATTCCAAAGTCTTAGGCCTTCCTGTCGATAAAATTTTATAGTCTTGCTCACATTCATCTGAGCTCTAAGTCCACCCTCAAAGAGTTTCTTTGGATTTAAGGACCTATGCCAGTACTGGAAAGTGGTAATAGGAGTCGAGATGAAAACCCTGCAATGAAAAACCACCAACTTCTTGGTGCTCTAAACCCGAACACCGATATGCCAACTCTTGAAAAATGTAGGAGGCCTGAGAGCCCATCGAATCTAAACATGTTCTCATCATCTGGGAATATTTTTTAATTGACATTTCTTAATAGAACTTGGATATTTGTTTAGCGCTATAGGCACTTAGCACTTGGATGTTTAACATTCATTCCCACACTTTCCTTTGGTGTTTATTCCTAATCGGCTCTCCTGATGCTCACCGTGACATTTGGCACTTATGTGCTCACCTTTTAAATTTATTGTGCACTGAGGATAATCCCACATGCACAAGAAAATAAAATATTTCATTGTTGATATATCCAAGCCGATAGAAAGAATTTTGACGCGTAGTGCATGATTATACATGGCTCTTCCCATGTTCCTTATGTAGGTGTTCTTCTTGGCATTTGGTTTGGCTTCAAGAGATTGGGTAAGAAACCCAATATATTTTTATTTTCCCAAAATCAATAATAAAAATATATAAAGTAATAATAATAGTTTTTTTAGTATTTGAATTTGTGTAAAAGACCGATTTATCATTTTCAAAAGGAGACAAGGATCAATAGGCTAGACCTTCATTCATGAATAATATAACACTTTACCGGAATCAAGCAATTCCCACAATGTATCATTTGTATATCATGAGAGTTTTGTTACAGTAGCGACTCCTTTTGAATATTTGTTAATTTTACTACTGGAAATTAAAAAGGTCACAGCCAAATCAGGCACCAAATTGGTGTATGAGACCTCCTTCGCCCAGGGATTTGATTGGTAAAGTATACGAAAGTATACATACCCTACCCCCTACGGATTTGAACATGTAACCTCTTAAGAAGAAGCACATGTTCTTAACCATTAGGCCCACTCGAGCTCTAGAATTATAAATAACTCGGAGACCAAAATTACACCTAAGAATAACACTAAAGCCATTTTGATTAGTGATTTTTGTTGTTCAAAGATGCATCACCTCTCTAAGGAATCCAAATGGTTAAAAACTCAAATTGTGGGGACCAAAATTACACTCTAACTAACACTAAGTCAGGAATTGACAAAACACAAGCTATAGGGGGACCAAGATTACACCTAGCTCTAAAGTTAGAAAGGGTTGGTGTGATAGATTAAATGAACATGCACTCATGAACTTGGTTTTGGTGTAGGAGAGAGGGCCAACGATTTGGACCTTTTCTGATGTCCCTCACCCTCAAATTTGACAATCCATCTTCTGGTCCTCCGAATAGTGTCAACCCAACTTCCATCTCCTCCTTCATTATCATTTGTAGTGGTCCCATCTACGTCAGGCATGGAGCTATGATATTGACCTGTGGGGTCCCATCTACGTCAGGCATGGAGCTATGAGAGTGATGTGCGGGGGCATTGCGCACCACTATTGCATCTACCTCCTATGGTCATTCTTGACACCCCTATTCCCGATTCGATCCTCCTTTGAACGAACTGTAGAGAAACCACAGTTATGCCCAGTGGGAGGCACGCAAAAATCCAAAACGTTCAGAGTCGATAAAGGTATCGGTGGGGACTCCACTGCATACAAATGGTGTGCAGGGAAGGGAAAGTTGAAAGTGAAGAAAAACATATTCTCCATGATTTTCCCCACCATCTTCACCTACAACTCTGTCCTCAACGCCCTCCACCAAGATGGTGAACACAATGATGTGGTTTCCCTGATTTGGGTTATTCTCAATCTCATCACATACAATATACTTTTGAGTACCCATTGTGAGTAACCAATCCCCAGGCGCATTAATGAATTATGAGGTCCTTCAACTTGATTTACTGAATTAGAATATTAGTGTTGATCAAGTCTCAAGGGAATAATTTGGAGTCCTCTCTCTTTCAAGTTATGAGAACTTTATTTGCAAACGTTGTAGATGTTGCAGTAATGAACTCCTACTTGTGTTATGTGTTTAATGTGCGATATTTTTCATCATATTATTAAGATCGTTGTTTGTTTATTGTAATGTAGAGATTATTTTCTAAGCGAGTTGTTTGAGTCTATCATTTAGGAGGTTGTTAGCTAGTTGGTTGTGAGAGAGATTCTCTCCAACTAAGTCTCCTAATTAGGTGTGTGGTTAAGATATTCTCTCAACCTATCCTTCTATATTGGGAATACATTAGATCTGATAACCAATTGTGAGCTCTATATAATGGAGTCACAATCTATTGTAAAGAATTCAATTATTCAATAGAGTTTTGTTTATGTGTGTAATAATGTCTCATCGCTCATATTTTATCTTGGTATCAAAGTGAGATTGGGCTTAGCTCTCTGATGGGAGAGGCTAGGAAAATGAGAACCCATGAGATGTAGTACTCCATAGGATTATTTTAGCATAAGTTAGAGTAGATTAATGTGTGTGATTCTATGTTTTGTTCCCTCGTGATATTTTTTTGTTTATTGCTAGATTTATCCTTTTGTGAAATAAACAATGATAAATCACCAAATCAAAGAAAAGAGGTTATATTGAAATGAAATGTCATGTAAGATTGACCTGGATACATCACTTATCTAGAATATTTTCTTACATAACTCGTGATCACCATGGTTGGGTACCTAAGTGTCTCCGTAGATGGAAGTATGTCCATAAGATGGCCAATTGTTTAGTCTTTGCAGTAAAATTTGAATTGATTTCTTGGTCTGAAGCAATTGTATTCCCATAGCTAGAAGGGATCAAGTGTAGGTTTGTCTAGTTAGTTTGAGAGTTGTGGACTAGGGAACAATCCCTCATTAGTTGTTGAAGACATGTCAGTGGTCTACTAAAGAGGTTACATGTGTCTAAGTTGTTTTCCATTAGTTGAATTTGGGAGATTTGTGATTCGGGAGTTCAAGGAGGGAACTTGGGAATTCAACTCGAGAGATACACCTTTACGAGGGTTAAAACATAGCTTGATAGATTTACTAACATGGAATATTAGGAAATGGTTAAGAGATTCTCATGAAGACCATACATGGAAGAGATCAAGACAAGTACACGTTAAGGAAGGATGTTGGAGTAATTAACTCCTACTTGTCTTATGTGCTTAATATGTGATATTCTTCTTCATATTATTAATATTGTGATTTGTCTGTTGTAATGTAGAGATTATTCTCTATGTGAGTTGTTTGAGTTTATTATTTAGGAGGTTGTTAGCTAGTTGGTTGTGAGAGAGATTCTCTCCAACAAAGTCTCATAATTTGGTGTGTGGTTGAGATATTCTCTCAACCTCTCCTTCTATATTGGGAATAATAAGTGTTGGATATGTGTTATATTCTTTGCGCGGGGGTTTAGGGGAAGAACCCTCCCCAAAAAAAAATCCTCGGTTTTTGTTTCCACTTTTGGGCGATCCTTGGTTTTCATGTCCATTTATGGGCAATTTTTCAACACATGGTTTTTCGTCGATGGTTTCCTATTTTCGGTTAAGGAATTAGGGTTGTTCATTAATCTGGGTCATTGGATTAGGGTTTTGGATGTCGTTGGTTCCTATATGTATATTTTGTAAACAATGTATGGTGTGAATGAATATAGAATATGTTGGTTTCCCCGGTTTGGGTTTCTAGGGGAAAAATCTCTATGTAATGTGTGTATTTTCCACTGTATTTTTTTTGTTCTTTTATTGAAAATATGTTTGCAGTAAAATATTGTACAAGGTTAAAATCTACAACAAGTTGTGAACTCTATATAATGGAGTCACGATCTATTGCAAAGAATTCAATTATTCAATAGAGTTTTGTTTGTGTGTGTAATAATGTCTCATCTCTCATATTTTATCTGTAGAGAAGGTCCCTCATCCAAAAGAATAGATTTGGGGCTTGTGCAATAGAATTGTACCCAATGCTGCAGAAAACCAATATCTCGATATTAGAATCATTTTAAACTCAAACAATTACCCTTGCCCATGATTGTAATATACAGCTACAAGTGAATGACAACTAGAAATTGAAAGAGACGGGTGTGGTAAATCATTCTATTCATATAAAAAGGTGGACGAAAAGCTTGAGTTAGGTTTGTACATTGGTATTATAAAGAAAATCATGATCGTTTTCTATTGGCATCAAAAAACCTATCTAAAAAATGCATCACATAAAATGGTTTTCCTACAATTTTATATGTTATGCAATGGCCCTATGTGATGATATCTATGTGCACGTTGAATAGCATAACCTTGATATTCAATCTCTAGCTACTAATTTTGTTGTCACTATTGATGTTTAGACAACATCGAGAAGACATTCTCCTAGATTAATAATTAATAATATAATTATTAATCATTAAATAATATATATAATAAGTAATAATAATAATAATAATAAATAGTTATTGATTATCCAAGGGACGCATCCTTTCATGAATGGTCACCATATGCTCTCTATATATGGAACACTCATTATTGTAATAGTACTTTGATCATATATCGTCTCATATTATCTCCTATAGAAAAATCAACATGGTATCAGCGCAGAACTGGGCTTGACTCCCTCACTAGAGAGCCAAGGAAAATGAGAGCGATAGTTTGCATTTTGTGTAAATATTTCTAACATCATGAAGATCATATCCATTTCCAGAGCTATGCTCAAAGATCCTTGTCTACTTCTTCTTGACGAGGTGACTAGTTCTTTGAATGTGGAATCGAAGAAGACCACTCATGATGCTCTGGACCAAGTTTAAGTCAAACAAACAATAGTTATTGTTGCTCATCTCCTCTCCACCATCTACAACATGGACATTATTGCAGTGGTTCAAGTGGGTCAAGTGATCGATACAAGCCTACATAAAGATCTAATATATAGATCCAACAGAGCATATGCTACTTTGGTGAAACCTGCAACAAGCCCCAACAAATAAGCTAGATAAGAGAGCCAAAGGGGGAAATATCCAAACCTCATATTTGAGAGTGAAGAGATCTGATGTATATAGTAGATCCAGTTCGAACATGTCTGCATCATGCCATCAAGAAGTGGCAAAGGAAAATAAGGCTCCTTCTACCCCTTCATTTTGTCGACTATTTCTTTTAAATGCTCCAGAATGGAAGCGGGCCCTATTAGGCTATCCAGGAGCCTTGGGTTTTGGAGAATTTCATCATGTTTATTAATTCTTCCTGGGGAATGTGGTATCTGTATTTTTCCTCATGGACCATGACCAAATCAAATCCAAAATTAGAGAATACTCCATCATGTTTTGTGGGCTAGGGAGTAATATCATTCGTAGTAAATCTATTGCAGCATTACAACTTCGAAGCTATGGGGGAATATCTCATGAAAAGGGTTCGATAGCAGATGTTTTCCTATATTATGACATTTGATATTGGATGGTTCGATAAGGACAAGAATCTCAGCAAATTTTTGTGCTTCAGACTCACAAGAGAGGCTAATGTAATGAGATCTTTGGTCGGAGATCATATATTGTTACCTATATAGACTGTTTCCGCAGTTACAATCACCTTCACGTATGGATGCAAGCATAATTGAGAGGTCATATTTCATACAAGCGTTGTGGATGGTCTGTCTTCAATTCACCTTGACAGTCACAAAGCACCCAATTTCTATGTATAAGTAGTGGAGATCCTTCAAGACATAGGGAACAAAAGCATGGTTGGTGTGGGAGTAGCTGGGATTTTTTACGAGGGTTCTCCTAGAAATAAGGAGCTAGTTGGCTCATGCAGAGAGGAAGACATGGAGGGAAAGACCTTCCAACATGATTTCAGGGAGAGACATTTCCAGACATGGTTGTCATAGACAAGAAGTATCTAGGAGCAATACCTCCACGACAAGATCATACCAGATAGAAGATACAATTCCAATGATCATGGATAAATCTAGTCAAGACCGACTATAGCACAACTATGATGATAGATCTAGTAGAGGAGGGAAACAACATTATGAGACTCAGAGGGAGCAAGTGTAGCAGTCCCAATACATGAGTCAAGCCATGAGATGTTGTGGGAGCATGCATGGAAACAATTCCAGTGTATGTAGAGGCACTCCCAAAGAGGGAGGTGGTACTACATCCAAAGGAAGAAGAGATTGAGTTTCCTCCAGAGAAGGAGGAAGAGATACCTTTAGTGTCAGAGGGAGCAGAGATAGAGGAGGACTCACCTCCAGCTCCAAAGGGAGTGTTGATGTTTTCAGCTTCCTGAGATATTGGTTTCATGAGGGAACCTCGAGATATCAAGTATGGTCCAAGATGACTTAGCATGATCATAATTTACCTATGTTTCTATGGGAAGAGGCATCCATGACTATAGTGTATGTTCAAAACATAAGTCCTCATAAGACTTTGAGGAACATGATGCCCAAGAAGGCCTTGACTAGAGTGAATCTTGAGGTTGGACAATTCAGGATATTTGGGTGTCTAGTATACATTCATGTACCCAAGGAGAAAAGGACCAAGCTAGAGCCTTTAGGCATAAAGGGTACATTTGTGGGGTAGAGTGAGTATTTGAAGGAATACCATATCTACATCCATGGTCAGAGACAGATTGAGGCGAGCAGAGATGTTACCTTTGAGGAGGAGGTAGCCTTCAAAATATCTAGAGGATCTCACATGGAGATTGATAGTGAGAGACATGAAGAGATGGTGCCTTCTCCCCCTCACCCTCAACAGTTCAGAGGGAGACAGATGATCATATTAATCCAATTGATCCCATTGATCTTGTATATCTAGTTGATGTTCACAGAGATATTTCAATAGGTCATAAGAGACCTGCATGGGCTCGTCAAACTCTACAGGAGGAAGACGGATATGAAGCTCCTCGCAGTACCTTCTGAGACAGCAAGAGACCTCAAATATATTTGTAGTATGTCGCAACTATGAGCCACATCATCTATTCTGAGCCTTCATGTTATGAGGAGGCATCTAGTCAACCAGTATGGAGAGATGCCATGATGGAGGAGCATCAGTCCATCATGAATAATGATGTGTGGGAAATTGTAGCATGACCTGAGGGGAAGTCTGTAGTGATTTCCAAGTGGATCTATAAGATCAAACACACAGCTGATGAGAGCATCGAGAGGCACAAAGCGATATTTGTTGCTAGAGGATTCTCTCAAGTGGAGGGAATATATTATGAGGAGACATTTTCTCTTGTTGCTCGATACACTTCTATTCGGACAATTATTTCCCTTGCAACATCCATAGTTTGGAGACTACATCGTATGGATGTGAAGACAACCTTTCTCAATGGAGAGATCGAGGAAGAAGCAGACATCAAGCAGCTAGATGGTTTTGTAATACAACCACCACTTCTCAAAGATAAAGACGAACTCATATTATCTCTTATAGAAAAATCAATAGCCACCACTTCTCAAAGATAAAGACGAACTCATATTATCTCTTATATAAAAATCAACAACCACCACTTCTCAAAGATAAAGACGAACTCACAAGCCAAATTGAAAATTCAAAAAATGTCATGGTTCTTTCTAGTTTCATTGTAAACATGGTGTTATTGTCTAAACTAGCATCCAAGTGGAAATCCTTATCACAGATTCCACCTTGGGTAGTGGATGATGGGAATTTTACTATTTTCACCTCAATACAATTTCCATGTACTTTTGGTCGGCTATCATGAGGTCAATGAGTATCCCTTTGATATACTACTTTTATTAAGAGAGATTAAGTAAATCTTGATTATGATTTAAACAATGAAATACTTCAATGAAAAATGTAAGTGAATCCACAAAATATATAAGATGTAATAAATTATTCCAATAAATTAGCGATCTAATATTTTAAGATAACACATCAAGATAGAGAGAATAAACCACCATGATTCAATTATATGTTTATATGAGTTGTAAATAAAAGTATTAATACCCAAATCTAATTATATAGAGAAAAAAATAAAAGGAAAAAATATGAATGGGAACACACATACAGAGATATTATAAAGAGCACAAAAATACAATGAAACCCAAATTCTATAATAAATGAAATTGGAAAAGATTGTAACATGCAAAGCAACACAAACTCACTAGAATGGTGGTAACTTATCTCTAAAGAGAGAAAGGTGTCGATTATGCTCATTCACAAGAAGATCGTTACAAGAGGACGAAATGGCCTTTTTAACATAAATTAATAAACCCTAAGAGGAAAAAACCCTAAATATCCAAAACCCTAGCCCAGAGTCTAGTCGATGCATCAAGTTCCTGGGGCCACAACTTCCACATACAAGCTATGTTTAGGGCACACAATAGCCCATCAGAAAAGTCTCGAAGAGAAGAACAATTTTGGTCAAGGTTTAGGAAATCCTGTGAAAACATTAAGTCATCGCAGGGCAGAAAAACACTATTTAGGGCCTCAAAAATGCATTAGAAGTTTAGGTCCTAAAAATCTATAGAAAAACTACGAATATGGGGAACTATTATGAGTCGGTGGAAGAAGTGGGTGGCCATTGATATTCACTTGGATCAACAAATATATCAATTCATCAAATTATTTAATCATTATTATTTAAGGTCCATTTAATCAACTTTAACTAAATAAAACTATTAAATACCTTATTTTTAATAAAACTATTAAAAACAACTATGTTTAATCACCAACCAACTTTACATTAAATGTACTTCTTTCCCACTAATAATTAATTTATTGAAACAAAATCAACTTTAATCACCTTAAATCATATCACATAAATTCTTAGTTTTTGAACACATCCACATTTAATTCACATTCCTTTTTAGACGCATCCACACTTAACCAAATTAATACTCTTATCCTCATTTCTATTTCAACATCAATTTTAACTAATTTTCATGTAGAGTCTAAAGATAATTCTCTTTTGTTTGCATTAATCAAGAACTCCCATGCTAATACTCAAGTATGTTTTAATCTACATTAAAAAAAAAAATGTTTATAAAAAAATTTGGCAAAAAAGACTCCTCCCAAACAAAAAAAACATTATATATACAAGTTTTTAAATATAATATATATGTATACATTTGATTTTCTAGATCTCCAAAATCCTCCCAAATAGAAAAATATATTTAGCTTGGTGTTTGTGCTCTTTATTATTCCGATGACACCAAGCAATGTTTTTAGTAGGTAAAATTGTTTGTGCATCTTTTGCTCTTAATGTTGTTTGATTGCAATTTTACAATTTCTCTTAATGTTGTTTGATTGCAATTTTACAATAGTTATGGTTGTTATTTTGAAATATTGGGTTGAGTATGTATAATGAATGTATGGTTTTGCATATATTTGTTTTCAAGGTTATGGGAAACATTTTAATCACGTATGGAAATTTGTGTGTTCATTTTATGTTAAGTGTTTAGATTTGGTATATGCTAATATTTAGTAAGAATGTGTATTACACATTTTTAGTATTGTATAGTTTTGCTCTATTATCACATCAGGCTATGGAATTTTAGTGTATATTTTTAAACTAATAAATGAAAACTTAATTTTGGAATGTTGAACTAGTTTTGAAAACTTTTAGTTTTTCATAGTTTTTCTTTACAATGAGACCAATTTATAGAATTTCACTGTAGGATTTCAAATCAAATTAAAAATTTTGTGTTTTAGTGGAAAAAATATTATGTTGTTCTTATTTAATACATTGTTATTTTTCAAAGTTTGAAATAAATTTATTAGATAGACTTTAGTGTATGATGCTCCATTCTAAAGTTATCATTTAAGCCTTTACCACTAATGAGAAAGTTTTCAGTGTGTAAATTTATTGCGTTATTCTTCTCACTATGCTTTTTTTTCCAATAGAAAATTTGTTCAATTATATTAGTAAATATAATTTGTTTACATTTTCAAAATCCATAACTAGGATCAATACAAGAGACAGACAGTCCCAAAATGGAGAGGCTAAGGAAACTATAAACCAATCCCCTTATACAATATTCCGATCACATGCAAAAGGAACAAATAGGATCTAGAAGAGATCTTCATAACAACACAATATGAACCATCAAAGTGAAAAAATTGTCTATGATATACTCAAAAATAGCCTATAGATAAGTATCAAGCTATCTAATACAGAGCGCTAACTGAAAAGACTGGTGACTTAGTAAAGACTAAGATATCGCTTGGGACCTTCACTCCCATTAATCCATTGGTAAAAAGTGATTTGGCCTTATGGTTCCCTCAATGGCATCTTTGAAAGATGATCAACTTCCACATTGTATTCCTTGTAGATGTGCTCAAACCTGATATCATGGAAGGATTTGATTAAATCATTTATTCTAGATTTTCAGCCTCAATAGTACTTGACTGAAGTCTACCTCTATTGGATAGCCAATCAATCACTACTTTAGAATCGCCCATGACTTGAAGTCTGTGGAAAGACAAATGTGAAGCTGACTTGAGAGTTGTCCATACTCTCAGTAACTCAGCTCTAGTATTTGTGCCACCCCCACAATTAAAAACCCATCTGTAGACTGTTAAGTCTAGGATTTTAATGACTCCACCAACCCCACACTTAAGGCCATCTGGATAGGCAACTCCATCAAACCATGTTGTTGTAATATTCCTTTGAAAAGGAATCTAATAACTCGCAAAGGGGCAGGTTTTTGAGTTGTCAATTGTCTTTTTTGAAGGCCCAAGGTTTTATAAATCATTGTGTGGATAGATGGCTTAATCTCCTCGAAAATTGTTGAGTTCCTCTCTAACCAAATAAACCAACAAATGTGGGCATCAATCAATGTAGGGACATACTTTTCCTCCACCCAGTTTTTAAAACAGTCAGTCAGGGTGTTCCCATTCCAACAATTTTTTAAACTTTGTATCGTTACTAGTCTCTCCCACACTGATTTAGTGAAAGAGAAGTGAATGAAGAGATGATTGATGTTTCAATATCTTTATAACAAATATGGCAGCGACTAGCTCCTTCCAAACCTCTAGTTGGTATTTTTTGCCAGGTTAATATCTTATTCTTCGTTGCCAACCAGATAAACAGTTTGATTTAGAGCAGCAGGTCCCATATCCATAGTGCTTGTCTCCACCCTCTAACTTTAGATAAACCATGAGTTGGTAATAAAGACAGATAAGTATTCTTTATGGTGAGGGCTCATGAATTAGAAGAGGAGAGTACAAGAAAACCTCAAGTACTAAAGTATTCCATTGGGAAAGCACTGAAGAAGTTTAGTCCTGAAGAGTAATTGGAGGTTGAAGAATCCAGAGTCTATAAAACAGTTTGGTTTGGAATTTAATTCATCCAAGTACGAGTTGGGATAGTTGGATCCAAGAAATTAATGAAATTTGAAGGTTAATATCAGCTTAGTTTGGGACTATAAATGCAAAGGTCGTCAAGAGTGATTTGGCTAGAAAGTGCTCAGGGAAGGAATAATCATGCACAGTGATTACAGTGGGAGCACAAGAAGATTCATGAATCCGGGAAGAATTGAAGACTTCTGGGATCAACAAGGAAAAGTTGCACATGGGAAAGAAGTTGTTGAAATTGTGGTAGCAGAAGTTGAATTGGGGTTGGTTGAACAACCATAAGCAGAAAAAGAAATTATTTCATGTTGCAACTATTGTTGATGATGTTGCTACATAAGGATGGAAGCAACAGAAAGCTGAAGTGTTGGTTATAAGTTTGATAAAAGAAGCATGAAAGCTTCTACTGCCATCAGATATTCAAGTAGTATAAAATTTATTAATGGCAGTCATGTAGGTATGAGTTTATTACTCTTATTGCATAATTGTTGAAGGGAATTTGGGTAAGAATTTCCTCAGCCAGAGTTATTTTATAAAATCACATGATTATATTATTTGAATAAGATACCACTAGATGTGGTAAAGGATGGAGGCACATATTAATTCAAAGATTTTTAGCTTCTGAATGCACACACTGACATAGTAGAATGTCATGTTAATTTGGTTATGGGGTAATAACCAAAGAAATAAAAGATAAGAACTTGGTATAGTTATGAATGCCAGTAAGCTAGTCATGTGTGAGACCAGGACATAGTTGGATAGACAAGGTATGGATATGGAAAGGTTATGAGCCACACAGGTACTAAAAACTTCCTACCTTTAAATAAAACTTGGACTACAACCTTTTTTTTAACATTAATGAATACCACATAATTATATTCTTGGTGTAGTGTTTGGGTCGAAAAAGAAGGCATCCAATTAATTGGGAAGACAATAGGAAATGTGTGGAGAATGTGTAAACACATTGGCCAAAATTCCAACTTATGGATGGTGAGATACATGACTGAGATAAAGAGCATTATGTAATTCAATGCAAGGTTCATTGAATAAGCATGCATTGAGAATTGCACTCATGCATAGTAAGTGATAGAATTGTGTACTAAATGCAATTGTTGAATGTGTTTTGTATGTACATGCATATATATTATTGCATGGAAATAATAGTTACTAACAGCTGAAATGTTGTTAACTCATGAAGCTGAGGACATTTCAGGAGTTGTTAGACATTGCAGCAGGAAAGTTGCAAGTCATGTAGTCACACGAATAGTGACTACAAAAAATTTCATTTTCAGAAAAAGAAGTAACGAACTCACAGATATTAATTAAGAACAGGCATATGCATAGAATGATGAGTCATTCTATTTTATTAAATTGTTTGGTAATTATGATTGAATTGCTAGGTGCAGACAATTATAAGTTCACTGCATATGGGTTTGTACACATTTCAATTGAATTATGATGTACAGGAAATACTGACAATTTGTTGGCAGTATGCAAGATAAAGCCTTGCAAGAAAATGGTATGCAATTTGGTGCTTGTGGAAAATCACAAGGAAAGTTGCAATCCTAATATGGCAACAACCAAGAAGAATTATGAAATAGAATTTCATGTTTTGGGGGAAAGTTGAATTCCCTTTTTGAACTAAGTTTGAGTTCCTAAATGAATTCTTTTATGTTCTCTCATGATAACTGCATGTGTGTGATGCAGATGAGACAATATTGGCTAAAGTGAGAATGTTGGAAGAAGAACTATTGATAGAGACACTTAAGCCCTTTAATGGAGGACCTTGGTGAGAGGCTATGGTAGTAGGTTGGTGCTCTCCTTGTGTGTGAAAGCCTTGGCAAGATGGATCGTTGACGGACTGTGTAGCAGTGAAAGGATACCTGAGCCTGGAAGGGTGAGTTCAAAAAGGAAGAGACAACTCATAAATGATTATGGCATGGTAGCTTCCATAAGGAGGGTGTGTCAAATGGTACAGTGAGTTGAATTCTTCTTGAAATAGGTCTATAGAGTAGAGAAAATGAATTCCAGCTGCAATGTGAACACTAGAATTGGTGCTAGAAAGTAGAGCACTAGGTGGATAATAGGCTTCCAATAGATAAAGCTTGGAGATTTTTGAAGAATTTTTGAATTATATATGTATAAACAAGTTGCACTAAGGACAATGCAAAAATAAGGGGAGGGGATTGTAATATCCCTCGGCAGAGCCCCAATTGTAATTATGAATTGTAAACATGTTTGTTAGGCTGGTGAGCCGAGTTATAATAAGTTAGGAGGCTTATGTGATGATTAGGCCAGAGAGCCTAGGATGTTAAGGCTATAAGCCTAATTTTTGTATATGTAATTATGCAGATCATTAATAAAAAGTATACATCGTTGCATGTAGACCGACCATGATAAAAGAGAATGGGGGACTAAACTCCACTAGGTTGGGTAAGAGAGAAGGAGCTCAGAGGTTGGAAAGAGGGGCTAAGCCTACGGGCTTAAGTCCAAGAGAATAATATTTTTTTATTATTCCAAAAGTTGATTAGAAGGATATGTTTTTATCCCAAGTTCCTTTGGGAGGACGGGTGACTTCCAAAGAGAAAGGAACATGTGACTTGGGCGACGGGTGTCAACTCAGGCACATATAGTCTTAAGGGGGCACTCACTCACTCATGCAGGGAGGTTCACGCATAGACAGTTTTGGCTCTCACGCTCTCACCATCTTCACCATGCTAGACCAGTCTTCCCCATCTCTCCTTACGAGTTCACTAACGCACTGAGCAAGCACGCAACCAGCCAATTCTTCCTTTGTTGAATCCATGGCCATCGTGCACCTTTGTAATTTACTGAGTCATCCCTTGTCTTACCCAACTTTGTTATTGTGGTTTGAAGAGGCAGGTTGTCAAGCCCGTGGTTGAAGAGGCAAGTTGTCAGGCCTGTGAGAAACTCTCTCCAGGTGAGAGAGTGTGTTGAGGAAGTGAGTTATCCTATAGGGAGTCTCGTAGTTGCTACAGATCTCTGAGACTTCTGGTCTGACCTGTTGTTGAAGCCCCAGAAGGGAGGTGGAGCAGCTGATGGACTATGTGACAGTGAAGGTGTACACTCTTGGGGTGGGACAGACATGTGAGGAATGAGAGCCTGTGAGCAGTGGGCGTAAGTGGCTCCTAGGAGAGAATCATTCCTCTTAAACTGTGTGACATTCCTATTGACCTTGCCTAGCCTAGGAATCCCTTGCCCGATGGAGTTTAGTCCCAGCTCGGGGGTGACCCACTGTTGAGTGTGATGAGCAGTGTGGTCTATGGTTGGGAGGTTCGTGGAAGGTCTGCAAGCAGTTGGTGGTCTCCTATTAAAAGTAAGTACCACTTTATGTTCATTTACATGCTATGTATATGTACATGTGTTATAATTGATGACTAATGCCTGTATATGTGGTTATTTTATGGATTATGCCTGTGATTACTGCATGTATGTTTTTACTGTTATTTCTGCATTAGTTTGTGTATTAACAGAATATGTTGTATGTTTATGTTTACATATATGCACATGATAATTGTCATTTCTATGAGGTAGCATGTTGTGGCCTAGGTGGCCTGGATGTGTATGGTGTTTTCACAAGAATCTTTGTGTGGCATAACCTAGCAGGTTATGGTTGGGCATGCTACAAATTGGTATCAAATTGGTATCAAAGCTAAGAGAGACGTCTTGTAGTGACGTTTCCCGACCTGTTGGTGGTTGGGACGTTACATGAGAGCCAAGTTTTTGATGGGGTTTTGAAAAACCCTTCTAGTTGAGTTTGGTTTCGGCGGTGCAACATCCACCCTAGCTAGACAAAGAGCGAGATCCACCCAGGATCTTCCCCGGAGCTTCAATTTGTGGTTTTTCTTCAGCCAAGAGGAGTATCGACTTGCTTGGAGGGTCTGTGGAGCTTCTTGAGGAGGTCGATCTACTTTTCTACAGGTTTGTGGTACTTGGAAAGGTCATGAGGGTTTGTGGAGTTTTGTGGGAGGGTCGAACCCTTCCATTTGTTGGTCGTGAGGAGTAAGGGTGTTGTAGAGGCACTAGAGGAGGGTTAGGGGGTCCCTTAGAGGAGTCGTAAGCCCCTTGGAGAAGTCATGTGTGATAGGAGAGGGTTGTGGGCCTATTTTTTATGAGTCGTGGGTCTAGGAGGAGGGTCGTAGGCCACCACTGCAGAGTTGAGGGGGTTTCAGAGAGGACATAGGGTTTCTACATGCCAAGAGGACATCTCTTGGTGCTTGGGAGGTCTGATTTTCCTTGGAAGTAGCCCAAAATCAATTGTTGATGAGACAGTGGCATTATCCCAGGTTTTGTTGAGTTTTGTGGTGTTTCTTTGATATATTGTAGTTGTTGTAGTAACCACTAGTTATTTTATTGTGTTTCGGATTCCATCCATAATAAAATATCAATATTTTCTCGCATATCTTATGTGAAATGTGTTTGATCAAGTTGATGATAAATTGCATACAAATTGTTTGTAGAAAGTTGTCATGCATTCTACAACACTAAGAACTCTTGTGATGCAAATTATTTGACGAAATCACACAACTAAAACACCTAATAATACTAATATTACACCATATCTCTATTGGGGATATTACATAGTCCTTCGTGATCTAATCCTCTCTTTGTCGATTCTTTCAACACAAGTTTTGTCAAGTTTCTTCCTCCTTCACCCTAGTCTTGCTTTTATAATCTTCAATTATAATCTAACCCTAATCTCCAAAGTGATTGACGGTTGAGATTATTTATCACCTCACTTGAGATCAATGGCTAAGATTGCATGCTAATTACTTTTAGCATTTCCTTAAATAACTCAATTAATTAAAAAATTAATTACTAAAGAAATTTACTTTAATAATTCTTTTAATTAAAGTAAATTCAAGGATAGAAGGCGTTGTACAATTTCTACAAGCTAGACACCAAGCCCATGCGGAAATACATGTATGATGCTACATGCATCAACAAACCCCTCATGTTGGATGAAATAATTTTCATAGATGAAGAAAAGGGGGGCAACACCTACTCTAACTACCCCAGAAACAAGTCTTTGGTGGCCATATGATACCTCTCGGGATGCTTTTTCTAGAGCATGTTTTAGTGCAAATTTGTGCCCTGCCTTTGAGGGCCAAGGTTCTTTGGTAGAGACGTATCCCAAACCCTCATAGGAGGATGAAACATGTGGATTCAAACGTGATCTAAGTAAATAGGGATCCCTCCTCGATGATGTTGAGACCGAATTTGAAGGACATTCCTTTTGCAAACCCAGAGATGGGGCAGAGACATGATCAATGTCATTGGCAAGGTCAACTGTAGATTCCTTCGAATTTACAATAACCACTTAAATTTTAGAGAAAAACTTGAAAGGTACAAAGCATTATTCGGTACCTCCCCTCCCCTCCTAAAATCAAGGTCCTCGTCCATAATCTCCTTAGGAATCTTTTGCATGCCATCGATGTGCCCAAATTCATAGATTCAACTCTATCCAACTCTACCGGGATCTGAGCCACAATGTAGCTAGCTGAGGATTTGAAACTAGAATCAACAACTATGTAAGTGCCCAATGTATCCCCGATAGCCCTAAGTCCCTCATCAGACCAATACTTGAAAGGAAAATTTGACATTTTGATCCAAACCAAGACGCTTTTGAAACCTTCAATACTGGCATCAAACAAAGGATGCCACAGTTTTGCACAAAGAACCTGGCGATCCTAGGACCAATGCACCGAGAGGATTTTATGGAAGTCTTCCTTTTATTTGAAGACAAATGTGATCCAGCCTTTAGATAAAAGGTGAAAAATTGGAGAATACCCCAGCACCGGTGCCCAATGTAGCTCCATCAACTATGAGAGGACCCTCGTAGATATCCATTGATTTCCAAATTTCCCAACTAAAGCCCTCCCTTCTAGATCCACAATTTATGAAACCTAGAGGTCCTTCCCAACTATAAGTGATATGTCGCCACCTCGAGAACAATTTTTTTTTTCCACTTCCTCACTAATAACCCTTGGATAGACCTCGCCACTGTCAAAACTTCAACACCCAACTGACAACCAAAAAAATCCGAACCCCCAACTCCCTCAAAACCCTCAACCACACCAAGGTTTGAGCAAGGAATCAATGAGATTGAAAGCTCTTCCGGTTGCAAAGATAATGACAACGATGAGGGGTCCCTGGGCACATTAAAAATCAACTGAGAAGCGCAAGACAGGGAACTGCTCAAGGCTCGATGAGATCTAGGAGGAATGTATGAAAGTGGGTTGGAAGAGTCTGGATCAGTAAGACTATTTATGATCCCCACCTTGGGATCCTCCAAAACAACATGCGAACTGACCTATTTTATAGACTAATCGGGCACCAAAGTAAAGATCATATTAAAGAAGATACCATCATCTAACAACAAATCTTTGAAGTAGTCCACCAATTGAGATGGATCTTCCATCTAGGCCTCACGCAAGAAGAGCCCCCCACCTATCACCCTGCAAAAGCCCTAAACCCTAAGAAAATCCAAGATGGAAAAAGTCCCTCCATTCTTCCTCCTCACATATTCACATGTTAAACATTAAACATTAAAAATATATTTATATTTGAATCATTGCAATACATATTAAATTATCTTAAAAAAATATATATTTTATACATGTAAAAATAAATAAATGATAAACATTACAATAAAATGATAAGCATACATTTAAAATTACATTCTATTTCTTTCAATTTGAATGTATACATTTTTTAATACTAAAAATTAAAATTAAAATGCCAAAAAATAATCATAAAAAAATACAATAAACTTAAAGAAATTGTATTTGAATGTATACATTTTTTAATACTAAAAATTAAAATTAAAATGCCAAAAAATAATCATAAAAAAATACAATAAACTTGAAGAAATTGTAATTTTATTTTTCAAGTTGTAATTTTATTTTATTTTTAATTTGGATGGTTAAATTCCTCTTCTCTTCAAATAAAATAAAACAATTTTATTAAAATTCTTAGATTATATACATTCAAATAAAATAAAATAATTTTATTAATATTCTTATATTATGATTAATCAAATTTTAATATAAATACAAAATGTAAAATTAAATATAAAATTAAAAAAATTTAAATTTAAATAAAAAAATATCAATTATAATAAATATTTTTTTCTAATTAAAAATATGATTGGATTTCATTTTTATTTTTTATAATTAATAATTCCAAAAAATATAATTAATATTCCATTTTATTTTTTTAATGATATTATAAGTCATTCAACATCAAAATAACTAACCATAGTTGATATCATTTTTTTAATGATATTATAAGTCATTCAACATCAAAATAACTAACCATAGTTGATATCAAAATAAGCTTGTATTTTAAAAAATTTAAATATACAATAAAATTTAAATAAATAACTAACCTAGAAAATGATTTTCCATAGCTTATTTTAAAAAACTTAAATATACAATAAAAATTAAATAAATAACTAACCTATCAAATGATTTTCCATACAAATTAGTTGATCCAAATCAAAATATCTAAACAAAAAGTTAAATTCATTGTGAAGAGAGTATAGAGAAGATTGATTACAACCTTTTCCAAGCAGAAAATTGCACTTATATAAAAAGTCTATACAGAAAATCAGCTTCTCTGCTGCAACTTATCATATTAATTACAACCTTAAATGAATGAATTTCACTAGAAATGCTATAATGAAACCTTGGATAGAACATTCCACACTGAAAACTTTGATAGACAAAAGGTTGTTTTTATTTTCCTAAAACTTCAAAAATTTCTTTGTTGTTTTCACATACTGCAATGCATAAAGTTGACATAGAGGGAGCATTGCAGGCACCTCTGGAGCTGATGGAGTTGTATATGAAAGCTTCTAGGCTGCGTAAGATTCCAGAGTCCATAGGGCAGCTGAAGCACCTCAAGAAGATTGTCCTCCAAGGTTGCCATTATCATACTCAACTGTCGTTGGAAACTTTGCCCAGAATTGCAGATGCTCCCAGTTGGAATCTGCCATTGGAAACTTTGGGAATTTAATCAAGCTGCAGGATCTTGTATTGAATTGCGCGGAATTGCAGATGCTCCCAAATTCCTTTGGGAATTAAACCGAGCTCCAGTATTTTTTTATTAAAATTTTACTCAGCCTGCGTTGAAAACCTTGGATTCCACATTGAAAACTTTGATGTTACGAGGATGTCCAAAAGCCACGAAGACCCGAACAGGGCAACCATGACTCCATTGATGGTAGGCACCAAGAATGCGCAGAGAGGAAAGTAGGTGGAAGAAAATTGGCTATATTTACGGACCGAGCTATTTCCTAGGCCACCATGAGAGGTTATAACTTATCTCTTCCTCCATAGCATTGTCTGTAGCAACTGTTGCTGTAGCTTAGAAGGGTGAACCCCTCTCTCCACAGTGATCACATTTCCCGTTCATCTTATGCAGTGTGTGTCAAATACATGAAAACCATTGACAACAAACAAACTCTATGTTCTCGCCATAGAACCCTATTTCATTCAAACAGATCGAGCATTTTGTATCAATCTTTCGATCTCGCTGTAACAGAATCCACGCAGATGTGACTAGCTTGAATCACAGAGCGGGTCCTCAATGGAAAAAGAGCGAATCAATCAACGCCTCCACTTCCGATTCGACTTGCCATTCACAAAATGCAGAGATTGAACAATGGGAAATAAATCCCAGGCCCATCCGCATCCTGTATCCGTCCTGTTATCTCACAGTTTGCAGCTAGGTTAAATGGCTAGAAGCTAGAGGTCAAATTGGCGTAACAGGTACCTTCCCCACCCAACGTCACCTCAATGGGGAGGTTCTTTCTATTTAGGGAGGTTAACCTAGGGGAGACATCCCCGGTAACCTGGGGTTTTGAAGAGGCAAAGATATAAAGGTTAAGGTTAAAGTCCCTCCTCACAGGTTACCACCAAGGTCAGAAAGTCCGGCTAATCAACCAATAAATGAAGTGTATGCCAAGATGAGAACACCTGCCTAGAACAAGACAATAGAAAAAGAATATATGCAGGCTATATTTCAGTGGGTTAGTACTTCATGAAACTATTTGACATCAATATATAAGCAATGAAACAACAAGTATCAATGAGATCAATGTTTTATCAATGTAGCAATGGAGAAGTATTATTTCATCAATAACTATTGAGATGATGTAATCAACGATGTATCTAATCAAGATTTTACTCAATAAATGCTTTCAATCATCATCTAATTTCTTACCATTCAAATATTATGCGTTAAGATGGAATAACCAAGTGTGACGTCAGCCTAGTTAGGGTTAGCTAGTTAGTTAGGGTTTCAAAATTTAAAGTTTTGAGAGTTGGTTTGAGCACTATCACTTCAACATTGTGTGTCTAAGATCAGTGCCTAATGGTAGATGGAGTCATTCAAAGAGAGGACGCAAGGTTGAAGGAAAAATAGGCTAAATACAAGAGGGAAGGGTTCTAGAGTGATGCAATGGCAGGGCCCTAGAATCAAAACCCTAGGGGAAAGAGGCTCACTCCACTGTTGCTTAAGCAAGGCCTTGTGCTCTTTCCTCCTTCTTTAGGTCAAACTTGGAAAAATGGCTAGCATATGAGAAGAGTTAAAACAAGAGGATCAGGTGAGGGAGAGTGTTGCAATGACAAGGCTCTATCACTAAAACCCTAGAAGATGGACGGCCCTAGGTGTAGATAACCTAGGCCTGGGACATCACCCTCTTTTTAACCTTTAAAAATCAAAGCTAGCTTAAGGGAAGAAGTGAGAAGAGTGTAGCAAAGGCTAGGCTCTTTCTTCCTTCTTCAATGGCTGAAAATTTCTCTCTAAGGGGACATGAGACAAGGACCTACTTGTGTGCTTGTCACCTAGGGTTTTAAAATCAGCAAATTTATAATCAAATGCAAGAATTATAAACCTACAACCATTCAATTAAGAAGTTTTGCAAGAAAAACACTTACATATCATGATGAAAAGCATATGCAAACCCTAGTTGTAAACCTTCCTTCAAGAGAAATGCCAAACATGCCAAGAAAATCCTTCCATCAACAAGTGTGCCTCACTTTAAAAGACCAAATACCCAAGTAGGGCGCAAAACTCAGACCTCACAAGAGAGTGAGTTGTGTGTTTTTTATCAAATGAGGGAAAAACATCCTCAATATATAGTGTATCATGACCTATAATTAAAATTAGGTCATTAACTGTTAATGTTTTATGCCATTATTATAGTTCTTTGCATTTCAATAGATAAGAGCAACATAAGAACAATATTATTGAGAAATACACATTCACAAGAGACACAATATTTATCCTGGGAAACCCTCTAGGGGAAGAAAACCCAGCAAAAACTTCCTTATCATAAATTGCCAATACAATGTCAAGAGATAGCTCAAACCAATACAGAAAGTCATCTGCAAGATGCGCCACTCTTCTCCCTCTCTCCAACTGGTAAGTTGCAACTTACCTCTTAGAAATGAGCAAGTGTGTTGTGTGTCAAAGTGAGGCGCTAGCCTCTCTATATATACAAGTCTGGAACGTGTGAAGTGTCTTCACTGGCAGGGCCGACTTCTCACTCTGTGTGGGTAAACCCACCTTTATTATATTTCCGGATCTCAATAATAAATGCTGGGGCCGACTTCTTATTCTTCCTATTACAATTGTCTGTTGACCAATCCACAAAAGGGGATTTGTCCTAATACAATAACCGACATGATCAATCCACAATGGGGATTGATCCTATGAATAATATAACAATAATAATAAGAATACTCTTTGCAGTTACATTATTTCAACACTCTCCCTTAACAAGAAGGGTATTCTTCAACAACATCAGGCGAGAGAGGTCTGCATCATCAGTGGCATCAGGAGGATAATATCGTTAATATCATCTTGGAACATTGATTGGCATATCTACGAGTCATCAGAAGTTTTCTTCATCGACAACACCGTCATTCTCGAAAGAATGCCATCATCATTTGCATCAATATGTATCAGTAAAAAATGATACCTCATCACAACACTAGGCTGGCACATCTCAGTACTACACTGGCTCAATGTGACAACTGATAAGTTGGTAGCTCAGTGTCAGTCACATCTTTCTTTACGTCTAACAACTAGGTCAGAAGCAAGGTATACATCATCTTGCTTTATGTCTAACAACTGGGTCATAAGCAAGGAATCATCTTGCTTTACGTCTAACAACTGGGTCAGAAGCAAGGAACACATCATCATCTTGCTTTACGTCTAACAACGAGGTCAAAAGCAAGGAATCATCTTGCTTTACGTCTAACAACTAGGTCAGAAGCAAGGAACACATCATCATCTTTCTTTACATCTAACAACGAGGTCAGAAGCAAGGAATCATCTTTCTTTACGTCTAACAACTAGGTTAGAAGCAAGGAACACATCATCATCTTGTTTTATGTCTAACAGCGAGGTCAGAAGCAAGGAATCATCTTGCTTTACATCTAACAGCGAGGTCAGAAGCAAGGAACACATCATCATCTTACTTTATGTCTAACAACGAGGTCAAAAGCAAGGAATCATCTTGCTTTACGTCTAACAACTAGGTCAGAAGCAAGGAACACATCATCATCTTGCTTTACGTCTAACAGCGAGGTCAGAAGCAAGGAATCATCTTTATTTATGTCTAACAGCGAGGTCAGAAGCAAGGAACACATCATCATCTTGCTTTATGTCTAACAATGAGGTCAGAAGCAAGGAATCATCTTGTTTTATGTCTAACAATTAGGTCAGAAGCAAGGAATCACACATCATCTTGCTTTACGTCTAACAACGAGGTCAGAAGCAAGGAATCACACACTCCCCCTTTCAAGGAGGGTCCTTTTGGACTATACCAAGCTTATCTCGAAAGTGTTCAAACTTTACACGAGATAGAGGTTTGGTCAACACATCAACACCTTGTTCATCCGTGCTGACATATAGGAGCTTCAAAGCTCCTCTCTGTACCATGTCACGGATGTAATGATAGTGAATCTCTATGTGCTTCGACCTGTCATGGAATACAAGATTCTCTGTCATTTTTATGCAGCTCTAGTTGTCACACAGGATCGTGGTTGCTTCCATTTCTAGGTCAAATAAACCGATCAGCAACTTTCGAAGCCATATAGCTTCGTAGCTAGCAGAACATGCGGGAATGTACTCTGCTTCTGCTGTGCTAAGAGAAATACTGGATTGCTTCCTACTCTGCCACGAGATCATGGCTGATCCCAAACTGAAACAACATCCGGAAGTGTTTTTTCTGTCAGCAATGCTTCCTTCCCAATCTGCATCAGTATATCCACTCAATGTAAAGTTATGATCTCAATCATAGTTGAGACCATAATCTATTGTACCTTTAAGGTACCTCATCACATGTTTTGTAGCCACTAGGTGAACACGTCTGGGCTCTACTAGAAACTGACTCAAGGTGTTCACTGCAAAAAAAATGTTTGGTCTGGTTTTCATCAAGTACATTAGTGATTCAATAATCTGTTTGTATAGTGTGGCATCAATCAAATCTGACGAAGTATCGAATAGCAGCTTCATCTTCGCTTCCATGGGTGTATTCATGGGTTTGCATTCCAACATAGCGAATCTCTTCAGGATTTCAACTGTGTACTTTCCTTGGTTAAGGAAGATCCTTTTTGGACTCTGCCATACCTCAAGGCCTAAGAAGTAATGCATTAAGCCAAGGTCTTTCATTTCAAATTCTGCAGCAAGTCTCTTTTTACATTCAACGATGAGCTTTTCCTCTCCAGTTAAGAATAAGTCATCCACATACAGTAGTAAGATTACTGGTTCATTACCCATAATTTTGAAGTAGAGATTTGAGTCTGCTTTACTCTTGATAAAGACTAAGCTCATCAAGAAACTGTCTATACAACCATACCAAGCTCTAGGCGCTTGCTTCAATCCGTATAAGGCTTTCTTCAATCTGCAGACATGAGACTTCCTGTCTTCAACCTCAAATCCTTGGGGTTGATGTATATACACTTCCTCTTCGATAACACCATTCAGGAAAGTTGCCTTCACGTCCATTTGGTGTAGCTTCCATTTCATCTTAGCTGCAAGAGCTATGATGGTTCTAATTGAAGTGTATCTGGCTACATGAGAAAATGTCTCTTCATAGTCAATGCCTTCTTTCTGGGAAAATCCACGAGCGACAAATCTTGCTTTATATTTCTCAATACTTTCATCAACAACATGTTTTATTTTGAAGAGCCATTTTGATGATACCACA
>ML785004.1:699639-713269 GCA_009831015.1 Picea engelmannii
TTGTTGTTGAATTTGTTTGATGGTTGAGGCTCTCTATGAGTTTCCCTTTTGAAGTAGGGTTTCTTCCTTCCTCCTTTTGTATGAGTATCTAGGACTTGATCATCATCCCTTGTTAGTAGTGCTTCACGGTTAGCTACCCTTGTCTCTTCTTGGATGCATTCTTCCCATAGGCTCTCAAACTGTAGTTTCTCCTTTCTAGCACATATTGTCTAGATGAAAGCATCCCAAGGTCTTGTGAGACCATTTAGGGCCGTCATTACGAATTCGTCTTCATTTATGGTGTCTCTAATCACTTTTAACCGTTCTTTAATTTCTGAGATTCAGGAGAAATATTCTTGAATCATTTCTCCTTTCTGCATCTTGGTTTTCTTCAATTGAGATCTTAGGTTCATCTTTCGGTTGATGTTATTTCCTTCGTATAGTTTTCTTAGAGAGTCAAACATCTCTTTCGTAGTGTTCTTGGATGATACATATGGGATCAGGTGGTCTTTGATTGAATCTGCAATGATTCTTTGAGCCTTGATTGAGTCCTTTTGATTCTTTGCTTTCTCTACGTCATCTTCAGGTTCCGACACTTCTTCTTTGATGAATATTGCTAGGTCATTCTCTGCAAGGATCAGACCGATCCTATACTTCCAGGCACGGAAGTTGTCTATGCCTTCTAGTTTCTCAACAAGCTTTGTTCTTGCAAACATCTTGTACTTGAGGCTATGAAAAATGACCAAAAAATGAAAATGCTTAAAATCAAATTTTGACCTTACCAGGAGGTGCGCTTGGATGAGGCGAGTAGCCTGGTGTACTTGGATCTGAGAAAATCCAATTTTTTCCCCTTCAAATCTGATCTGCAGATTTCTGGACTGGTGCTTCTGGTACTTCTGGTACTTTGGTACTTCTGGTACTTTGGTACTTCTAGTACTTTGGTACTTCTGGTACTTCTAGTACTTTTGTGAAACTAGGGTTTCACTTTCCAGGAGATTCAACCACTGAAAAGGTGTGCTCAAGGTGCCAAAATGATCCTTCGGGGAGGGTGCAACTTTCTAGGTGGTTTTGGAGCTGAAAAGGTTCACTTTTGAAAAACCCTAATTTGCAGGTACTGCAACAGTGACGTTTTTCTCTTGTGAAATATTCTTCCTTCAAGTTGGCTCTGATTCCATGTTAATGTTTTATGCCATTATTATAGTTTTTTTCATTTCAATATATAAGAGAAACATAAGAACAAGATCACTAAGAAATACACATTCACAAGAGACACAACATTTATCTTGGGAATCCCTTTAGGGGAAGAAAACCCAACAAAAACTTCCTTATCATAAATTGCCAATACAATGTCAAGAGATAACTCAAACCAATACAGAAAGTCCTCTCCAAAAGATGTGCTACTCTTCTCCCTCTCTCCAATTGGTAAGTTGCAACCTGCCTCTTAGAAATGAGCAAGTGTGTTGTGTGTCAAAGTGAGGCGCTAGCCTCTATATATATACAATTCTGGCATGTGTGAAGTGTCTTCACTGGCAAGGCCGACTTCTCACTCTGGGTGGGTAAACCCACCTTTATTATATTTCTGGGTCTCAATAATAACGGCTGAGGCCGGCTTCTTATTCTACCTACTACAATTGTCTGTTGACCAATCCGCAAAAGGGGATTTGGTCCTAATACAATAACTGACATGATCAATCCACAATGGGGATTGATCCTATGAATAATATAACAATAATAAGAAGAATACTCTTTGCAGTTACATTATTTCAACATTAAAAATAGTCGACAAGGCTATAAACCAAACTCATATTTTTTTTACATTAAATGGCAAGTAAAAGACATAAATGAGCAAAAAGTGAAACGTCAAGCCTCTTTGAGGAAGACGTTAGGCTCTTTTGGGGTTAGTACAGCATCCAAAAGTCAGACGTTAGCCCTTTCTGGGCTCCTCCAAGCTGCCACACATGCCAGATGTCCTATCAAACTGCCACACGCTCAAGGTGACATCAATGGCTTCTGGGTGATGTCATGGACATCAAAAGGAAAACATTCCATCTGAAGTGGGTCAACCCCCCCTGGGCTAGGCTCAGCCAAAGTGTCCTGGGTGGAACATCCTTCTTCTTCTCATGTGCAAAGGCTCGACCAATCAATGTCCTGTCCCTGCCCCTGATGGGGTCCCAACAACCATCTTATGGGCTCTTCAGCCCCATGGAGGTCCGAACTAATCATCTCCCCATGTGTACCGATCCAACTGGTACATGTCCGTCGGGCATGGTCCTGCACATCAAAAACTTCACCCTCCATGGGCTCATTAGTCACAGGGATCATAGCAATGTCAATCACATTTCATCATTAATTTTATCAAATACATGCATAAAACCCCTGCTATATCATTCAATAGCTCAAAGATATTACAATGACCTACAATGACTAGGGGAATGGGGCAGATGAGTGGGAGATAAGATGTAAAAGTGATGATATGATGGGAGTGGACGATGGCCCTTCAGAAATCCCCCCGGTGGCAAACCAAAACCTATGGGTACAAGCTTGCTAGGATACCCTGTCAATCCCCCCAACCATGGTCAAGTGGGTTAATGTAAGATCCAAGAAGTCGTCAGAAATAAAAGGAATTTGATGCATATATCTAAAGGTCATAATGATCAAAAGTGACACATACCATGATACCTAGACCAATTACTTCATGGAGCAAGAATCTTCTCCGCTACAAGTCCAAGCCTAAGGTGATGGATGTTGTTGTTGCTAACAAGACATGTCCAATGAAAGAGAAGTAATATGGGCCCTCTAGGGCCATGCTCAGGTCAATCTTGCTCTCGGTACTCCATGTCTAGGACTTGTGGGCCTCGAGACATGATCTCCTAGTTATCCCTAGAAATTGGGGATAACATCTGGCTCCAACTCTGGGAAATATGCTCATCGTAGAGTGCATGAGAACCTTAGCATCTCTGGCATAACCTGCAAACCTGCTCAAACTCGAAAAGGGCATTAGCAACAAGGGTGGGGTGGTATTTCCACCCTGCAATATATATATTTATACGACTGAAATAAAACAATCAATATGCAAGTGAGGAAGCAATCTAACATGAAATGAAAATGGTATAATACGAAGATTGCCTACCTACCTATAATTACCTGTGGAGTCAGGTATCTGGGGGGTAGTAATGCTTGATATGTAAAGCATTCACTGGTAGCTTCAAGATTTCTCCTTCCATGGTCTCTAAGTTGAATGAATTCGTACCTGCACAACTCATGATTTTATAAGGGCCTCCCCATAGACTGTCAAATTTTTGGTGCATACCAGGCTTTTCCTTTCTCTTATCCCACAGTAGAATAAGATCTCCTTTGGCGAAATTTCTTTCCTTGGATTTATGATCAAGGTGTTTTTTATCTTTTCTTGATTTCTCGTCATTTGACCCAAGGCACCTCTCCGTGTTTCATCTAGCTCTATCAGTTGAATGATCCTTCCTTGGATTGCTTCTGCGTCTGTGGTGTATTGTTGAGCAAAACGAAGGATGGGGATTTGGAGGTTCACAGGAAGCTTCGCTTCAAGTCCATATACCAGCTCAAAAGGAGTTTTCCCTATGGAATTTTTGGTCGTTATTCGATTTGCCCATACTGCGTATTTTAATTTTCTATCCCATGAATTTTTACTCTCTCCGACAACCTTCTTCAAAATATTCATGAGGTTCTTATTGGTTGATTCTACTAATCTATTTCCTTATGGGTAGTAGTTGGAGGAATGGGACAGGGTAATGCCATATTTGAAACAAAATTCTACCAGAGCATAAGAGCTGAAATCTTTGGCATTATCTGTAGTGATCTTGGAAGGGGCACCGAACCTAGTTAAGATCCGGTCTTCCAAGAAATTCATGACTACTTCCTCGACGGCCTTTTTTGTAGGGATTGATTCGACCCATATGGTGAAATAGTCTGTGGCTGTTAGGATCCACCAATAGCCATTTACTCGAATTGTCTTTGAACTCACCAAAAAAATCCAAACCCCATTGCTGAAAGGGCACCTCTACTACCACCGGTTTCAAGGGTTGTGCTGGGAGTCTTGGTTTGCCGGAGAAGTACTAGAAAGGTTGGAAAGATCGGATGTGTTGGTAAGTGTCTGAAAAAAGCGTTGGCCAATAATAACCGACCCTCAAGATCTTATGTGCAGTGGTACGAGCATCAAAATGTCCACCACAATGCCCAAAGTGCAATTCTTCCAGTAACTTCTTTGCCTCTTCCTTGTTTACGCATCGAAGTATAACACCATCAGGATTTTTCCATCCAAGTCCATCTTCAGTCAAGCAATATTTCATAGCTCTCAATCTCAAAGCCCTTCTCTTTTAATCCACTAAGTGATCAGAGAAAGACAAGTTCTTTAGATAATAAACGATATCGGAATACCACTCGCCATGTTCTAGTTCACTGATCATTACATTCACTTGCTCATTCTCACCCATCTGTATGGCTTCTTGATTTCTTTCAGTCAACATTTGGGCCAAACCTTTTCCTTTTATTATCTTGGTGGGTTTTATTTCTAAGTCATACTTCTGAATTTTGGAAACCCACTTCCCTCGAGTACCCATGCAGTCTTGTTGTGATAAAACGTCCTTCATGGCTGGGAATGGGACATAAGCCTTGATTTTATTGTAACCGATGTAGTTTCTGAAGTGTTTGAGGGACTTGACCAAGGCATAGGCTTGTTTCTTTGTGATGGAGTAGTTTAACTCTGAGTCTCTTAGGACTTTGCTCATAAAGGCCACGGGGTGTTCATAGTTATTAGCATCCTTTTGCATCAGGACACTTGCAATAATATCTTGGGATGCAAACGATAATATTATGTAATCCCGCGAGAAATATGAACTAATCAAGATGGGGGCTTGGGAGATAGAATTTTTGATGTATTCAAAGGATTTGTTGGTCTCATCTCCCCACCTAAAAGCAATGTCCTTTTTCAACAAAGCGCTCAAAGGTTTTATCCTCTCAGCAAAATTTGGCACAAATCTACGGATGAAGTTGATCTTTCCGAGAAAAGATTGAAAATCTTTCTTGTTGGCCAGAGGGAGGACATATTTTATCGACTAGACTCTTTTAGGATCAATGGAGACTCTTCCTTGTGGGGCCACGTGTCCTAACAGTTTTCCTTCGTCAATCCCAAAGACAGATTTCTTTGGATTCAGTGAGATATCATACTTTCTGCATCACTCAAAAACAATCCTAAGGTGGGAGAGATGGTCTTTCCTATCCTTGGACACAACTGTAAGGTCGTCTTGGTAAATTTCTATGATATTTTGTATGAGGTCTCTAAAAGCAAAGTCCATTGCTCTCTGAAAAGTGGCACTAGCGTTCATAAGACCAAACGACATCCTTAAGTACATAAAAGTTCCCCAAGGTGTAGTGAATGCAGCTTTGAGTTGGTCTTCCCTTTTGAGTAAGACTTGGTTGTACCCTGAGAAACCATCTAGCATAGACATCATCCCTGCCCTTGTGACCCATTGAAGCAAATGTTCCATGTTTGGGAGGGGATAATTATCCTTTAATGACAAATGGTTGAGGTTGCGAAAATCAACACACAGGCGGATATCACCATTTTTCTTCTGAACAACTACCAAGTTTGACATCCAAGAAGAATACATGATAGGGGCTATGATACCAGCATCGACCATTTTTTGGAGCTCCTTTTGTATTTGGCTTGCCAACTTTGGGTTGATATGCCTTAGCTTTTGTCGGAATGGTTTGGCCCCTTCTACCAAAGGTATGGCGTGTTGGATGACATCCCCCCTATAGGCTTTCAAATCATCATAGTTCCAGGCAAAATTATCTCTGAATTCTCTGATGAGCACTAGTATTTTCTTTCTTTCTTTCTCAATGGTGCCCTTTCCTATTTTGACCATCCTTGGGTCCATATCTATACTGCTATTGAATTCTAGGGCTTCTTCAGCTTGCTTGTTGGTTCTCTTTCCTTTAAAAACATCATGCCTATCAAAAAGGTTTTCTAGGGGAATACAACCCTTTGGCAAGGTATTGCTTTGCAGGTTAATGACTTCAAGATCCATAGAATCATCCAGGAAAGAAACTTGCGAATAGGTAAACTCTTTGTTGTTCTCCATGAATCTGATAATTTGATCATCATCCTCGAACACCTGCCAATGTTCCAAATTGTCGGGAACAGAAGGCCTAAAAAGAACTTCCATCTTGCATAGATCGTGAAAAGGTCCTTCACATGGTTGTAAAGTAGAAGCAGAGACACCCAAATCATCGGCTACGTGGTTTTCTTCTTGAGGAATGGCTTCAATTGACACTTTTCTGAAGGATTTTGAAAGGGTTTGAGACACATCTCGATACTTTTTCAACTTTTCATTTTTAGTGGCAAATCTCATCAAAACTTGTGACACAATGAGGTCTGAGTCCCCCTTTACTTCCAGGATTGTAACACCTTTGTCAATTGCTAAATTGAGACCTAGAATCAAGGCTTCATAGTCGGTGACATTGTTAGTGCAATGGAATTCCAATCTATATGAATGGTAAAAGACTTCACCCGAAGGGGCTATTAAAACTACTCCAGCACCTGATCCAGAGATTGAGTGTGATCCATCGAATTCTAAGGTCCAGATTCCTTCGGTCTCTTCAATGGTATCCATATCTAACTTTCCTTATTGGATGAACCAATTATTAAGGAAACTATTGATGCATAAAAGTTGGTCACTTGGCTCATTGGAGGTTTCAACTGGGGAGCCAACAAGAGGCTCATTGTAGATGGTAAAGAACCCCCCTTCAGGGAGAGGGATGGTTGCTTTGGACTGTTGTTCATGAATACTTCCATTCAAATGCTCTATGAGATATTTGTGAAGAATAACCCCCAAATTATTTACAACATTGATGATGACTACATTTATCAAGAAAGGAGCACTGGGGCATGAGTTAAAGGCCACCTCGAGGTTGTTAATGATCCCTTTTGCAAAGTCATCTCTGGTATTTTTTTGTGAGGGGTTCAGACCTAATTGACACATAACTTCCTCTGTCATCATGTTGGTTGTGGCACTTGGGTGCAAGAGACAGATGTGGAGGAGAGAGTCTTTGACTTGGAGAGTGACATAGAAAGGTGTGAGCTCACGAACTTTGGAAACAGGGTGCCCCACTTGGTGGATAAAAAGAGAGAAATCTTCCCAAGGATACTGCTCAACGTTTTCATGTAGGACAACTTCAACTTCATCCTCAGGATGGGTCTTTTTCAAAGGGGGTCTTGGGAAGGGAAGACACTTTCATGTGAAAGGCTCCATTTTCTCTTGGTGGGGGCAAGTTCGACCTGGAGGATCCTTGGAAGTTTAGGCTGCACAACAACATCATTACCCAGATCCCATAGTTCACAATTTTTATGAATGTAATTTTCAAAATCAAGGTTCCTTTCAATCTGAAAGGCCAGGTCTTGTGCTTCCTCTAAAGTTGTTGGTGACCGGTCCTTAACATTGAATTGTAAGGTTCCTTCCAAGGAGGACAAGAAATGATCAATGATGGCTTGCTCCGAGGCCACCTTTGACCGGACCCTTTTTAGGAGAAGGTTGAACCTGTCAGTGAAATATCTGACACTCTCACAGGGTCCTTTGCAAATGCTAAGGTATTTTGAAAAGGAGTCCTGTGAATGCTCATTATCACACCACCTTATTTTAAAGGCCTTTTGTAGTTCTTCGGGATTTTTTATGCTTCCTTTTGGGCACCCATGGATCCAAACTTTAGCATCCCCTACAAGGGAGCTTGAAAAAAGCCTCATGAAGACATCAGGGTGTTCCTGGCCATCCAAATGAAAATCAAAACTATCACAGAACTGGGTCCAATGTGATTTTCCAGGGATACCTTTTCCTGAGAAAAGTGGTAGCCAAGAATTTGCATCCTCGGGTAAGTCATGCAGCCCTCCTTGGATGTTACTAAAGTCAAAATAGTTGAAACTCTCTAAGTATGACCATTTGTGGGGATCAGGATTAATTGGGGGCGCAGATATTGTTAGAGCGACAGTGGCCACAGTAGAGGGATTTGAGTATTGTCGCCCACTACGGGTCGTCATTTGTGGAGTCACCAGATAATTTACTTGAAACTATCAAAGAAAAGGGGAAAAAACACCCTAGTGGAGTCGCCAGGTAAGCTTGTAAGAAAAGGTCTTTGAGGCAAGGCTTACCGAAAAGATTTGTCATTGAGGAAGATTGACTCAGTGTTCCCCGACAACCGTGCCAAAATGTTATCGTACAGTTTGTAGCTAGGTCAAATGGCTAGAAGGTAGAGGTCAAACTGGCGTAACAGGAACCTTCCCCACCCAATATCACCTCAATGGGGAGGTTCTTTCTATTTAGGGAGGTTAACCCAGGGGAGACGTCCCCAGTAACCTGGGGTTTTGAAGAGGCAAAGATATAAAGGTTAAGGTTAAAGTCCCTCCTCATAGGTTACCACCAAGGTCAAAAAGTTTGGCTAATCAACGAATAAATGAAGTGTATGACTAGATGAGAACACCTTCCCAGAACAAGACAATAGCAAAAGAATATATGCAGGCTATAATTCAGTGGGTTAGTACTTCATGAAACTATCTGACATCAATATATAAGCAATGAAACAACATGTATCAATGAGATCAACGTTTTATCAATGTAGCAATGGAGAAGTATTATTTCATCAATAACTATTCAGATGATGTAATCAACGATGTATCTAATCAATATTTTACTCAATAAATGTTTTCAATCATCATCTAATTGCTTACCATTCAAAGATGTTGCGTCAAGATGGAATAACCAAGTGTGACGTCAGCCTAGTTAGGGTTAGCTAGTTAGTTAGGGTTTCAAAATTTAAAGTTTTGAGAGTTGGTTTGAGCACTATCACTTCAACGTTGTGTGTCTAAGATCAGTGCCTAAGGGTAGATGGAGTCATTCAAGGAGAGGATGCAAGGTTGAAGGAAAAATAGGATAAAGACAAGAGGGAAGGGTTCTAGAGTGATGCAATGGTAGGGCCCTAGAATCAAAACCCTAGGGGAAAGAGGCTCACTCCGTTGTTGCTTAAGAAAGGCCTCATGCTCTTTCCTCCTTCTTTAGGTCAAACTTGGAAAAATGGCTAGCATATGAGAAGAGTTAAAACAAGAGGATCAAGTGAGGGAGAGTGTTGCAATGGCAAGGCTCTATCACTAAAACCCTCGAAGATGGATGGCCCTAGGTGTAGATAACCTAGGCCTGGGATGTCACCCTCTTTTTAACCTTTAAAAATCAAAGCTAGCTTAAGGGAAGAAGTGAGAAGAGTGTAGCAAAGGCTAGGCTCTTTCTTCCTTCTTCAATGGCTGAAAATTTATCTCTAAGGGGACATGAGACAAGGACCTACTTGTGTGCTTGTCACCTAGGGTTTTAAAATCAACAAATTTATAGGTAAATGCAAGAATTATAAAACTACAACCATTCAATTAAGAAGTTTTGCAAGAAAAACACTTACATATCATGATGAAAAGCATATGAAAACCCTAGTTGTAAAGCTTGCTTCAAGAGAAATGCCAAACATGCCAAGAAAATCCTTCCATCAACAAGTGCGCCTCACTTTAAAAGACCAAATACCCAAGTAGGGCACAAAAATCAGACCTCACAAGAGAGTGAGTTGTGTGTTTTTTATCAAATGAGGGGAAAACATGCTTAATATATAGTGTATCATGACCTATTATTAAAATTAGGTCATTAAAAATAGCCGACAAGGCTATAAACCAAAATCATATTGTTTTTACATTAAATGCTAAGTAAAAGACATAAATGAGCAAAAAGTGAGATGTCAAGCCCCTTTGAGGGACACGTTAGGCTCTTTTGGGGCTAGTCCAGCATCCAAAAGTCAGACGTTAGCCCTTTCTGGGCTCCTCCAAGCTGCCACACGTGTCAGACATCCTATCAAACTACCACATGCTCAAGGTGACGTCAATGGCTCCTGGGTGATGTCCTGGCCATCAAAAGGAAAACGTTCCATCTGAAGTGGGTCAACCCCCCCTGGGTTGGGCTCAGCCAAAGTGTCCTGGGTGGAACTTCCTTCTTCTTCTCATGTGCAAAGGCTCGACCAATCAATGTCCTATCTCTACCCCTGATGGGGTCCCAACAACCATCTGATGGGCTCTTCAGCCCCATGGAGGTCCGAACTAATCATCTTCCCATGTGTACCGGTCCAACTAGTACCTATCTGTTGGGCATGGTCCTGCACATCAAAAACTCCACCCTCCATGGGCTCATTAGTCATAGGGATCATAGCAATGTCAATCACATTTCATCATTAATTTTATCAAATACATGCATAAAACCCCTGATATATCATTCAATAGCTTAAAGATATTACAATGACCTACAATGCAAAGCCGAAGAAAAAGACAAAATACTCTATTGGGCTAGCATCCATAAGAAAAGGAAAGTCTCCAGAGGGTGTCATCCAAGCCTTGTAAAACGTGGTTATGTGGTCAAGGGATGTCCAAACATACGGGTAGAGTGAAAGATAGGGGTGTACGATATTACCTGTGGGTGCCTTTGTAGAAGGCGAGTTGTACCTGTCATGGATGCAATTCTTTCCAAGTCTTTTATTGCCTTTATTCTTTCTTTTCTTTATTGTTTTTTCTTATTTATTTCAAGGTCTAACTAGATGACACTACCTTGGCGTGGTGACTAGAGTTGACAGTGTTACCCACAAATACTTTCACAGAGATGATAAGGCTAGCTTGTGATGAGAGACCCTTTCCCTTGGCCATGCAACCAAAGGTCTCTGCCCTAGCGTGGTAACCAGATAATGGTAATGTCATACTGCTAGGTACCCATGAACATAATAGGATGGCTCGTGATGAGACCCCCTATCCTCTTGGCTAGGTCATGTCTTGTTATTTTTCTTCGGGTCCCTCTTGTTTCTTGCTGAGAGGTTTTTTATTTCCTTCTCGGGGATCCTTGGGCGAGGCATCTCTAGGTTTCATTTTATGGCTTTTAACTTTTACTAGCTGCTTTTACCTTCTGGGCCTTTAGCCCCTTCTTCCCACGAGATAAGGTGGAACCCCACAAACAGATCATCCTAATGCCCGGACTAGGGGAATGGGGCAGATGAGTGGGAGATAAGATGTAAAAGTGATGATATGATGGGAGCGGACGATGGCCCTTCAGAAATCCCCCCGGTGGCAAACCAAAACCTATGGGTACAAGCTTGCTAGGATACCCTATCAATCCCCCCAACCATGGTCAAGTGGGTTAATGTAAGATCGAAGCAGTTGTGAAAAATAAAAGGAATTTGATGCATATATCTAAAGGTCATAATGATCAAAAGTGACACATACCATGATACCTGGACCAATTACCTCATGGAGCAACAGTCTTCTCCGATACAAGTCCAAGACGAAGGTGATGGATGCTATTGTTGCTAACAAGACAAGTTCGATGAAAGAGAAGTAAGATGGGCCCTCTAGGGCCATGCTCAGGTCAATCTTGCTCTTGGTACTCCATGTCTAGGATCTGTGGGCCTCGAGACATGATCTCCTAGTTATCCCTAGAAATCGGGGATAACACGTCCCACATTCATTACAATTAACCCTCTAAACATTTCATAAATGTAATAATTATTGAAGACCAAACAGATGGATCCACTTGGTGAACTCCCAGTGGAGACACTTGGCACCCTGGTAGTGGTGACACTTTGCGGCCTGCTGGTCGTGCCACTTGGCGGCCTGCTAGTGGAGCCACTTGGCGGCCTGCTAGTAGTGCCACTTGGTAGCCTCTCAGTGGAGACACTTGGCGGCCTGCTAGTAGTGCCACTTGGTGGCCTCTCAATGGAGACACTTGGCAGCCTGCTAGCACTGCCACTTGGCAGCCTCTCAATGGAGACACTTGGTGGCCTGTTAGTACTGCCACTTAGCGGCCTCTCAATGTGATCAGAATCTGGACCAGGGGTCAAATTTTACCTCAAAAATGAAAGTTCTCAGAATTGCCTCAAAACAAATGGGTTTGTAGCCCTCATCGTCACAAACCCAACGCAATTCGTTTCGTCTCAAACGGACATCGGGAGCAAAAGTTATCGCGATCTGTTCGATTCGCCAAACAGGTAAAAAAAGTGCTGACTGGGCAGTCCGTACGACCCACACGTGGCAGTGACGTGGCATAAAAGTACACCCTGGAAGCTGATGTGGCTATCTGTGATTGGTTGATGACGTGGCAAGTTTTTATTGGTTGTCGGTGAGCGAGTAATGATGCGACACGTGGCATCTAGTTGGGCAAATAGTAGGGCGCCACGTGGCCCAACCAAGGGCTGCCACGTGGCACCCCTATTTTGGCTAATTTGGTCATTTAAAAGTAATATGGAGGCCGCGGGGTTCGACCCCCGGACCACCCCCACTGCACAAAGTCTTAACAAAGTTCACAAACCGGTAGACCACGCTTTGATTCTTATTATGGTAATGGGAGAAAATATATTTGAATGCGCATCTGGTTATATATGGTGGGGGGTCGGGCCGGGGCTTGGCCCCGACCCCCGGTTCCATGCGATAGTTCATATGACCTTTGCTTTGTATATATGCGCGGGAGGCATTTTGAAATGGCCGGGTTTTATATGGTCATATGACCAAACCACATGACTGTTGTGCGCGCGATTTTGTAATGAATGGTGTTGTGGTTTACAAACCCCCCGGTTCCATCGCCAACTCATATGACCCGCGGTCACATTCCAATGCATTTGAATACGGTTATATATTATGGTACAGCCACGGTCACATACCGTTCAACATGACCGTGTATATCAGCTCGAGCGTTGGTTTTGGCGCGCATGTTAATTTGTAATACAATGTATTTGCATTGTAATATATATAGTTATAGGACTATGTTATTACATTTATGTGCGGGCTATTTAAACCATAGTTTTGTTATATTAAAATGTAACCATTCACCTGATTAATTTGCGCGCGGTTTAAACTTTGCAACCCGTGGTCATTTCATTCACATGTGACCGATACACTCTAACGGTGGGCGCGTTTGTTGGAGCGGGAGTCCGCCAATTTTGGATTTTGGCTATTTTTAGCTAAACTAACTCCAGCTATTCCGAATTTAGTGGAGAAAAGGAGGAAGAATCAGTTTTGGCCATATCTTGAGCTAGGAAAAACTTTTCTTCACGTTTTTTGGATGGATTTTGGGTCTCTTCGACCTTCTAGAGCCATTGGAGTAGGTTTCAGAGCCATTGGAGGTCATTTGCAGGTGTTTTTGCTTCAGGGAAGCTTTCAGGGCCACTAGGGCCATTTCAGTGCTGGAGCTGTTTGGAGGCTATGTTCAGCCATTTTTGGTGATTCAAAAGCCTAGGTCTGGTAATTTCGACCTTCTGAATCTGATGGCAGGGGTTTCACAACCATTTGAGGCCATATTCACATCGAAATTCTCCATGCAAGATTAAAGGGCCACCAGGGCCATTTGGGGAAAGTACTGTATGAGGTACATTTTCACTGTTTAGTGATTGGGAAAGAGCATGTTCAGCTAATTCCTATCTTATGATTCTGTATTTACAGTCAGTTCTGTCTTTTGAGACATTCTTATTCTTGTATTAGCATTTGGAGCATTTTTAATACAAGAGGACAAGCCTAGTTTGGGAGGTTTGGTCCAGCAGATGTAGCCTGAAGTGGGTGAACTGCTTT